>VXAK01005109.1:4247-18801 GCA_013399435.1 Arenaria interpres
ATAAACTTGCAGTAAACGTCTTTCATTTCTTGGTTAAAGTTTACAAGTAGAACCTTACATTACTTCTGGCACATGATCACAATATATGTGAGGACATAAGGGGACATTAGTGAAGAAGTACAAATTCTGGGATGTCAATCATTTGAATGGACAGCTGTCAGCTCAAATACAGCATCAGTTAAAACCAACTGCTGCAAGTATAATTGAAAACATAAACTCAGTGAAGAAGATCATTGTTGTGAAGAGCTATTCTCCATAGCTCTTGTTAACTGATGGTATGCAAACATTCTGAAGGAAAACCAGGACATCCTTGAAATAATTCTACTTGTGACAAACTCCTACTATAGAGACAACTCATTTATTCACCCAGAAATGCAGACTGATAGACTGGATCCCTGAATCTCACGTCTTTGACTCTGGTGTTCTCTTCTGGAGGTCAGTCAATAAACTTAAATGGAACAATAATTACATGACTGTTGAAAAGCCTATATTTTATTATTTTTCATTAATTTACTTCATATGAATATAACATTCTGGTAATAAAACGGTCATACCCCCTTTGAGAATCATACAATCAGAGGCTCAGAGTCTACAATCTACAGGAAAACCTGTGAATCCACATAATTTGCAGGATCACTCATGTAGCTTACTTCCAGACAAACACAATGATAACAGGGATGTGACAGCCCAATAAGGCTAAATCTGGTTGCATCTAAAGAAATTAATAGGACGTTGGCAGAAGGTATTTAGATGATATTTTGATGTATCGAAGTGGATTTGATTCCATAATTAAAGGCTCAGCAAGCCCTTACTATCTTTTAGCAGTAAGTCTGCTGCAGCAGTTAATGGAACTGGTAAGGAAGGCAATTAACCAGCTTAAATATTAATGGAAATCATCCCTGAATTTTCAAGACACAATAATCACAACAAAGATGCTTCAAATGTTCAATTATAGAAATCTCAAGACAACTATAACCAGATAGACACAGTTGCCTTGTAGTACGAATGCAAATCACAAATGCACTTCTCTAGGAAATTCAATTATAAGAAAAAGATCAAAGTCTGAATTTAAGCATACCTTCCATGATTGCAAAGATTGACTTTAACAAGAAAGGCCTGGAAATCTGAAGGCTACTACATTTGTTAGTTCACCATATTTAGTATGTTTAGACAATGCAATACATATCCAGCTATTTCCAGAGCTTTCAAGCCTCCACAGTTACTTTGTAAATAGAAATAATGTAATGGAAGGTAATATTTGGAAATTTGTAACTTGACCAATAGCAAAAAGGATGGTGTAGACAATTGTTCTGCCATAGGCAGTACCTACAAAAAACAGGCCAGATGAAGTTATTCGCTTCAGGTGAAATTAATGATCTGATACAGGCCACCCGAACTATCAAGAATACTGCTTTTGCAATGCAGTCATCTCTGGTTTCTCCTTATCTAAACATGTACGCAAGTTATAGGAAAAGGGAGGTCATTTTTAAAGACGTTATTCCTGTTGGAACCTTGTTCACAGTGGCAACTACTCTGTTGATGCAAGAGCTTCTATTTCATTATTTCTTTTAGAGGGATTGTCTGCAAAAGTCACAATGTCTTCAAACGGATCACATGAAAAAAGAGACTACAGGATGGAGCATCCCTCTCAATTTATACATCCCCCCCCCCAAACCCTCCATTCAGTAAAGGTTTGATAATCTCAGATCAATGCCCAATACCCTAGCTCAAGCGAAATACAGCTTTTCGATAATCACTCCTTTCTAGCCCCTACTTATTGTGGATAGAATTGAGTCCTTAAAAAAATTATCACAGCTGAAATTTGCAAAGTTGGGTTCCACTCTGCTCTACAAAGCAAGAAAACCCCAAACCTCCAACCAAGGCTCATAAGTGACTTATCTGCTTCTGTTTAGCTGGTACTTTGCAGCTGGTTAAAGAGTTTCATGATTTTTGTTTCATAAACAGACTGAGATGGAAGGGGGAACATGGAACAAGCTGAATGTGTTTTCCCATTGCTGATCTCACTGGAAACACAATATTATTTTGATTCAACTAATTGTAATTCAAGGCAGGAACAACGCTTATGGCATAATGGCACTCTATTTTTGGAAATACAGTTTTATATAATCACAAACATTTGCAGAAAGGAATGCTGAAGGCTGCTTTTCCAGTTTTCTCTCAACTATAAAAATGTAGGTGACCAGATATCTTTCAAAGGCAATAATAAGATAATTACTTTTGTGTGTTGAGAGACTTAAATTCAGTATAACATGCTGAAATGCATCTCTTTGTAAATAAATATATTAAAAATAAAGCAATCTAATGAAAATAAATGTTTGTAGATGTTTTCTAAAATTGACAGATTTTTATTGATATGTAGTATTTCTGTTCAAAGCAGCAGTTTGCTTATATCATTGGGATAAGAAAATATGAATTAATTAAAATGACATTTTTAAAGTATGTGCTTTTTGTTTGTAATCTGATCCTGAAAGCGTTATACGCTATAGTGAAAAATACTAGATTACTAAAGATATAGCAGCACATCCCAAATCAGCTGGAAAAAGAATGCTAGCAACCTGGGCAAAAGTCTTAAATTCAATTCCAAATTAAGTCCAGGAGTGGAAAAATTCAAAGTAGCTTTTAGTCAAGAGAACCCTCTATAATACACAAATATCAAGCTTTCAGATTTCATGCTTCCTTCTGACTTACAAAAGACTGTATACATTGCTGAGTTTCTATATTCCAACTTATTCAGAAAACAATAATCAGATTTGTCATGGTTTGGGCTGAGTTGGCCAATGACAAGAGGACAGATGCTATCCCCCATCTCTCATTCCAAGGAGAAGGAGAAGAGAAATAAAGAGATTTATGAGTTTAGGGAAAGCTAAACTACTTTAATGAAATACTAATAATAAAACAAAAATGAAATAATCAAAAAGATAAAATATATAAAAATATATATAATATATACCATATCAAGCTCCCAGAGAGATGTCACTGGCAGGCACCGGGAAAGTTCCAGACTAATCTCAGTGATGAATGGTAGGTGGACTATGGAACATGCTGATCAGGATCGAAGGCAGACAAACCGACAGGGTCTTCCTCAGGCATCAATCATGAAAGACAGGGACCCATTGAAGAAGTGCCCTTGTTGAGGAGCCAAACTTACACCTGTGAATCCTCAGCTTTTATACTGAGCAGGGCAGATGGGATTGGACCCCCTATTGGCCAGTTTGGGTCACCTGACCTGTCCACTCCTCCTCATAGGTGCAACTCCTCCAGGAGGTAAACAACCAAGACAGCTGACCCTGGTTGCCATGGCACCAAGTGTAAACAAGAGCCCCTCACTGAACGGGCAGTTGGCTCTGCTCCACCCCAAACCCGGACAATGTTGTACCCCGGAATTCCATAACTGCTTTACTCTCTATTTCAGATATTTGTCATGCAACTTTTGACATTTCATTCTTTAAATCAATCAATCTGGTGACAAGAATATTTTCTTATAATATTCACTCCTCTTGTGGAGTTTAGTGTCTACATCTGTTCCAGGAAAAAATGCCACCTCAATTACGACACAAAACAAAACACCAGTGTACCTGCATTTACTTTTTAACAGACTTCTATCGACTTGTTGCCTCCCAGGACCCTTTCCCAGGGCCCTACAGAGATTGCTGAGATGGAGGCAAGATAGCTTGGAAATCCAGGTACTAACAAACGAAAAGTCACAGGAAGTGAATGTTAGACTATTAGATCTCTCCTGAAACTAGATGCGTATTGACACAAATATCATACTTAACGTGCACTATATCATCTCCTTTAAATTACTTTCACTTAAACCTCACTTCCTTTGGTAATGTTTCATTTGCCCTTTATTAAACTAGCTCTACAATTACTGTTCGTTTTTAAAATAAGCACTTATGCTTTTTTAGTATATTTAAGCTACACAGATACTCGGGGAAATGCACAATCATGCTGTACTTGGATCTAGTATTTCAGACAAAATGATTAAGATGACGGTAGAATCAACTTCTTGAAAACAATCATGCCAAATAAATTTGCCTTACTACAGCACTCCAGGCATTCAATTCAACTTGTGTACAGGGGAATGGTGGTATTCCACATATTTTTTAACTTACTGCTGTGGATTGTGATGCTATTCATTTTATTAAGACATAGCATACTTACAAGAAATGACAATCAATATAGGACACGGAGTGGAAGCTTTTCTACCCCCAACCTTCAAAGCAAAATATTTTTAACTACAAAAGGAACCATAAGGCCTGTTTTTTAAACACGAGTGTTACTGTTGGATGTTTTACAGTAATGCCTAGCAGACTCTGCACAATGACTTCATGTGGTAGTTTCTTAACCTTCACTAATACCTACAGAGATATAAGTAAGACTGACCAAGTATGGTAAGGAATTTATAAAGTGGAGATCAAACACAATTTTAAGTGTTGATTGCACCAAAACATCACTACATTAGTGATGTGCCAGCCCTAGCATTTACAGTCACTTCCTGCAGTAAGTAACACTACGTGCCTTCAAATCACCAGACTTAATCAGCCTAACATCAAAATATGGTCTGTCAATTTCACAACAGCTACATCTCTCAGTATCCAAATACTTGTTAAGCACATCCAACAATCCTGACATGAAACAATTAGTTTCACACAATTAGAAGTGTGTCTTTGAATTTATTTCTTTTTAAAAAAAACCAACAACAAAACAAACCCAAGGAGAAAGGGGGAAGGGGAAACTGGTCAGATAGAAAGAAAAGGAAGATTGATTCTAAAAATTCTGTAATAAGGTAATGTGTGTTCTAAAGCAGTTTAGGACCTGCAAATTAAGAATCCTGTTCTGTTAGAAAAAGCTACCTGCATTTTTACTGACTTTGCTCACTTTGTTTTTTAAGAACTTCCTTTGCACTTTAACTTACTGAAAATACAAACATATAACTAAAGGGTTGATGGAATACTTACACGGGTATTGAACATCATATAGAAAGCTGTCCACAGTGGACTAGAGGATCTGAGACCTACACTGCTGTATGTGTGTAGCATGCAAGTTTTCATCTTCAAACCAGGACATTAATGAATAAATTTTAGCTTGTACATCACTGAGTATTGGGGGTTTAGTCCCATGGCCACATAACTGGCCAGCTCTGGACTTGCATACTGTTAGAACACCCAAGTTGAAACAAAACCTATGTAGTTTCTCTGTCTTTCATAATTTATAGCGGATGCTTCATGTTGTGCCACAAATTTTAGGACTGAAAAAAAATGAGATCCATGTAAAAGGAAATTTATGCTGATTAGACAATAAGAACCTCGGTTTTCACCTCTTTATCTAAAGAAAGTTTTAAAATTATGATGATATAAAAGCCAAAGTTCATAAATCTGGATTCAGAATAATAATTTTCCTCAAAATGATCCACAGATAGTTGAAAAAAATTCTCATTTATTTTAACAAACTTTAAATTGGGCTTGAGTACATTTGTTGATAATAAACTTCTCTATATGTATTTCTATATATATGCATCTTCTTTATGCATATTTTTATATATTCAGAAGATTAAAGAGGTGGGAAATACTGCTTTCTAGATTTTTTTCCCCATTCTTTTTCTCTCTTGCTATTCAATTTGCAGTGATCTGTTTTTGACTATGAAAATATCACCTTATTTTTCTCCAATGAAATTTTATTTCTGAATATGGTCTCACAAATCTGGAATGGGTAGAAAAAACTAGATGAATCACCAGTTCAGAATGCAAAAGGCTCTCAGACATGATAGAGCCTAATGAAGACCCCAAGTCTTAACAGGAACAGGATTTTTTTACCTTTCAGGAACTCTTTCACAAATTAAACACTCAAATCAATAGGTCACACAACTCTAGAGATTTTTTTTTTCAGGTCTACTGCCTGGTTTATATTCCAAGAACAGATAAAATAGTGTTTTGCTTATGAGTTGGCAAAGCTGCTGGTATAACAGGAATATAAAAGCAAAACATATACTCTTCCCCTGAGCACTGGGTTTTGCATAATGTTTTTTACATATTAAGCAATACTGACAAAGTGATACTTTTAATCTCCCCACAAAATACAGGCTAGTGTTCCTGGGTGCCCCATGAGCAGCCTTTACTTGAGCAGTTCCATTAACATCATTGGAATTGTATATGAATAGATGGGTATAATTTGGATCAGCTGATCAGAGTCTATTTTTATATGGAAAAACATCCCATATGTGCTAGTCCCTACACTGAAAGCTTGGAGGATTAGGTCAAACCAGCCAATAAAACTCTGATGGAGTAAGAATTCAAAAAGAAAGATAAAGGATGCTCTTAAAACCACTTTGCATCTTTATTTCATAATGTGGAAGTTCAACTCTACTTTGATTAGGCATTCAAAACAGGCTGCCCAGGGAAGCCCATGGTTGAGTCACCATACCTGTAGGTGACATGCAGATGTGGTGCTGAGGGACATGGTTTAGTGATGGTAGTGCTAGGTTAACTGTTGGACTTGGTGATCTTAAAGGTCTTTTCCAACCTAAACAATTCCATGATTCTGTGTGGTTCACTGTTGCTAATGCATGTCCTATATTTCTACTCTGTATTAAAGGAGTCCACATTCTGTGTATATGCAGCAAGAAACCAAATTTAAAACATAACTTTAGTCAGACACTTCATAAACAAAAGACAACATCCTTCCCAACCTGTGAGGCTGTGCTAGGAAGGAAAAGACAAGCTCTTAAGGAAGAAAAGACAGAGAGGGAGGTACTATATGCTAATACTTCTAATTGCTGGATTAATATATCATGCATAGACATTTGATTCCAGATGTCATCAGCTGTCAGTTAAGGCACTTATAAATAATGCCATCAACAGCATAATCCTGCCAGTGTGACTGCTTTTAAGACAACTGAATGCCATGTTCTGAACATTATATTTCCTAAGAATGTTTTATTTTAAAATAACTTGATGTCTTCTAGTTTTGAGAAAGATATTTGGGAAGATTTTTCAGCAATTAACTCTTAAAATTGTAGAAGCATGGAAATTAGATAGACGCCAGCAGAAAAATCAAGTGCTTTCTGGATTTGCTCCACGTATAATAAGATGAAGAAGAAAAACATTAAAAAACAAAGTAAGGCAAAAATCTAGCTCATTAGTACACACAGCAGCCTTGTACAGTAAGGGGGTGAAGCCTTTATTGATGAAGTAATTTATTTCTAAGGACACATTTGAGTTTGCATTTCACAGATAGCAGAATTTAATAATGAGTGTATCTCCCAATAGCTAATTGAACATAATTCTGTCATTTTATCAACAGGAGTGCAATGTTTTCATGTTCTAATTCGAAGGAATGTAACATTAACTTATTATTAACAAATAGTCTACATCAAGTTAATTAGACCTAATAGCTGAGTTAAGTGATGTGCACTGCCATTAGTATTTATGGCATCATGCACTTACATTCTAATTCTACAGGGTATTAATTTGCCTGTAAACACTTTACTTGGGGTACTCTGTGATTTTCTACTCTACTGCTAAGACGTGGGTCATGGTTTCCTCAGGCTGCAGTGAGTGTATTCAGTTTTAAGAAAGCTTTTCACCCTCTCACACATGGCCTAGCATTGTTTAAGGACAGGGTCTGTATAATGACAGCATTTGCCATTTCAGAGATCTCCAACATCTCTCTAATACACTGTTATTTCCATAACTTTCCAAGGGGTCCTATGAGGTTCCTCCAAACAGGCATCCTCAGTGCTACAGCAACAAGTGAAATTCCCCTGTAGGAAACCAGGCTTTCCTGCATAGTACAAGGAACTAGAACAAGAGCAATTAATTTAACATTTATCATCTCTACTGGCTTTAGCTAACTCTGTAGCAGCACCCTATTTTGAAAAATTGTCCTCAGAAGCCAGACACATTCCAGGAGTTAATATTCAAAGCTAACAGAATTCCGAAGAAAAGGAATGGAAAAAAATGCAGAGGCTAATGAGGTCTTGCATCTCCTGTTCTCACTAGCTACACAGAATTATAAGAAAACAAAAATAAAGCTCAGTATAATAAGAAGACACAGAATCAGAGAATACTTGAGGCTGGAAGAGGTCTCTGAAGATCATCTTACCCAAACCCTGCTCAAGCATGGTCATCTTGATAGGTTTCGTGTTGAATCTTACATGCTTTATATACGGTAAAGACTTGACCCTGCAAACCTCTACACCTGCAAGCCTGCTGAAGACTTTAGGATCTCTGCAGCAGGCTTCACCTAAGTTCATCTCATCTGTTTCCTGAATGAGATAATTTTATAACACAGATCAACACTAGAAGATAGAATAACATGCTAAAAGAAGGAAAAAATTATTGTGCAAACCCATACATTGCTCTTCTAATGTAAGCAAGATTGCCTTAACTACACAGCTCCCAAATGTCATCCTACTAATATTTTAGCTTCTCTTGTGAAAATCTTGTGGTTTTTTAACAGACCAGAGGTGATGGGTCAGGCTTAGATGTATATTAAAAATCTCCATGTGCTCATCATGGAATGAAATGCTAAAGCATAAAGACATTTTTGATCATCACTGTGCACACACATGCTACAGCAGACATGCCTAAAGTACTACTGGCTGCTGTAAAGGGGGATTGAACAAGGATGTCTCAAAGTAATCAGAAACTATGGTAACCTTAAATAAAGCATTACATCTCTTTGATTCTAGTTGCAACCATGGCCTGTCATAAAGACAGTATTGTACAGTGCCTATTGACTTATGCACTGCAGATGTTAGAACTTCGGATAAGCAATGGCCAAAGACTCAGATGTTCCAGAATAGCTCCTCCTTACATCTGCTATTATAAAGGTTTTGGCTTCTCACTTTCAAAACAACTCTGAAATGGGGTGCCTTCCTGTAAACTATGGCACCTTTTACCATCTGTGTGAAAACATACAAAGTAATTAGTCTTTTTGAAGGATTAAATTTTTCTCATACAATGGCTTGCACAGCAATCCAAGCCTTACTGCAAAATTGCTTTCAGTCATGAAAGTTTTGATACGTGCTTTCTAGACAATCCCAAGTGACTACAATTCAGGATTGCTGGTCTCCTCTGGTTTACAAATTGTTGCAGATTTGAAGGGACAGCTTTCATGGACGTAAGTCTGATTTTCTGTTCTGAGGAGATAGCAATGGTTAGGATTTATTTTGTAGTCAGGGTTACAAAATGTGTCATCGTTTACATGTGATCTGCTACATTAACTGCGCTGTGTATTCCTATAGGTCTATCTAGGAAAAATTCCTACGGACTATGAGACCATTCATAAATTCCAGTTCCGTGCAGGTATCCTCAGCTTTCAAGAGAAGGTTCTTGCTACATATTATTTCAGGAAACCTACATACGTACACATGAAATACCCAAGTCAGAGCCATATACAACAATTAAGCAATCTAAGGACAAACTTAAATATTTAAAGTTTCAATAAATAAGCAGATGTTTTTAGAACATGTACTTATATTTTCTTGTTATGGAATCTCCATAAACTACAATGCTAAGAACAGAACCAGAACAAAGCTCCAGTGTGATTTAATCTGGAAAAGTGAGGATTTCTGCCTTTGAATTTTGATACAGTCTCGTGGTCATACCTAATTTACATCTACTTTTTATAGAATAAAGAGTCAGCTGAGTGTGATATGCCTACATAAATTTCTGCTACAAAAAGCTCATTTATGATGGCAAATATTTCTAAAACCTGTAAGGTAACAGCAAGTTGAATAACCGTCTGTTTAAAGGTTTAGATCGAAACTCAAAAATAACCTTTATTATACAAAGCTCCAGGAAATTTTCTTTGTGAGATTTAACGTTAAAAATTCCATTAGGTTTACATTAAAATACTTGTTGCATGGCTCTCTGGACTTTTAACAGTGATGTACATACATCAACAGAGAAATACGCATCTTAACAGCTTGTGGCTCAACCATTCTGTACTGCAGATGTTATCAGACTGTTTTCCTAAATATTTAAGATTCTTTAGGACAGAAGGAACAATATAGCCTTTCTTTCCCAGGGATCAACCCTGCAGTTTAGCTTTCAATTGTGATCTTTTGTATTTTCAACAACTAAGGAATGGAGAAAATTTCTGTTTCATCTCTGTGCTTTTTCATTTCCATTTTCCTTTTGAAGTATAAAGAAAAAGTCCTGACAGCATAGTATGCTAATGGTTCATTACATCTCTAGGCTACGAAATGCTATAGCTTCAACTGTGACGAATTATATGGGTCTGGTTATTCTCAAATTAACAGAAAGATGTTGTATGGGGAATCCTGCAACATTCACTTTCCTGTTCAATGTGTGAAAGACACTTTATTGGCTATAGTGGCTATATTTACTCAAACTCATAGAATCATAGGGTCATTTAGGTTGGAAAAGACCTTTAAGATCATCAAGTCCAACCATCAACCTAACACTGCAAAGTCCACCACTAAACTATGTCCCTAAGCACCACATCTACACGTCTTTTAAATACCTCCAGGGATAATGGCTCAATCACTTACTTAGACAGCCTGTTCTAATGCTTGATAACCCATTTGGTGAAGAAATTCTTCCTAATACCCAATCTAAACCTTGCCTGGTGCAACGTGAGGCCATTTCCTCTCAACCTATCAATTGCTACTTGGGAGAAGAGGCTTACACTCACCTTGCCACAGCCTTCTTTCAAGTAGTTGTAAAGAGCTATAAGGTCACAGTCGAGCACCTCAATGTCTTTCTTGTACTGAGGGGCTCAAACCCGAACACGGTATTTGAGGTGCAGCCCCACCAGTGCTGAGTACAGGGGGACAATCACTTCCCTAGTCCTGCTGGCCACACTATTTCTGATACAAGCCAGGATGCTGTTGGCCTTCTTGACCACCTGGGCTCGCTCCTGGCTCATATTCAGCTGGCTACTGACCAATACCCTCAGGTCCTTTTCAGCCAGGCAGCTTTCCAGCCACTTTTCCCCAGGCCTGTAGTGTTGCATGTGGCTGTTGTGACCCAAGTGCAGGCCCTGACACTTGACCTTGGCACATCAATCCAGCCTGTCCAGATTCCTCTGTAAAGCCTTCCTATCCTTAAGCAGATCCACACTCCCACCCAATTTGGTGTTGACTACAAACTTACCGAGGGTGCGCTTGATCCTTTCAATCAGATCTTTAATAGATATTAAAGAGAAAAGGCTCCAATACTGGGCCCTGGGGAAACCACTTGTGACTAGCAGCCAAAATTTTCCTGAAAATTTCTGAGAATTCTAAAAATTTAGGCCCCCTAAATTCATGGCCTCTGGGCACAGATGAAGCTTAGAAAATTGCAAAATGAGAAGTGTTTCAAAGGGATCTAAAAATCACAGAAACCTTGTCTTCAATATAACAAGATACGAAACAGCTCCTCAGTATAAAATGGTTATTGTTGGACACCTCTTTGAACACACTTGTAGAACATTTTGTAAGTTCAAAGTACTTCAGAAATGTTAGCATAATTGGTTACATGAGCCAACTGAATGTTATCGGCGGGGGGGGAGGGGAGGAAGGGATTTTTGCTGTGATTATGTGCCAGTATCTGAGTAAACCAGCCCCTTCAACATTTCCTGTTGCCATCTGAAGGATCAAAGAAGACTGGCCAGCTTTAGAAGCTTGTCAGCTAATAATCTAAGGCAGGCTTGTGTCACTACAGGTATTAAACACTGGTAACAAGTCATATGATGACACTAAAATTTATTTTGTCTCAGGAAGCTTAAGGGCTCAAGCGACTGGCAAAGGTATTTTGAATGTAAAGTCTTCAGCTTACTGCTTAAAATTCATAGGGAAAAACATTAGTATCATGCAGGAACTCTTTGATAGTCTATGTGAAATGAATGGGTGTTGGCTATTGATTTATGATGGAAAACAGTTCTCACTATTAAATATAACAGCCTGGTTACCACTAGTCCTGTAAGAATTTTAATAGAATTGACACAGGTTTAATGAGCTTTGAACTTGAAATTCAAAGAAAAAAACCCAAGCATATGCAATATTTTGATTTATATGATTTGAAAGAAAGCATAAGGGAAACGGTAAAATAAGAAATCTTAACTTCTGTTTGAAGTAGTAGGACAAATTTTAGTGCACAACATTCACCAGAAAAGAACAGTCTTGAAGCTGTAACAGTTGTGATTATCACCATTAGCATTAAGCTGTAGAAAAGGAATGCTTTTACAACGGAAGTAAAAGAAGGTGATCTACTTGCCTTCCTGCCTAGTCACACCGGTCCATCATAAGTAGAAATGTTATGAAATAAATGAAACTCTGATTTAATGGCTCTTACGTACTATACCTGCCGTCTTTCTAAAAGAAATAAAAAAAAAAAACCAAATAGTGATATTACAGAAATGCTATTACCAAGTACTGACCTACAGTCTAGAACGGCATCAAGAACAAACAATACCAGAGCAAGTTACACTTCATTCTAACTTTGTGCATATTTTAACCATGTTATTATCTACGGTGGAAATTGCTGTAGCATGGCCATTCATCCATGAAATGTTGTGGGCAAGTAACAAACAAGACAAGAAGCAGTAGGATAACCTATGCAATGAAAAAAACCATGACATTTGATGGAGAAGGTTATAAAAAGATAACAAGGTCATTTGTCAGTCAGGAAGTCTCATCAAGCTAAACACAAAAAACATGCCTTCTGGCAGAACAAAGTCTCTCACATATGAAGGTACAGTCCTCAAAATAGCTACACAGCTTCTGTTTAATACTAAAGTCTAGATGGAGCTATCAAGTTACTTTCTCTCAATGGACCTTTAAAATATTCCTTCTAGGCTTGAAGAGATGTGCCACTATGTTGATATAGATGAACAGTTTCAAGAAAAATCACCATTCAAAGGAAAACTTAGTAAAATTTAAGCAATTTGTTTTTTAAAACAGCTAAATTAGTCTCAGATATTTCAAGGATATATTAGGAAACTTTCTGTATTACACAGCACAATGATGCAGCAAAATAACATTTTGACACAAACAGCCCTAAGATGAACGCTTCCTCAAAAGGTACTAGAAGAAAGACAAATTGCTTATGTCTTCAATTGCATGAAGTGTGTGAGGAAATCATTAAAGTATTTACAGGTAATTATCTGCAGTATGGCTGAAAATACATTTGAATTTCAGCTGTTTCATTAATTTTATAACCGAAGATTGAGAACTGGCAGAGCAGAGGGTAAAAAAAACCCTGAATGGCTGTCATCATAGGCTAATAGAGTATTTCCATTATTTTGATTTCATAAAACTAGTTGGAGTTGAGGTACACACAGAAACATAAAAGTGTGTGTATACAAGTTAGTAACATCCTCAAATCATCTCGATTAGGCACACTGTAGGAAATGATTCATGTCGTTTTGTTTGGTGTCTCTACTGCCTGGACTAGATGGTTTATAGATAGGACAGAAAGATTTATTGTGATGATGCAAGTTGCCTAACGTTCTTTTAGCAGGGCTTTAATCCAAGATCTACTTTAGAAAATAAGAATGCTAAATTTGTGCAAACCCTAAAAGGAGAGTATAGTGTAGATTTCAAGACATTAAAGAGACCAGGGAAAAATTATCAATGGTACTATGGTTAAGCAGAAATATGTTTCAATCCTGGAAAACTTAGGTTCAACTTGGAAGACTATAAAAGAAAAATTCATTTCCATTATAGATGGTAATGAATTCAGATATGAGATAAACATTCAGATATGAGATCCATATTTCATCCTAAACTTTCCATCTTTCCTGATCCTCACCTTCTCTGTGTGAGGGAGTCAGTCAGCCTATATGAAGTCAGCCTCATAGAAAAAGTGATCTGACATACGCTTGTTCATCGTTTTGCTTTCTTAACATGAGTATATCATTCATGATTTTCAGAAGGTACTGGATTCAAATCGCAGGTAGATGCTCAGGAAATCAATCTTAAAGGAGGCAGCAGAAGTCACAGTCATCCTTCCTACAGGGAAATATTCCTTCCCTAGTGGAATAAGGCAGCCTAAAGCGATCAAGGGAATTTTTTATTTTTCTCCCCTGCTAGGGCAGAAATGGCAAGACTAGTAACCATAGTTCTGTAACACAACTTGAAAAATCATGTTCTTTTTACATCCAAAATTTAGTCTGTCTTCTTTTATAGTAGCACTTATATAATAGCTTGTTATTATGTATGTAATAAATGTAATTAATACATTTCATACAGATTAGCAGTTCTGATTGTTTTAAAAGCATTTAACGCTTGGTGCTTTGATTTATAAAAGACAGAAACAATTAATGCCTCTTATTGCATTTCTTGAAAGGAAAGACACTGAATATTCATCTAGATGAAAGACAAGAAAGTGTGTTTTCAAGGAGACAACATTGCAGATGCAGTACATATAAAATCAAATAGATTTTGATCAATGTTTTGAAGAGATTTTCAAGGAACTTGAAGAAAAGTAAGTGATCTACCCCCAGTGACAAACCCCAAGCATTTAATCCACCCTATGAGGGGTGGACAAGAATGACAAACAAAAAATGAAATTAAAAAAAAATT
>VXAK01005112.1:0-36185 GCA_013399435.1 Arenaria interpres
AGCCGGCGGGCGGCAGGACCCAGCGGAGCGGGGATGGGGGCGGTGCCGCGCGTGCGGACTATGGGAAGGAGGCTGGCCTCCTGGCTTTCTGATTGGGCGAGCGGGGCGGCTCGCCCGGCTGGCTGCCTCACCATTGGGTGAGCGCCGCATCCTCCCCGGCCCCTAGCGACGGCCCTTAGCAACGCACACTTCCGGCTTCCGGCTTCTCCTCAGAGCGGGGGCTGCCGGGCCAGGGGGCCGGCAGCACTTCCCTGGGGCCGGAGCGGAGGCCATGGGGGCACGACCACGGTAACCGACTTTCAGCCTTTGACTCCTGTGCGAGCCTAAGGGCTCCGAGGGGAGGTGGTGGCGCCGCCGCCGCCGCCTGTCCTCTTTCCGGGGTGGCAGCGCTTCAGCGCCGTCCCTGCGGCCGGGAGGCGGAGAGTCGATCCGGTCACGGAGGAGGCCGCTGGTTAAGGGGTAAAAATTGCCATGTGAGGCCTGTTGCAACTCCTCTTGCGTCTTTTGGGTCATTTCTGAGGGAGCATTTTAACTGTTGAGCCCGCTAGAGGGCACCAGGCACTGATGGAAAACTGGGTCAGGCTGCAGCGCTGTTGTAAGGCCTCGCTCTTGTGCAGGCTGGCGGTGGGGAGCGCCTGGGGTGCCCCCTGGATGGGTATGTTGGTCTAGAGGTTTGGTTTGCTTATTAGATAAATAAAATACATCTGTTGGTACTATGCTTTTTTTTTAGCGTACATCCAGATAATGGGTACTCTGTTTCTACTGAAGAGAAATAGAGGTGTAGATGTTGGGTCTGTTAGCTCTAAAGCAAGCTCTTACCAGAACCTATGTCATCGGCCTGTACGTGCTAGGCTATTTCACCCATATTCCAATGGAATATTTGATGTATTTGCTGTCTTTTCTGCAGTGTGTAGTGGTGTTTTTTCGTTTTTTTTTTCATTAAAAACTGCAGATAACAGTATATTTTGTTTGTATCATTCCAGTTGGAATGTGAAGCACCTGAAGGTTTCTCCAAGTCTGCCTGCATGGGCAATGACAAAATCAGACTTACGTTTATTACTTCTTTTCTGTGTAGCAGTATGCTTTACTTGCCCTATTTACTGATATCTTGTACTGTAACTAAAGTAAAACAGTTCTATTTTGTCAAGAATTGAAGGCAGGCACCATTTAATGTATTAGATCAAATGAGTCTCTGTTAATGAATTTTCTGAAGAGAGATTCTTCATTTTGGTTGTCCCTGCAGTAAAGCTTTTACCTTTTACTGCCTCTGTTTTCCTGGCCTTTCTGCCATAGGGGATATTTGGATATGTCGTCATTTTTCTGACCTCCAGACTAGTCAAAGTAATGAATTTAGTCACTCAGCTTTTTCTAGCACTCATGTTACAGATCTTGTTTCAAGCAGAATGCTGGGAATGGGCAAAGGGATAGCCTGCAATTTGAGCTGGTTTGTGGCAAAATATGAGCAAAACATCATTGTTGATTACTGAATGGCTTTTAACATGTAAAAACCATATTAAGTCTCCTTTATCCCTTTGGCCTTCTGCCTCCCTGAGTGAGTTCTGGGATGAAGATGTGAAATTCACTTCTTATTCTGAGTTTATTCTGCAGCTTACATTGAGATGTATATATAGCTATTAGTGTGACAAAAGTGCTTTTGCAAATAAGGGTTTATGAGGTGGCATTTAATTCAACTGTAGAGAACATTTTGGTTGGAACTCTATGATTTGAAGTATTTTAATGTATTTTTGTCTAGGTGTTTCTAACATCTGCTGAGAAAAAAGTTAACTTTCCCAAAATAGGGGAAGTTTATTAAACCTTGGTATTTTGGACAGTACAGTGATTATAAAGTCAAGATAATTCTGCAGGAAAGAAGTGCTGAATAAAAGTAAATTATTTATTTAAATACTTAATTTGTCATTTGTTTGTCAGTTCCATATGTCCTCTATGTCAGAACCAGTGGTAAATACTGTAAAGGTGTCTCTGGCTCAAAGGGCATGAATAGAGTTGCACTTGCAAGCCCTTTTGAGGTTTTCTGGGCATTTTTTTTTTCTTTTCGCAGTCATTGGCATTGAAGGCATTTGCAGAATTACAAGTGTAGAATCATTTCAGTTTTTAACTCTGTGTTGTGACTTCATTCTAAATTAAGAAATCAGAAATGGATTTGCTGCAGTGCTGTGCTCAAGGATATTTCTAATAAAGATTCCATAAATACAAGTGGGAATTTGCATGATTTATCTGCACTGGTGTGCATATATCATGAAGACTTGCTTATTATTACATACCTTCATCTTTTTTTTTTTTTTTTCTTTTTAAAGCATTAGTTAAGGGTAATAATAGACTTTGCCTCAATTGGGCTACCATTTTCAAACAGAGGTCATCATTTCCTGAGGGTCACCTTTCAGAATGTTCAAACAACTCAACTAAAAGCAGTTAGTGTTAGCATCTCATAAAATGCGAACTCTTTGAACTATTTCGACTTACTTGTTTCAGATGATGCTGTGAGCACATGAATAGTGTGAGAGGGCTCTTGGCTGCCTCTGTAATTTCTGTCCAGAACTCCTGCTTCATCTATCCTGCCTGTCAAAAATGCTTGTCTAGGCTGGTACTGGATTCTAGAAGGTACGTCCTATTTTTGGGATCATTAACTACAACTGTCAGAGGCCTTGGGAATCTCTGGGAGCTTGAATGCAAATTAAATTGGTGAAAATCCAGGCATTGTAGAAGTAAGTGTTAATTTCAGATACTTATGTTACTTACCACTATTTAGATCTCTTTGTATTCCAGTAGCAGCTTGTAGATCGTTATGGCTCAAGAGTTCTGTTGTATCCAGTGCCATGTAATATCGAAGGACAGTTTGAGAGAATAAATAATGTGTGTTAATAACTTCCAAGTGCATCCCCTGCAGTCCAGTTCTTCACTGCTGTTTTTAAGTTGGAAAGAATTGGTTGAAAGCTCCTCCAAATCAAGTCCTAATTTTTTTTTATTTCTTCTTATTTTATATGTGCAATGCATCGGGTAGTCCTGTATGACTCTTCCACTCGCTGTGTATCCAGAAATGTATGGGCTTTCCTTTTTAATCCCACTGTTGTGTGAAATCCATGACATGTAAAAGAACAGCAAATCAATGAATGTCAGCACTAATTGGAAGGAGCTGACTTTGCAAAGCAAGAATACGTGTTGTTTCAAATGCTGAAGGTAACAGTGCTGTTGCCTGATGATTTTTTGTTATAGTAGAACTTACGGCTACAGATAATCACTGTTGAGGTAAGAAGTTAACAGAAGTTCACATACTCAATCTTTTTTCTTTTCCTTTTACTGTCTTTTCAGGTTTAACTGTCTAAAATGTGGCTGCACAGGTGAAGCTAAAGATGCAAGCTACAGATATAGATTGTCCCTAAAGATTGCTGACACTAATGATTTGTTTGACATTACTGTGTTTGGAAGTTGCTTAGATCCATTCTTTGGGGTCACCGCAGAAAATCTGCAGAGGTAAGGAATGAATTGTTTCTAACTATATAGCTGCTGCTTTTTCTTCAGCCTAAAAAAAAATGAGATGAGCTTGGATGGTGGGGAGACAAGTGAGAAGAAGCTGCTAAAGTGCTCCCTTCCAGCTTTTCCTTGGTACCCATCACCTTGAGAAAATGCTGAAGTTTGATTTCTTCCTGAAATCCTGAAATTTTGAAATGGATTACTTCTACGTAAGAGATCCTCCACTTGTCTATTGAAGGCAGCTATCCTGCTACGTGAGCTTCACAGTTTGGTTGGTTGGGCTTTTTCCTTGCATCCTTCTTTCTTTGAGATGATTGAAATTTCTTTTATCTAATGGCAGATTACTAAATGGGCTTTTGCAGAGATTGAGACATAATTTTTCCTCAAGATTTTAGAAAAGTTGTAAGATAAAGATAGAACCTGTATTGTTTATTCTTTAACGGTTTGAATTTGGATGAAAAAAATAAGTGTCCACCTTATGACTGGTCTTCAATGTGACGAGATTTTCCTTTAGCAAGGAGAGATTTCTAAGAAAGCCTGTTAGTCCTCAGAGCCTGACTTTCTGATGTGTGAAACTGCTAGGGTGGGACACTCAGATACATTCACTGCTGCTTTCTCTGTTCTGTTATTTTGTAATGCCCTTTGTTATCAGTGGGTCAAAGATGACCACTTTTTAAATCCCATATTAGCAGCATTGATAAAATTCTCATGGCAGGCTTTCTACAGTAGACTGCTGTGCTACTGTTAGCTGTGAAAAGCAAGAGTTTTTCACCAAAAAAAAAAAAAAAATTGGAAAAAACAGTACAGGTTGGGGCTGACCTGCTGGGGAGCAGCTCTGAGGACCCTGAGGAAAAAGACCTGGGAGTCCTGGTGGAAAATAGGATGACCATGAGCCAGCAATGTGCCCTTGTGGCCAAGAAGGCCAATGGCATCCTGGGGTCCATCAGGAAGAGGGAGGTTATCCTGCCCCTCTGCTCTGCCCTGGTGAGGCCCCATCTGGAGTACTGTGTCCAGTTCTGNTCAGTCTTTTTTCAGTGGTGCCCGGTGACAGGACAAGAGGTAACGGGCACAAACTTGAACATAAGAAGTTCCATCTAAACATGAGGAGGAACTTCTTTACTTTGGGGGTGGCAGAGCCCTGGAAGAGGCTGCCCAGGGAGGTGGTGGAGTCTCCATCTCTGGAGACATTCAAAACCCGCCTGGACACGATCCAGTGCAACATGCTTTAGGTGGACCTGCTTTGGCAGGGGGTTTGGACTAGATGATCTCTGGAGGTTCCTTCAACCCTATACCATTCTGTGATTTGCATATCTTAATAAGGATGCTGCTGCTGTTGTTGTAAAGATGCAGGCGGAAAGGATGTGTAAGCAG
Organism: Arenaria interpres; assembly: GCA_013399435.1. Lineage (NCBI taxonomy): Eukaryota > Metazoa > Chordata > Aves > Charadriiformes > Scolopacidae > Arenaria > Arenaria interpres. The sequence goes on from VXAK01005112.1 coordinate 4,861, forward strand.
TAGCAGCGTATCAACAGCGTTATACAGTCATTGTGTCAGTGCAAGAATCGCAGCCACACAGGGAACATCGGAAAAGTTGTGTATAAAGTAAACCTATTCAAAGTGGTTATTTTGTTTATTTCTATTTCACTAACAAATTAAGTGAAGTAAGCGATTGAATTTATAGGTTCATGGTTTCCTGTTTTTCATGCTATATTTAGTTTAAGCTACCACAGTATCTTCTCTTTAGCATGCGTCCTACCTATGCTACAGCTAAAATGCTATGTAAGGCTTCCTCTGTTGGTGCAATACTTCTATATGTTTTTACTCAAGGTGTATCCAAGACTTCAATCAGCTGTCAGGAGAAACCGACATAGATACATCTCCAGAAGTGTTAGTTCAAGCAGTGGAAACCTGTTTCATTGGAAAAAGATTTATATTTGGAGTGAAGGTAACTTCCAGTCCACATTACTCTCTTATAATGAGCTTTTTTTCATTAGCTTGTAGCCACTTGGGGGCATAGACAGAGTTCTCGATGTACAACATCTTTTGGGAATTTGAGAAAATTTAGGGCTAGGACACGGGAATGATTCTGCTTCTCTTCCCCTGGACTGCTGTGTTATTTTAAACGAGTCACGTCCAAAAGTCATCTTGAATGGCAGTAGCCAGCCTGACAGCTTGTCAGGGCTGCTTTTCAGAGCGCCTGAGCAGTGCCAGCTCCTGTGCGTATCCGTAACAGCTTGGAGTCTGTAAAGAACCACGTACAGTTCAAGCAAGAAGCAGACTGTCTTTTCAAGCGCTGCCCTACCTTTCCCATGCTGCACACTTTCCTGGTGCCTGCAATGTGAGGAAAAACCAATCCCCTTGCAGCATTCTGATATTTCTGGATTTAAGAGTGCATTTAAAAACGTTGATAAAATACAGCTGTTCAATATATGCATCTGCGGGTCTTTTATGTGTTTAACAGACTTTAAAATATTAGTTCTTAGTAATATTTCCATAGAAACAGTCTAAGTTCTCTTCAAGAGGTTCTTGTGTGAGTCATTCATATTCTGAAGTCTGTGCACTAAATCCTACCTGGCAGGTGTTTTTCTTCTCACACATGAGGTTTGTATCTGAGCTGAGATTTTTCTAATGCACAGCATCTTAAGTAATGGAAGTTGGAGGACTTCATAGATTAACTTTACTTAACTGGAACCGTTCACTGGGTCTCTAGGTCTGATCCCTTTACAAATAGAAGTAATCCTAAGTATTAACAGTCTTGTAGCTGCTCCTGCACACACAAGGACTGAACACGCATTTGAGGACCACTAGTTGAGCCTTTGGCTGTAGACATTTCGGTGTGGTTGTGTTCAGCTACGCATGCAGTTGCGCTCTCCCAGATAAAACTCAGAATCAAGATAACATACTTTTTTAAGACTTACCCTGAAATTTACTGTTCTTGGCTAACAGCCTTCAGCCTCAACTTTTGCACATACTCGGGGAGCAGGAGGGTTGTTGAGTTTAAAGACAGCTATATTTGCTTTTTTGCCTCTCTGGCATTGCCAGACCTTGAGGTGGAGGTGAAAAAGGTTTTATCGAATTCTCAAAACATTAAATAATTAACTCTGCTTTTAATGTCATTTTTCACCTGTGCAGAGAGAAGCAGTTTCTAAAAAGAATTGCAACTGAAGCTGCTTTGAAACACTACTCTCCAGATAAATCTGAGAAGATAAAGGTTGTAGTTTATTTCCCCTTTGCAGAGGTAGCACATAGGAAATATCATGGGGCTTAGACAGCTGAGCTGCCAGGTCAGGTAACTGGTACCAGTGCTTTGCTTCAAGGACTGCCCAGTGCCTCCTAGATAAAAGAAAAGCACTGACCTTTAGGCAGCTGGCCATTTGCACAGAATTGCACTGAAGGAAGCCCGGAAGCACATAGTGCCCTAAAGGGAGGAAGAAATCTTCTGTGAAGTCTGTTCTTAGAATTCTTAGTTGTTTTTCCGGCTCCCAAACTCTGCATAATTGCAGCAAGCAAAGAACCTCTCACTGTGATGCCCTTTATAGCCCTTGCCAGTGCTTATTTCCCAGGGAGTACTGCTTTGTGTGACAGACCATTTTGTATTCTCTTCCCTGCAGATCCTGACAAAAAGCGAGACCTAAATTTAAACCTGACTTAAAAAACATGTTAATTTTTGTGGGGTTTTTTTCTATCACAAACTTAAACATTGCACTAAATTGTGGGTTTTTTTCTTCCCCCCCCAGGATTGTGCAAGGGAGCGTGGAGGGTGTTCTGCTGCCGGCAGCATCTTGCAAAACTGTTCCAGAATTAATAGAAGTACAAAAAACCTTACAGCTTGCCAGATCTTCCTGCCAAACGCTGCTGTTACTGGCTTTACTGTTATCAGCTACTTCCATCGGCTTCTGCAGTCAGCAAAATTCAGGAGCTGTAATAGCAGCTCGTACTTACTTGAAGCATCTTCATCTCCAATAGATGAACCTGCCTGTGAGCTCAGCAGCTTGTCAAGCCTGAGCAGAAACTCCTGTTTTGTTCAGTCTAGTGGCAGAGAAAGCTTTTTAGGGTCCTGGCAGCAGTCCTTTAGCCTGACTTCATCTGTTGCTTGGGTAACAGCGGGGGACTTTCCCACTCTGGAAGTGGGAAAGCTGGTGAGTGAACAGCATGAGCAAGAAGGGAGGCCTGTCACTCTGGAATCGTGCAGTGTGAGCCTCAACAAACAAACTCTTTGGGATTCATGGGTTTTCAGCTCTTCCCTGAAGGAAGAGAATAAAGAAGAGGGTAATGAATTTAGTTCACAGCCCAGTTGGCCTGACAGTATCTCAGCAACTGATAAATTAGAGAGAGTATCCTCTCCAAAGACCAGGTGTTCACATGGAAACAGTTCCAGGTTGTTGCAACATCCCTTGGAATTAGAGACTAATAGTAGAAATTATTCTGACCCAGAAAAACCCCACAACTCCTTTTTTTACAGAACGGGTGCCTCAGCTTCTAATCACCTAAATGCAGCTGGAGTGCCTCAGACGGACTCTGTGTTTTGGGAGGAGCTCCCATTCTCAGAAAGCCTAAATGAATTTTTAGCCAGAATAGAAGACGACAAGAGCGTTGTAACCTCGCCCAGCTGTGATGCAGGCAAACGTGCCTTGCTTGAGAGTAACAACTTGGGTGTAAATCTTAGCAAAGCGTATCCCGGGCAAACCCTGGTAGCTGGTGATTTGCCTGAAGCAAGTGTCTCAGGGAGGTTCTTCCCTCCAGCAGAGAGTGATCCTTGGGGGAACGTATTGTGTGCTTGTGTTCAGTCGAATGCAAATCCTCGGAGGGATGAGGTGTCACAATGTGAGTCTTCCCCTAGCGGTTTATCTTCAGCTGACAAGGAATGTGGAGCGTCTTGCTTTATACCTCATCTGCCTATCCTGTCACAGTCCTTGCCGCTTACGTCAGAGCCTTCTGTTTCCAAGAGCAGATACGTGCAGTCCAAAGAAGCAAATGTTGACGTTTTGAAGTCAGCTTGGTCTTTTATTAGTCGGCAGTGTACTGCTGAACACGGAGGAACCTCCTGTTTCAAAGGGAGCGAGGCAGCTACCTGTGTGCATCCCGCACGTGACAGCTGGTCAGCTGGTTGTGAAAATAAAGAAAACTCTTCTACGCCAAGCCCAAGAACAGATCTTGCATTCGCGGGGGCGTGGGGCTCTGATCCAGCAACTCCCACCGATGCAAGAAGGATATGTAAAAGAGAATTAAAACCCTTGACAGAACTGTTAGAAAATACCTTCAAAAGTGTTAATAGGAGAGAGGTGCTGTGGAGCAGTGTCTTCCCTGAAGGCAGCTACGACGCTTCTGCTGATCTCTTTGATGCAACGGTAAGAGAGGTAGCAAAACCTGCAGAATTCTTAAATAAATCAGGCAGTTCTTTATCGCAGGAAGATACCTTGACAGAAAAGGTCACAACTCCTGAATCGGTGCTTTATCTTGGAGGTGTTCCCTGTAACAGTTCAAAACCGAGCTCACCCCTGCGTTGGTCCCCTCCTGCGTTTAGTAAGCACAGGACACCAGGAACCCCCTCCTTTTGCGATTCAGAATGCAATTCGGTCAGCGCTCGGGACTTTGTTCCTTATTCACAGTCAACTCCCATGACAAAACCTCTCCAGAAACGGTGGCCTGTTGGGGAAAGAAGCTCTTTTGTCACTACCTTCACCCCTAAAAACCCCACTAAAATCCATTCCAAATGCAAGCGATCCAGGTCTTCCTTCCAGAACACTCTGCTGCAGCAGCTCACCGGCAGGTTAGTGAAACGTCAAAGGCCAAGTAACAGGGAAGGCAAAGACAGTAATAACTCTGTTTCGCAGCAGTTCTTTAGCATCCAGCTGCCTGCCGGCTTTGAGGCGTGGATCCCTCCATCTGCTAAGAAAAGGTTGAAACCAACTGCATCTTTAAACTTAAAAAACATCAGCTGGGCAACCGACTTGCAGTCGACCTGTGGGCACGCTGGCAGGAACCCCGTTTCCGAAAGCACATTGAAGAGTGAAAATGATGTATGTGCTAGAAATGAGAGCTCAACCCCCGGGAATACAACCAGGATTCTGACAACTCCTGTGTCTGCAGGTGTCACCAAGGCCTTTGTTTTAACCAATCCCATCCTGGAAACTTGTTCCTCTTCAGAAGGCAAGAATCTCCTCTCAAGTGCAAGTTACTCGGGGGGTGCGTTGGAAGGGGCAGTTGGCTGGTCTCCTGAGTTGTTCTTCCAAGCACGGACCCCTTTTTCCAGTAAGCCAAAATACTAAAAAAGTATATTTCTAGGCTGTGTCCTTTTAAATTATTTTTAAGACTTTTGGGAAGGAGCCGGTGGAAGAGAAGAGCTGTCTAACAATTAAATTGTTTATACACCTATTGGCATATGTCTGCCTAAGATGAGTTCTGTTCGTTTGCAGGTCTTTGTGCCACAGAGATGGGGGAAAACAGAATCTGCAATGACTCTATTTTATTGTAAATTAACTCTAGAACGTGCAATAAAAACTTTTGGAAATGTGTGAGTATTTAATAGATCTCACTTCATCAAGCACAGGTAGGTGAAGTGGCTTAGTGTCTTTTCATCACAGGAAGAGTGATGGGTCTGGAGTCCGTGTCCACTCCTGATCCTTAGCTGGTGCCTCTCTGTGCAGAAAGGCCAAGATTTCATCAAGGAATTTCAAATACCTTCTGGGATCCTCGTATTCGCGGCCACTTGATCCTATGACAGAGTTGAGTTGGGTGGAGGGGACCCTCCTGAGAGGTTGGTGACAGCTCCCAGCTTTCCTGTAGGCTTTATTCAAGTTACAGACTGCTGGTGGTGGATTCCTGGTGGTGTCTTTCCTCTTCCTCGCTTTGGGGTCTTCTGTAGCCCCCACCCGGAACAGCTGCATTTTGCATCATTGAATAGGGAAACCTTGGAGCTGCTGCTGCAAGCTTGTGGGTCGGGTCCTGCAGAAGGATGTGGGAATCAGAATCAACCTGAAAATGCTGACTTGTAGAAGCAGAAGTGGGCTTAAAATTAACGGCTGTGGGTTTTTTTGGAGGCACAGAAGGAACGTGCACCATTTGCGTTGTGACTGGTGACAAGGAGAGTTGACTTGGTTTGTGCTCTGCTACGAGATGGACATTACTACGTTTCTACGTTTGAGGCCTCGCTTCAGTTCTAATGAGCCTGAAAGGCTTCTCTGGCCGTACATTCACTGGTCCTCACCGTAGGTACCTCCCCAGCGTGCTGAGGCAGGAACTGCCAAAGGCAGCCAGCAGAATGGTTTGGTGGGATGGATGAAAAGAACCAGGCCTTTGGAATCTGAGCTGTAACCTTTGTGTGCTTCCGTATCTCCTCTGTAAAATAAATACGTACCGGCTCTTTATTTTCATAGAATCACAGAATGGTTTGGGTTGGAAGGGACCTTAAAGATCATCGAGTTCCAACCCCCTGCCACGGGCAGGGACACCTCCCACCAGACCAGGTTGCTCAAAGCCCCATCCAGCCTCCCCTTGAACACTTCCAGGGATGGGGCATCCACAGCTTCTCTGGGCAACCTGTTCCAGTGTCTCACCACCCTCAGAGTGAAAAAATTCTTCCTAATATCTAATCTAAATCTCCCGTCTTTCAGCGTTCAGGACACCCAGGGAAGCATGAGGGCAGTTACTCTCTTACCGCTTTGTCCTTTATCGACTATTTTGAGCATGGATCAGCCTTACGGAACACAGAGATAAACCTCAGTTTCTCGGTCTCTGCCCCAAGATTCTGCACCTTCTAATCCAACGTATTTCTCATTGAGGGACGAGAGGGAGAAGAGTATTTGAGATCAAACGCACTTCTTCTGCAGCTGAGCAGGGTGTTAATGAGATAGAGCCTCTGCCACCAAGGGTAGGAGTGTGGAGAGTCTGCAGGCATCCATCCCACCCTGCAGGCATCCATCCCTACCTGCAGCCTGAATGAAGAGAACGGTTCCTCGTGGCCACAGGGCCGCTCTGCGCAGGGGAACTCACAAGAAGTTTTTCCATAGCAGTCAGTGGGGTTTTGTGGGTGGTTATTTTTTTTTTTCACTACTTACAGTTGAGGCACAGGCTCAAAGATTTGCCCACCACTAAGAGAACGTGAAACCTCGCTCTGGGTATCACCGAAAGACTCTAACCAGCAAACCATCTTCTCTCCCTGCTGCCCTACCCAGCACTCCAGCACAACTCAAAAGTTCTTCCCGGTGCTGTAACAGTAGATGGTGGTGGCCAGAGGCTAGGAGGTTTCTTCTTGCATGCTCAAGCCTCCATCTCTGCAGTCCCTGGATCCTAGACATAAACAGAAGAAAAAGGAACACCCAGTTACAGAAAAAATAAAGGGGGGGGAAGCAGAGTTAAACATGATTTGTGGCCAGTCTTTTTTCAGTGGTGCCCAGTGACAGTACAAGAGGAAATGGGCACAAACTTGAGCATAAGAAGTTCCATCTAAACATGAGGAGGAACTTCTTTATCTTGAGGGTGGCAGAGCCCTGGAACGGGCTGCCCAGAGAGGTGGTGGAGTCTCCTTCTCTGGAGACATTCAAAACCCGCCTGGACATGTTCCTGTGCAGCCTGCTCTGGATGGACCTGCTTTGGCAGGGGGGTTGGACTAGATGATCTCCAGAGGTCCCTTCCAACCCCATATCATTCTGTGATTCTGTGATCCAACGGATTTTATTGATTGGGAATAAAATCCTGCTTTGTGAGTCTGTGTGAGGGGCGAGTGGAAAAAGGAGCGAGACCTGCTGCCTGCCTGGAAATGGTAAATCTGCCTTTATAGCTTATGTAGCAGAAATAAAGGGAAAGAGCATTACTCATACACAGCTCACTGGGCACAGGGAAGGCGATATTTCAAGGGTTTCAAGACATCAGTGCTCAAACAAATAAAGCTTGAAACTAGTTGTTTCTACCACAGCTTCCCACATAATACAAGGCTCTGGTATCACCGGCTCTTTAAGCACTCCCTTGTGATGAACTGGATGAACACCCACTTTATCACAGGGGTTAGACCGGCTCCAAGGGATGCACCAGCGACTTGATGTGGCCGGCGATGAAACACTGCCAGAACTTCTACATCTTACACCTGACAGCGTCTTGACATGAAATGTTTTGTCCAGCCTGAGTGATTTTGTTCAGCGGGGAATCCATCCACATGCTGTAGGAAGCGATAGCTTTGGTGCAAGCTGATGTGATTATAATTATAGGCTCGTACAAAAAAGAATCAAGCTCAGCATGTTTAATTCTGAAGGTAATAAAACTCCTGAAAATGCATACCGGGTTTATGGTTGATTCCCTATGCATAGAAATCCATAAATCAAGACTAGATTTTAAATTAGGCTGGACTGTCTGTACGGTACCGTTGAATTAATGCAGGGCAGTCACATCTCCTGTGCTTTGTGCGAGAGGACTGCGCACGTAGTGAGACCAAAAAGTACTGCTGTGTGACAGGCCCCTGTCAGCAAGATGACATCTGGGCACAGCTCCCCAGGTCCTTGGTAGGAAGACTTTGTAGATGAGAAGTTAGAGGAGAGGCAGGAAGCTGTCTCGGGATTGCTCTTGTAGTCTGTCAGTCTTGTATTTCTTCCCCTGGGCAGTTTGTTCCCTTTTTTCAGGGAGCCTTCGTGCTCCTACAACCCTTTTACCCACGGCAGAGCTACAGCTGCTGAACAAGAAGCAGAAGGTTGCACATCCCACCAGGTTGCACATCCCATCAGCTACATGCTCCTGGCAAGGAAGAGCTGCCACCCTTCACCTGCCCCTTACCTTTCATAGAATGGTTCAGGTTGGAAGGGACTTTAAAGATCATTTGGTTCCACCCCCCCTGCCCTGGGCAGGGACACCTCCCGCCAGACCAGGTTGCTCAAAGCCCCATCCAGCCTGGCCTTGAACTCCTCCAGGGATGGGGCAGCCACAGCTTCTCTGGGCAACCTGTGCCAGTGTCCCACCAGTCCCACAGTGAAAAATTTCTTCCTGATATCGAGTCTAAATCTCCCCTCTTTCAGTTTGAAGCCATTATCCCTTGTTTTGTCCCTACATGCCCTTGTAAAAAGTCCCTCTCCGGCTTTTTTGGAAGGAGCTATAAGGTCTCTCCGGACCCCTCTCTTCTCCAGGCTGAGCAACCCCAACTCTCTTAGTCTGTCCTCATAGGACAGATGCTCCAGCCCTCTGATCATCTTTGTGGCCTTGTCTGGACCCATTCCGAGAGACCATGTCCTTCTTATGTCCCAGATCTGGATGCCCCAGACTGCCCCAGATCTGGATGCAGTATTCCAGGTGCAAGGAAGAGCATCTCCAGCCATCACCCCCACAGGCAACACACTCCAGCCCTCCTCTCTTCCCATAAGTACTCAATTCCCAAGCTGTCTGAGCTTTAAGGATATTTTCTTCCCCTTCCTTTGCCCAGTTCCTACCTAGAAGCATGCAGGGAGTTTTTCCCTCTCCGAATACCTCCCTCTTTTATCACCGACTCAAAGTGCCAGCTTCCTGGGGAACAGGGAGCAGATGGTCCATATCAGACATTTACCAAGGAAGGAGCTTCAAGGTCAGTGGAGGATGCAATAAAAGACACATGGTGTCTTCAAGCTTCACAGCTCATTTCTCAGTGTAGGTGTTAGCAGAAGTCATCTTTGATGTGGAGCAGAGCACAAGGGAGGAAACCTGATCCCCAGAATGAGTCAGAGCACAAACTTTATGTATTGACCAAAAGATTAAAGGCTTAAAATGGGAGATCTTGCCCAAAAATTATTCTAGGCCACCAGTAAGGCAGGACATTAGGGAACTCCAGTGGAAAAAGCAGTCTTCTGTGAGCATGAAAAAAACAAGATGAAGGCTGAAGAGAAGAACTAGCATTAAAAAAAAAAAGGCACTGGAACAACAAATAAATTCTAACGAAACATCCAAATGTCACCTTCATCCAACACAGCCCAAGCATCCTGGTAGGACAAGAGCTTAACCAGCTAGAGCAATGATGGTGAGTGGAGATGCTACCTCTGTCAAAGACCACCCTCTAGTGACTGACACCGGCATTTCCTTGGCATTTCACAATCTGCTGTGAACTCTTTTGAAAAAAAAAAAAATTCTTCTGCTCTAGTGCAAAGGGTCATTGCTCCCATGGACAGCAGCTCTACTTTTGCTCTTCTTATGAGGTCCCAATGCTGTGAGAGCCTTGGTGGGCTCAACCCAAGCAGAAAAGCCTTAGCAGCCATTTATTTGTAGGCCTGATATTAAATCATGTCATAGAATCATGGAATTGCCTGCATTGGAAGGGACCTTTCAGATCATCCTAACACTAACAAAAACTACCACTGAAAGACCTCTCTAAGCACTATGGCCACCCATCTTTTAAATACCTCCAGGGATGGTGACTTAACTGTGAGTCTGTCTCGTACATAGTTTTAGGGCAACTTTGTTTTGCAGTCCAAATAAAAAAAACCAACCAAACAAACAAATCAAACACTTTGAACACCAAGTGGAAAGGATTAAACATTTATTTACATACAGATACATACATAAGCAATTTCTAAGTATAAAAAGGACATTACAAATAAACATGAAGCATCATACATTCATCATCCTCTTCATCCAAAATACATTCCTTTCTCAACCCCATTGTACCACGCTTGACAACAGGAACTTAAAAAAAACCAAAAAACAGATGAGCCAAATGCTTCTGACAGTCCGTGATTCACAGTTTGGTGATTTGCTAACACCTAGACCCTCCCCATCACAACCCCAGCAACTGGAGATCAATGGTCTGACCGGCTGTAGTGCATTGTCTCCACTGAAATGCTTGTGCTTGATCAACAAGAAACACATCCTCTCCTCATCCTTCTGGCCACATGTTTAGGAATCAGGGTTCTTGTTAAAATTCTGTACATTGTGCTAAATTCACAATTGTTGGGGAACAGACAGCAGATCTTTGTGGGGAAAAAGCTCCAACCCAGGAAATTCCTTGAATGCTGTGACTTCCCTGGCATAGAAGCTGCAAACAAAACACTGCTCTTAGTGCTTAAGCAGGTCTTTAAACTACAATTCAAACTACAGTTGATGGCATAAAACATACTTTGTTCATGCTGTAAAAAAAATTACGTGCTTCAATATTGATTTGCCAGTAATCAAAGCTGAGAGTAATTCAGGTTTTCTCCTGAGGAAATGAAGACGCCTTTATAACATCTCTAAAAATGATCACAGCCTTCAGGAAAGAGGAAACATTTTAGACTCAAAAAACCTAAAGGTAATGCAGAGCACGACGAACTTGTCAGTTAGATAACATTACAAAGGGAAACAAGCCAGTAAACATAAAATTAAAATGCCTACTCAAAGTATTAATGAATTCAAATGAAAGCTGGGCGAGTCTTTCTGTATAGATCAAAGGCAGTTTGAAAAAAAAAAAAAATAAATCTCATGATCTGCAAATTCACAGAACAGCCAAATATGTGCAGCAGAACAGAGTGAAGTGGAAATAAAAGAGGAGCAGAAAGAGCCTTGTCCCATATTGACAGCTGAGTGACTGCAGCTGCTCCAATCTCAGGGTTTTTAATTTATTTTTTTTTCCTTTTGTAAACAGCTGTGGGAAATCAAATGGCTATGACATATCTGCAGTGCATCTTATTATGCTAAAAACCATGGCACGTTTTAAACTACTTCCCTAATATCCAGAGCTATACTTGTCACTCCAAACCAGCACAGCAACAAGCCCTGGGCTTCCTCCCTGCTCTCATTAGATGGCCTTTTCTCCCCCAAAACGTTGGCTTCAGAAGTTAGTTTTTTCCCCTTTCAGTGCTGACTGTACGCGGGGGCCAGAGCTAAGGCCTTCTTCCAAGCAGTCTGCAAGAGTTGAGGCAATGGCAGCGCCTGGAATCCCAGCAGCTCTCCCCGCCATAGACCAAACATTTTATTCTCACTCCATTAAAATGCTAAAAAACAGCCTTCCCCTCTCCTCCACTTCCTCCTCCGTAAAGGCTCACCTGCTGTTAGATTTACTAAAGCTCATGCCAATGATGCAACCCAAACCCTTGGAGATATTCACACCACCACCCAAGCGACAGCTCAGAATGACTCTCCTCCTCCGCAGGGCTGTAAAGTCTCCCTGGAGGGAGAGCAGCATCCACCTGCTCACTGGAGGTTTCCTCACTCACTCCAAACCCCCACCGACTCTTAACACCTGAATCTCTTGCATTGGTCCCATTAGGAAGGGAAATGTTCCTCACAGGATGCCCTGACTGGGAATGGGCTTATCCAATTAGTCAGGCTTATGCTTACAGTAAGAAACTTGAGGTGGCACAGAAGATGAGCCATGGATGCTATTCCTTCCAGCTAAAGCAGGAGTCAGATTCCCATGGTTCATGCAACGAGGCCCATTTCCAGTCTGAGACCTCCACAGCAGCTGAGGCAAGAGCAGTATTGGGAAGGAGCAGACTCACAGATGAAAGGTACTGGAGGAATCAGGCTTTGGGAAGCTCTGAGGTTTGCATCCATGTGACACCAACCACACCAGAGTCTTTGATCATTGCCCATGAAAGCATCAGAGTGCTTTTAACGTCCCCTCTCCCCTGGGGAACCATGCACAGATAAAACCATGACTGACACAAGTTTTGGCCACATCAGATGCCTGTGGGCCAGGGCTGGACTCCGAAAGATGCTCGGCAGGGACACCACCGCGGTGCACTCACAGGCGTGCACGTCCTTGGGAACGCTGCCCTAAGATAAGCGATAGTGGAAAAAGCAAAGGTGGCATCTGCTTCTTGAGTTTAATTGTAGCACTAACCAGAGCTAAAATTATCTTCTGAGCTTACTGGAAAAGGGTAACTGGTTCAACAAATGTGATCGCATCCAGGAAGTGCTAATAGCTAGTTATTAGTGTGAAAACAGAGACAGTCTCCGAGTACAGAACAGCCAGCTCCTGTTTATCTGGACAGATGAGCTGAGCTGTTAACCTTGGCTTAAAACCAGTCTAATTTTTCACCGACAACATTTACAGCCTAACTTGCGCTCATCGCCATCTCATATCTGGGTTATCCTTCCCCAGTTACCCAGTTGGCTGTATTGGGAGGGGCAAGCATCAGACATGAGGGTTTTTTTTTCCTGAATCTGTGTCTCCCACTTGGAAAAATCCAAGCACCCTCAACTCCCATGGCATAGCTTTTACTTCTGGTTTAAGTTACGGCTCATTCACACGAGGGGAAAGGGCGCGATGGCATCCCTGGGTGATGACAGGCGGCAATCTGCCTCGGCTGGATATAGTACAGTACAGCAAGGGAGACTTTGGGGCAGTTTAGGGAGATGGTGATTAGCGAGGTAAGTCAGAGGAAGGCAGCGGGCTACTTTGGGAGCCCTGCATCATGGTCAGCACCATCACCCTGCTGTCTGCTTCCCTAGCCAAGATAAATCCTGAACCGAGGCAAATGTGAGACCTGTAACCTTTATGGTACATTTAACTACAGCTCCAGCAGATGATCACATTTCAAAGACTTGACCGGTTCCAGCTGAGGCTCCTTTGCTCAGGATGCACCAGTCGCTTGTAGGAAATCAAGTGAGTGTCTTCCCCCCACCCATCATCCTAAGTCACAGAATCACATGGAGTTGGAAGGGACCTCTGGAGATCATCTAGTCCAACCCCCCTGCCAAAGCAGGTCTACCTAGAGCAGGTTGCACAGGAACGCCAAGGGTTCTGGAATGTCCCCATTCCAGAAGGGTTCTGGAATGTCCCCAGAGAAGGAGACTCCACCACCTCTCTAGGCAGCCTGTTCCAGTGCTCTGCCACTCTCACAGTAAAGAAGTTCCTCCTCACGTTTATGTGGAACTTCTTATGTTCAAGTTTGTGCCCATTTCCTCTTGTCCTGTCACTGAGCACCACTGAAAAGTCAACAAGACTGTCCTTCAAAAAGGATGATCCTTTGCTGCTTGTGAACCTAACAATTATCACCCACAGCAACAAGAGGACAGACTTGATGCAAGGAAAGGTGGTGGTGTCAAGAGCCACATTCGTTCAGATAAGCAAATAAAGTTGATAAACGGAGGAAGAAAGCATTCTGATGTAACATCTTTCACAGGGTGTCCACTGCTAGAATTGATCAGAGTATTCCTTTTGGGTTTTCTGGTGAGCGCTTATGTACATCAACATTCTGCAGAGTTCCCATAGTTGCTCACCAAGAATTCACAAAGCGTCCCCCTAGAAACACCTTTTCTAACTGAATAAGCTCAAAAAGGTCTTTGCTGGTAGGAGCAACACTTATAAAGATATTGGGTACTTTGATACTGAAAGTAACAGAATGCAGAAGGATCTCAGGTGGGACTCAAACTCAAAGCATTCCTTATTAAAATCCAGAGTAATGCAAATGCATCATAGATGGATTTTTTTAAAAAAAGAGGATTGGATTGAGGACATCTTGAGTAGGAAGCATCCTTTCACTTTGCATTTTCTGCCTCACACAGCCATCTCTCCCCTTGCACGAAGGACTATAGCCCTCAATCTGCCCCACAGCTCAGAGAGGTTTCTGTGACAGTGTCTCCAGCCATATCCGACCACAATGGCACCACAGGCCCCCAAAGGGGGGGTCTTTGCTCAGTCTATGTTATTAGCTGGAGAATTTCACCTGTTTTCCAACCGAATTGAGTCTCTGCCTACAGAAATCATGCCAGCTCAACATCTCACATTTACAGACAGTTCTTCACACTGAAAGGAGAAGACAAGGGGAAAAGCAGCTGAACAAACAGCAGTCCTTAGGGATAACGAAGCAGGCAAAACCCAGTGGGTTTGACTATAACTAATTGCATCCCTTGTCAGCAGCAGCTCGGGAAAGCCTGCTGTCCCACGTGTGCGCACCCACCGCGCTTCTGCATCACTAATTTTGGCTTTCCCTCTTTTCAAATCGCTGTCTCCTGTGTCAGCCTCAGTCTGCTGCTGCTATTACTGACGCTGAAGGAGTTCAACAGCCATTAACAGCTAAACCCAGACTAGCAGGAACCAACTGCAACCAACAGAGCTATTTCCAAAAAGACAAACAGCAGCAGCAGCAGGCTGACAGGTTTTAAGGGCTGTTTCATGCGTTCTACAGCAAAGAACAAAGTACCTTGCCTGACAATTTGTCATGCGTAGTTTTCATTAAATAATGATCACAAAGGCATTTAGCATTCAGCACAAACACGTATCTGACTGCGTGCTCAACCAACTTACCTGTAGATCGAATCAGGACTTCACTATTAGAGGTAGGAAGAGGCACCCTGTGTCACCTTCTTTATAAAGTTCATAAATTCGCTTTTTCCATCATAACTTTTTGACCTGAAAGGCTCTTTTTTTTTTTTTTTAAACTCCTACCACTTGTTCTCTCATGGGGAACACAAATAGGAACAGAAAGGAGTCATGGCTTGTCCCACCAAACGTGCAGTGTAAGTACCCAACGCAAAATACCAGCGAGTACTTCACAGCGAGCAATCCGAAGCACAGGACATTTGGTGGTTTACTGGGGATCAGCCTGACCGAACCAGTGGCTGAACTGGAAAACTGAGTTTAAACCATTCAGTTTTCAGAAGATGCTTTTACTAATCTCTGCAAACAGGTTTTCTACATAAAGCAAACATCTCTTGACCATCCAACATTGGCTTCTGCTTGGAACTACTGACTGTGTTAAAAAAAATTTCAAGAAAAGTTCTCATTATGGGACTACTAAAAAAAATAATTAATATTGACCCAAGATTCCTCAATGGCTGTGAATATATCACCGTGAAAACACATCAAGATGTAGCAACCACACTAAAAGCAATGCCTTGCTCTCTTGATAGCAGAGAACATTTCCAGGCAAATTTGGCCCTGTCATATCAATTCTGTGCAGCTTTTGGATGCTGGACCCAGCAGGCATCATAAGGCTTTTACTGACAGTTCTCAAAAATCCACTCATCTACCGAGGTGTTGGCCACAGTTGGAGAGACAATTGTCAAATAACTGCGATTTGTGGGGTTTTTTTAATCTCCTTTTATTTTTCAAGGCTTTGATCATTGTGCTACACTGCTAAGTTGTCATTAGCAGTTGATAAAGTTCTTCTAGAGTCTGATGGCTTCTCGACCAGAAGAAGAGAAGATAAGCCCTCAGTACTACAAGGAGCAGAGATATACTTGAAGGAGTTGCTACAATAAAATATTAATTATTCTTCTGTGTTTGTTAACTGCAAGTTTCAAACTACAGCTTTGGCTTATGACCTTATAAAACGTTGCACATACGACCATTGTTTCCTTTCAACTTTTTAAGCCTATGTAGAATAAAATTTGAAATGAATCAGTTCAGATTTGTCCCTGGAGAAGTCAGATGCTTCACTGCGGCATCAGCCCAATTGCAGCACTCCACCTGCAGCTAGTCTCCAAAATAATCACCTACAGGTTAGGGAAACACTGGAAAAAGAGACAACCTTCTAGTAACCTTCAAGTGAATATCCATGAAATGATGCAAGAAGCACTTTAAAAATGCATTTATAGTGGTATCTGGCAGGAATGAAAGGTACCTGCACAGCTTTGATGCTTTTGGAAATCAGGCTGAGGAACTCACAGGTGTTTCAGTGGGCAGTCTCCTTCCTTCTTGATCAACTCAATCAAACAGCCATGCCCTACTGGATATCAATTACATGCTGACAAGTCCAGCATCTGGAGAGCAAGAGCTTTTACAAATTAAATATATGTAGTATTGATTTTTAACTTGAGAGTAACCTTACATGTTAACACCCTGAGTCTTGCTCTAAACAGCTACCTAAACGCTGTGCAGAATCAGCTGTCTCAGAGTTGGTTGGTCTTCAGGAGCTCAACTGAGGCTGCAATCTGGTGAATGCTCAAGAATGACACCCAGCACAGGCTGCACCACACAGTCCAGCACAGCAGAAGCCACCAAGTCCCACACATTTCTAAATCCTCTGGATTACACCATCAGCAGAGACTGAAAAGGACCAGTACAGCAGGTGACATGTCCCCCAACATTGCACACTTACGAACAAGCCTTGTACCACAACATCTACATCATCCTTTTTACCACTGGTCGTAACAGAAGAAAATGACCTAAAAAATAGCAAGAAAATATGAAAAATGGCGATATGACACACCAATCCCCCTCTCTGACACAGAGTCAGCTCCCCATCACAGATCAAAGGCACAACATGATACAGCCCAAAGAAGTCTTCCCAGGAAAATGTGATAAAGCATTTGAAAATGCCTTTTTTTTTTTTAATTGCTATTCTTTTCAAGAAGTACTTACTGGCAGCTTTTTATGTCAATACAAAAGCTCTGTTATAATCTTCAGTAAATGCCAAATAATATTAAATTGATTAAACTACAGCATAACACAGCCACGTAATTGCCAGGAGAGATTTATCCAGATTAGGTAAAACTGAACTCAAATTTCTAAAAAAAAAAAAAAATAATTAAAAAAAAATCATTTTTGATGTGCTCATTCACTATCTTCCAATTTCGCTTTAAGGTCAACATGTAAATTTGCAACGCATTATTCTCATACGGCGCTAGAGGTGTAATAACATCGCAAACTCCACAGCGCTTCCACTTCAGGGGCTTATGTAGAAAGAAATGGTCTAAACAGTTACACAGACACTGGAGTCTGGCATTACGAGTACAAAGCAGCAAGTAAAGGAAAATGACTCTACAGCCCTGAACCTGAAAGCTACTCCAGCAGAGAGAGGAAGCCAAGACGGTACCTTCAAGGACATCTCAGAGAGCAGTTCCACAAGGTGAGCGCTGGATGGGTCAGACACGGAATGATACCACTTGCAACTCCTCGCTAATTCCACTTAGCATTACAAACAAACAAACAAACAAAATCCAACAAACCCTCTACAAAATGGTACGCCTGCCTTTCAACAAGGACTGTATCTACAAGCTTTATTTTCAAGCTGGACACACTGCAGACTGCCACTTCTTCCTCTGCTCTCTTTGAACCCTTATACACAATCCATGACGCGCAAGATTTTGGTGCGACATGTCGTGCGCCTTCTCCAACTCCACCAATAACCTTTCCCAAGGCTAATTTTTCACATTAGGATGTTACTAATTAGAGGAAGAATGGTTAATTATTTTTTTTTTATTTATGAAAAGTCTTTTCATCCTGTATTGGATATCAAAGAAGCACAGTCCTTTCCCACTATGTTCAGGACTAGAAAAAGAGGTAACGAGATTTTTTTATTATTATTATTATTTTTTTATAAACAGTGCTTATTAGTGTTGTTTTTTTTTTCCTAACCAGTCTAAGTTACACATTCAGAGGACAATAATGTAGTAAGACTACGTTTGGTCTATGGAATATTTGTCGAACTGCTAGCACCAAAGGGAGCAACTGAGCTGTATGTAACCATGTCTTCTTAACTCTTGAAAAATGTTGATAAATGTAACTTTTTTTTTTTTTTTAATTCCATGTTCATGAAAGTGCCTGTAGATGAGAGACATAACACTATTTCAAACACCAGAGTCCTCCATGACGACGCGTGGGCAGACGCTATGTACATGTCCTAAGAGCTCTCCCGCTGGCAGCCCGGAAGATTGCCAGTGTAGTCCAGGGTCAGTGTTCATTGTTGATTTTTTCTTTTTGTATTTATTTTAAAAAGGACCCAACACATTGCTCCGTAAGAGAGACTTTGATTTCTTCAGTATCTTCTTCAAGGGAGGCTGCCCTAGCCTCCCACGGAAGGAAACGCAACAGCTCACATTCTGCGTTACATGAAGCAATTGTGCGACTCTCCTTGTCCTAACCCGCTCCAGAGACTGCAAGAAAAATGAAATTTAAACCGTGTTATATTCTGCTACGTTGCCACGCAGCTGGAGCCGTCAGCCTGCCACGCTTCCAGGTCTGCAACCTGACTCAGGGTAAGTCAGATGGGTCAATGTGGCAGGAATTCCCTTCAAGGAGATAAATCCCAGCAAGAAAAAAAAATCCTCTTGGCCCATGGTGGAAGGGAAAAAAAAAAAAGAAAAAAATCGCTTTTTAATTAAAATTACAGCAAGTCAAGTAGCTGATACTTTTCCCCTCTCCTGGTAAGGGGGATGAGACATTGTTCACAAGGGTGTTCTGTCGTGCCTCGCTGATCAACCGGCAGGCCAAGTCCAGGAAGAGTTTTTCCACATTATCTGATTCTTTTGCCGAGGTTTCCAAATAGTACATGTCCTGTGCTTCGGAAAACTCTGCAGCTCTTTGCTGGGAGACTTCCCTCTTATCAGCTAAATCAATCTTATTACCTGCATTGATAAAAGATTTTAGAAAGGGAATTAATTTGACTTCCAAAACAAGAGAAACAGAACTTGACAAGGGATAAAGAAGAGTATTGGTATTGTATTATGTCTATGAATAGTGCTTTTGATGTGAAACTCTTAGTGCTTGCTCTCCCCTCCAAATAGCAGGTTCCCTGATACACGTCACCAAGTTAATTTAGTATCAACTCATTTAATGGAATATGCCCTGTGAACACCCGAGTCTGTTAGCTTTAATTTAGCACCAGTGCATCTGTTTGATGCTATCAACCAACATTAAAGGATTTCCATTTTAATATTTATTGAAAGTTCTCCTGTTCTTGCTCTGAGGAGCACTTAAAATGTCAATTATAGCATGTGAGATGCTAAACGTGGTATTTCTCATGTCATTATGAGCTTTAAGAGAAGCCTGGTGTGGAAGGCTGCTTTCCTATTTCAGTATTGCCCTGGAGGATTTGGATGTTGAGGCTGGAAGAGGGACAGGCTCAGGGGCACTCGCAGAGTGAAGTGGGGTGAGAAACCACCCCCTTCCTTCAGAGAGCTCGGTTTAACAGAGAGTTGATTAATGCCTCAAGCAAGCACCTGATATGATTATACCCTGTTACTGGCCACTTCACTTCAAATGTGTTTTTTGCCATAAATTAATCTTACAAAGAAGATAACAGACTAGGACCTGTGATACCAGGGGGCTGTGTCCATGGACTCTGCAGGTTCAGTGGCCTCATTTCTACCAGCAATTTTGTGAGGAGTGGGAGGAAAAGAGGCAAGCCACATCTCATTGGCCTCCTCGCAGATCCCCTTTCTTTCCTGATAAAGCAGTTTCTTGGACCCACTGCAAACACTGAAGTTACCTTCCTAAACAAATTATCACTCAGTGTAAGGGGTTAATGGGTGTCACCATCTTCAAAGTGTGTATTATGGCTGTTATCATTTATATTTTGTGCTATAGATGCTGATAATTAACTTAATGTTCCCTAAAAAACATTAATATATACATTTGTTCGTCAAGTATTAATTTTTTCTGCATCATTTGTACATGTGCCATACCCTTCTTACGGAGTGTAACGAGTTTCTTGTGCGGGGAAGCTCCTTAAATCCCAATGGTCACTTGCAACACCATTGGGGGCACATAAAACACAAAGGATTGTTTAAAGACACCTTAAACACATTTTGCAGTTCTCTAAACTTGCCTTTTAAACAGCAAACCATTAAAGTAGATAACGACACAGCAGTATGAAACTTTTTGGCTTTCCCCAATTTATTTATCCATTGTTCTTTATATATCCTTGGGCCTTTAAAGGCCACATCCTAACTATCAGATGCTGAAAGCGGAGGAAGGAAAAGCGCAGGGAAGGAAAATAACCTTCACCTTCCTTGTAGCAGACAGATGGCCCAAGATCTGCTTTAGCTTGAGTTGAAGCTCTACAGACTAACATAGCATTCAGTTACTTATTTTTAGATCCCCTAAAATTCATGCAAAAACATCCGGTTTTCCAGCTCTGTCCCACCTGTGAATGCTATGATCCACACAACCATTGCATGCTGACCTGGTCTGCAGATCCTGACCCCCTCGAGACAAGACTCCAGTTGTCCCACAGCTATGGGGTATAGCAACCTGCAGCCAACCTTAACTTGAGCAGATCCTTGTATATTTGTTGAGATTCGAGCTGGAAGCCACAAGGGAAGCTGCTCTATTCTTAGCCCAGTTGGTAGCTGCACCATCAACACTTTAGTCCCACGTGGGACCAACTGGTAAGAAGTATCCACCTCTGCATGCAAAAGCCTCAAACCTGCGATGGGACCACACTTTGAGAAGTGCCTGTGGTGCCCTGAACACCACTATCAGCATCTCGGGGTCATTTGCAGAAGGAATGGTCCACGCACTGGGGTTTAAGTGCTGGGCTGCACCCTGTGCCCACCCGTGGTTACAACTGGTTGGCAACAAGATCTGCTGCACCGGTTTGGGCACCCTGCACCACCAGTTCCCACAGATACCATCTGCCACCAACCCCTCGACACGCACAGCTCACCCTCTCATCACACCATCGCACCCCGTAGGTGGACCTGCTCTGGCAGGGGGGTTGGACTAGATGCTCTCCAGAGGTCCCTTCCAACCCCGTACCACTCTGTGATTCTGTAGGGACGGTCGTCGCTTACCCACGAGCACGGTTATGACCTTGTTGCTGGCGTATTGCTCGATTTCTCGCAGCCACTCGGGGAGACACCGGAAGGATTCTTCGCAGGTGATGTCGTAGGTCAAGATTAACGCGTTAGCGCTGCGGTAGTAACTCTGCGTGATGGACCGGAATCGCTCCTGTCCTGCCGTGTCCCAGATCTGCAGCTTTTGGCATAACAAGGGAGGGTGGTAAAAGAAAAAAAAAAAAAAAGGTTAACTTTTTTATTTGACAGCAGCACTGTTTTGACCTAAA
The DNA here is from genome assembly GCA_013399435.1 of Arenaria interpres. Lineage (NCBI taxonomy): Eukaryota > Metazoa > Chordata > Aves > Charadriiformes > Scolopacidae > Arenaria > Arenaria interpres. The sequence goes on from VXAK01005112.1 coordinate 26,004, forward strand.
AAAACCTCCTTCAGGGTAAAACCAATGCTGGGAAAGCACTTAGTTCTTCTCCCCTTTGGCTTTCCCTCCCCCAGCATTTTTTGTTTCCGTTCCTGCGCTTCTGGATTGAAATGCAAGGCACAAAGTCAGCTGGCACCATGGCCGATGGCCCCTGGAAGCCGCAGATCTGCTGGCTTTCATGTGACTTCTACCATCTCCCTCCGCTGTGCGCAGAGCTGCTGGCCTGGAGTTAGAACGCAGGCGCTGGAGGGAGAAAGTCACTTCTCCTGCCCTTGAAGTCCAACCAACAGCAGCATTCATCCCAAGAAAAAATAAGAAAGCCTCTCCTCTAGCTCCCAAAGCTAGTTATAATTATCCTGAGATGATGCACTGATGGGTGGAAACCACAGGAGTGAACAAGGAGCTCAGCTGAAGGCTGATTGGGGACTTTTCCTCTCTCCAACTTCAGCCAACTTCACCTCCAACATCAGGCTCGCTGCCTGCCTTCCCAACATGTAGAACTGGTTGACATGTCCTTAACTATATCAAAGAGGTCATGAGTGTTTGCCAAACCCTCTGGGTCCAGGAAGACAACTTACATTTCCCAATACAAACTAAACTCATACTGTTTTTATAATTTGACCATCTGATAGTTTTTGGTGGGTCACCAAAACCTCAGTTCTTCAAAAAGGCAGTCAAAGAAACAAACATCCATAATTAAAACATTTCAACATAAAAGAGTACTTCTCTGCTTCGGCTTTTATTTTTTTAAAGCACCCCTCCCTGGAATTAAATACGTGAAAGCGTGATCTTCAGCCAGAATCCTGTGTACTTTGGGAAGGAAAAGGTAAAGTATTTGAGATCTTTTTCCACATATTCAGCAGCCCGTAATAGAGAAAACCTTATTCTTGCCCAGTTCCAAAGTCAAACTACGCCTGCTACTCATCGTAAATGCGTTAGTTTGAAATGAGAGCTCCAAGTAGCAGCTTTCATATGTAGGGTAAGATTTTGCAAAAAGCACATTTTTTGCAGAGAAAGTAATTTGTGGCTGCCTCACAGTTCCTGGGAACCGTTGTGCTTAATCTCTTGGCATAGTTGTATTTACAGGGTTAAGCGTGGCACGTGTAGTTAAGTGACACACAAAACCGTAAAGTGAAATTACTTGCACAGGAAATTCAGATAACGAACGAATCCCCATTAAAACAAAACAGCTTCTGAACTCTGGTGGATGGAAAAATACAGATAATTTTACTGTTGCTCAGCTATTTTCCAGGAAAAACACTTACTGGTTGGTCTCCTGGTTAAATCCAGCTTATTTGTGTTTTGCATTTATTGAGAAGATCTCCAAGCTGATATAAACCTGATGGGAATATGTTCTTCCACAGCTTTAACGGAACAGACATCAAAAGCAAAAGGGATCACCCTGGGGGAGGGGGTTTCTTACTGGCTGCAGCCCTGGGTCTTCCTGCGAGCTGGGGGCAGAAGGCAGGGAAGAGCCCCCGACCTCACAGCCACCCATAAACTCTTCCTGCACACAAAACACACATCTCACACTTCAGCCCACTGATTAAAAAAAAATTAAAAAATGATATTGCACAGGAAGCATTTTACTTGTCTCACTTTTTCAGAGGAACCAAAAGACGGCGCCTGACTCAGCCTGTGGAAAAACCTAGGTGTTTATTTCCTTGGAGCCAATTGATGCTTCCTGCTTTCCCAACATCTACACGTCCATTTAGCTTCCAACGCATGAACATTTCCACCAAATGCAGTAAGATCACAGGTCCGTAAGACCCAGACCTCTGTTTGCAGCACTGAGGATGTTTAGCTTGGACCAGCACGGTAACTGCTATCTGCTTGGCTCGAATTTGTGCAGCCCCGTGGTACGGCTGTTGAACGTAGTTTTGGTTTCATCAGGAAAGGCCAGGCTGATCAAGAGTCCCCTCAATGCACAGTGCTGCCTCAGCTCCTCTGTCAGCGAGCTTTAGTAGCCACTCAAAATCACATGGGGTTGGAAGGGACCTCTGGAGATCATCTAGTCCAACCCCCCTGCCAAAGCAGGTCCACACAGAGCAGGTTGCACAGGAACATGTCCAGGCGGGGTTTGAACGTCTCCAGAGAAGGAGACTCCACCACCTCCCTGGGCAGCCTCTTCCAAGGCTCTGCCACCCTCAAAGTTCCTCCTCATGTTTAGATGGAACTTCTTATGTTCAAGTTTGTGCCCGTTACCTCTTGTCTTGTCACCGGGCACCACCGAAAAAAGACTGGCCACATCCTCTTGACACCCACCCATAAGTATTTATAAGCATTGGTCAGACCCCCCCTCAGCCTTCTCTTCTCCAGACTGAAAAGACCCAAGTCCCTCAGCCTTTCCTCATAAGAGAGATGTTCTAGTCCCCTAATCACCTTTGTAGCCCTCTGCTGTACCCTCTCCAGCGGTTCCCTGTCTTTCTTAAACTGGGCAGCCCAGAACTGGACACAGTACTCCAGTTGGGACCTCACCAGGGCAGAGTAGAGGGGGAAGATGACCTCCCTCAACAACCTCAGGATAACCTCACTCATCTCTGATACGGCTTGCACACAGCCTTCACCCTAGCAAGTCGCTCTCCGCTGACTTTCAAATGCAATTTTGAATGCTGGAAAGTATTTTCCCCCCCAGAAATCTATCATTTATTCTCAAGCCCGAAAACCTTTTTGGTAAACAGCTCTGCTCTCCCCTCCTGGATCCCAGCAGACGTGCAGGAGATGCTGCCTGGCCCAGCAGCAGTGTCGGGGCTCAGGCACTGTGAGACGAGCTACCAGGCAGGGAAGCGCCTCCTTTGACTGAGATGTCATTTTTATTGCTCTGTGCTCTGACTCATTCCTGCTTTTCTCCCTCATTAAGTGTTTATTCTCACTAGCGCTGCTTACTTAAAAAATAGTTTCGGCTTCACTGCCTGAAGGAAATCCATTCAGATTCCATTTCAGATGCTGGAAGGCTCATTCCAATGCCCAAACATACTGCACTAAGCTTCCTCCCGGGCTTGGTCACAGTGGCTGAGCTCCATCAACCCCAATTTACTCCACTGGTAAGGTGGGGAGAGGGAATTTGATTTAACAACTGACTATTTGCTATGTGAAATATAGCTGGTAAACCAGTTACCACTCACTAAGGCTCCATGAAACACAAGCCAGCCCCAAGATGATTAAGAGCTGCTGGGGTGGACACTTGTGCATCCATCAGACATTCTCAGGGCAGCAGGGACCTACCACGCTGACAAGTTCTCATTTAGCTTGTAGAGCTTTCCTGAACCACCCTTGCTCCTGAGATAGCCCATGTTGGCATGACTGCTCCCAACTTTCCCTTAAGGAGCTTGCACCCTCAGCCCAAGCTAGCCTTAAAACAGGATTATGTCACAGGAACAACAAGTCAACCTCAGATAAACCCTTCGGGCGAGTTCACCTGTCCAAAAACCAGACCTCAGATATAAGCGTTGTTCTTTAAGCTCCACCTGTACTTGACAGGGAACCAGATGCTTGGAAAGGAGATGTGTCTGAAGCGGATGGGATTAATCTTCCTCAGAGATTGCTTTTCTCCCTCCACTGACCAGGTCAATCTTGAGACAGCTGGTTTAAGCCAGGTATGTAAGGGAAAAAATGAATTCCACCCTCAGTGCAGTACTTAAGCCACTTAGCAGCTTAGATCCTCTGAGCTGCTCCACTGGAGCTGGTTTGGGCAGAAAGAAGCATCTCTGCTGTCCGAGGAGCCTGGGCAAGCAGCATCCATGTCCTGGTCAACCCCGCTACACTAGATGCTTGCTAACAAGCATCACAACCATCAAACTAAGCACCAACAGCATGGGGGCTACACGTGATCCTCACTGCCTGCTGCTCTGCCCCACTCCAACAGCGATGTGCGGAACATTGACTCGGTCTTTAGCAGGTGAAGGTATTTATACCTCTTTGTTCTTCACCTGCTCAGGCTGGAAGGTCTTCTGATCATGGACCATCACTTGCCATCAGTCTGTACAGCTCTTCATGCAGCAGGGTGGCAGCCTGCTGACATGACTGTGGATTTTAAAATCTGCCCTAAACTTAGGAATGCACCACCTTATTTCCCTCTTTAAAACCCTCCGTGCTGAAATACAAGTTTAAAAAAAAACAAACAAACCAACAGTGCTGAAAATCTGCACAAGTCTACTGCTTCCATCACATCACTTACACAACCTTAAAAATGGGTCTCAACGTCACATTCAGCCGCTGTGACACCACCATCACTCTCCCATTTCCTCACTACTAGATCTGATGAAGGCAGGAGAGGGAAAACCGCTGTTTTTCACTTTGATGCCCCTGGATTTAAGGCAGGCAGAGTAATTCCAGGAGCAGCTTAAGGACCCTGCACACTTTGACATCAGACGCTCAGATAACAATACTCTTCTCCAACCTCTTGGACACCACAGCAGCTCTAACACAATCTCTGCTAATGAGCAAAGCAATGCCAGCCAACATCTCTGGGTGCTGGAACTCAACTATGGATCCCGTTAAAGCATGAGGTTGGTCCCTGGTGTGCTTTGACACAGACAAAGCAGCTCTCTGCCAAGTGATGCTCAGGCTCAGCTTGGGAGTTAGCACAGGACAAGGACAGTTTCCCAGCAGCAGTTTGGTTGCAACCACCCTATTTTGGAGGATGAAAGAGTTAATAATGTGGATATTGCCCTTCTCACTTCAACCGGTTGACTGAAGCATCAGTATTGTGACTATCTCCACATCTCCCAAATCCATAACTTGGCAGAAGCGGAAGACGAGCCTTCATTGTGCATAACCACTCAAGTCCAGAAGCCTGCTCTCCCCAGGAGTTGCCTTGGGAACTCACAGAAGTCCTTCACTGAGCATTACCCAGTGGGAATGCAACAGATTTCTGCTTACCAGAAATGCCATGAGCAGAGATGGCACTGAAGTGTTTCTTTGCGCTTCCTCAATCCCAGCCAAGCACGATCTCAGTGTCTCCTAAGCAAGGACAGAATTTTGGAAGACCTTCCCGTTCCATTTTCTACCTTAGAATAGGCTTGCTGTTACGATTCTGATGGCAATTGTGGAGAGGGGTGCAAAGCTTTAGACTCAGCATTGCCTGAGCCATACCATGGAGCCCTGGGATTCCCCATGTGTCCAACAGCCTTCCAGCAGTGAGACACCTCAGCTACGTTCTGCCACACGAGTTCACGCTGAAAACCATCAGGCTCCTACCTTTACTTTTTCACCGTTTATCTCCACGGTTTTAATCATAAAGTCAACCCCAATCGTGGCTCCTTGACCCGGTGGGAAAAGCCCCTGAAAGAAAACAGAGTTGCATTAAGCAAATTTCTGTAGCGCTCTTTGGGTGCCAGCCCTCACCCTTTTCCAACCCCAAAACTATTCCCTCCCTCCTGCCCTTCCCTGGACACTTATTTCCACCATGTTTAGAGAGGGAAATGTGACATTTCCCATATCAAAAGTTACCATCATTCAACCCCACAGTGCTTTCCCTACTCATGCAGCATGTTGTTGTCTTCAGATGTGGAAAAACAGGAGAAGAAAAGGAGGATGCACACAGGGAAAAAGAGAGGGGAAAAGACCTTCTGCTTCTGTGCAACTGGAAGAGGCAGGAGAAGGATAGAGGAGGACCCTCCATCCTACTTCCCAATGCCTTAAAAGAGGCACCCGCATGGGATGAGATGCCTTTGCTCCTGCAACCTCATGCCTTTCTTCTCCCCTCCACCACAGGCCACGGCACAGAAAGGCATTTCTGGCAGCTCCCAGCACCAGGGTCACATCCCTGCACAGCACTTCAGGGGCGAAGCACAGAGCCAGACAGTACCAGTGCCACAGCAACGCCAAGGGCTGGCGTGACGCTGGCGGCATTTGGTTGCAGCACCGTCAGAAAGGAGCCCCAGCAAAACAACAACAAACCGAACAAAAAATAGCTTTTTGATTTCTGGTGCCTAGGTCTACAAAGTCATGTTGATTTGGGGGCACATCCATCCCCTACAGCAGCTGTGCTGCCAAAGCACAAGCAGCAGAAGTGGCCACAAATTTTTTTGTGGTTAACCCCTTGGGGTCTTCGGGGTTGCCTAGCTTTATTGCCACTGGCTGTCACATGCAGTTGGAGAGTGTATAACTTCACCACGGCTTTAGAACTAAAATAAACAGTGAGGGAGGAAATTTCTGACAAATTCTAGTGGAGAGTGCAACAGAAAACCCACAACTTCTGTTTTATACTGCATCATGCGAAACCTTCTCTTCCCCCGGATCACAGAAGCCTGGTACTTTCCCTGTTATTCTGCCACAAAATCAGACCTGATGTTTAACAGAAGACACTGGACTGACAGCCCAGGACCCAGATTATTTAATTATCTACTAATGACAAATAACAGGGAGAGCTTTGTGCAGCAGCAGGAGGGATGGGGAGAAGGCGGCACATGGGAGCGCACCAAGAGATGTGCTGGTTCTTATAACTGGTCCAAAGCACCTCCAAATCCCAGCGGCTTTCAGAGAGGACTTTCCATCCTCATCCTCAGAGAGGGATGAGTGTTCTCCAACACAAGATGCCGAAGAGGGCTATGTACAGCACTAGATGCAGACATGCTGCTTGTGCCAGTATGTTGCTGTAGGTGATGCATACACCAAGAGTGTGGACAACAAATTACTTTGGAGCTGCAATGCCAGCAAAGCCCTCGGTCCACCACCACGGGCTCCACGCTCCCATCCCAGGGCTGTCCCCACCGCGACATCCCATATCCAAGAGGCAGCCGACCTTACCTGAGTGAAGCGACGGACTAAGCAGGTCTTCCCCACACCGGCGTTGCCAATTAAAACAATTTTGAAGAGGAAATCATAATCTTCCATACTCATTTACGCAGCTGCAAGAGAGAGGGAGAGAGAATGCGACACGACATGAACCAAGGCGGTGGGGAAATGTCCTTTTATGCCTGCTGAACTTTATTCCTCCAAATATTCAGAACAAAGGTCTCCCGGCACACGCGTGGCTCCTCAGATAAGGGCGAAGAGCCCTTCCCACTCTGAGCCGGGGCATCCACGTAGTTCAACATTACCTGCTGCGAAACCTTGGCCACATTTCAGCTTTCACACCATCTCACCTGGCTTCCCAGGAATCAGAGATGCTGGTTTTCAGCTTTTGGAGCAATGCTCCACAAGCCCAAGCCATCGTTTCCTAGATTTCCCTAGATGCTTGTTTCGCTTTTAACTACGTCAGCTCCAAATGACAGCGTGGACTTTGTCACCTTGTCCGAGGGGATAGTGTGATTTATTTCTGTTAGGGCAATACCCAGAAACCCCCCATGAGCTCCTCCAGGTGGGTGCTGGCTACCCACAGAGCAGGGCTGAGGCACACACGAGGGCAGAACAGATGGGGAAATTAAAATAATTTTAAAATAAAAACAGCAGTGTCTGCCTTAAAGACAGAAAGAACTCATTTGCTAAATTCACAGTGGGGAGTGGGCCAACAGTTTGGCTGAAGTACATTAAGAGAGGTTTTTTAAAAGGAATCATAGAATAGAATCATAGAATGGTTAGAGTTGGAAGGGACCTTAAAGACCATCATGTTCCGACCCCCTGCCATGGGCAGGGACACCTCCCACCAGAGCAGGTTGCTCAAAGCCCCATCCAGCCTGGCCTTGAACACCTCCAGGGATGGGGCATCCACAGCTTCCCTGGGCAACCTGGGCCAGGGTCTCACCATCCTCACTGTAAAGAATTTCTTTCTGGTATCTAATCTAAATCTCCCCTCTTCCACTTTGAAACCGTTACCCCTAAGAAGAAATAGCAGATGCTATTAGGAATATTGCTGCTACTATTATAGTTTTCTTCAGTTTTGTGAGGATAGCTTTCTTGGCATAAAACTAAAATCAAAAGTGAACACAGGATCCTGGGGGGTACCCAGCACACATCCCCCCCCGCCCCCCCCAAGTCTAACCTCCTTGGCAGGATGTAAAGTGACTTTTCATCAATGTCACAGGTATGGGCAAGGTTGCCTACACATGGGAAGACCTACAGAGCTTCCTTAGGTCAAAGTATGGGGAGGACCAAACAGATAAATGCAGTTTGCTGGGGCTGGGCAAGGGATGAGTATCCCCACCTCCATCTCCAGTGTACCCAAGGGTGCTGCCAACACCATGGCAGAGAAGGGGTCTGTAACCTTTGAGAAAAGCAACAGGCAGAAGAGACTCAGTTGGAGATTTTAGGCAGACAGGAGAACCCACAGACAAGGGAGCAGAAGAGCAGTGTCCAAACCCAGCTGTGTCCAGGAGGATCTAGGTATCATACCGGTGTCAAAAGACTGGTCTGGAGTAATGCCATAAGAGATATCAGTAAGGAGACAGATTTGCAGGCCATCACTTGAGATACCAAGTGAGGCGATACCCAAGCATTGGTACCTAACCTACCAGTACCTATAGGTTAGGCACTGGATGAGGAGATAAAGCCAAAGATGGGAAGTGTAGGAGATGGATGGAGGGAAAAAAAAAAATTATTATGAAATTGATGTCCTTGGTAAAGACCAAAATTGCTTTAAAGGTTTTTTTACAGAGCTGACAGGGGGAACAAATGCAACACAGGTGAAACAAGCTTCTCACGCTCAGCCAAAAGGCAGAGTGTCCTCTCCCATCACCTCCAAAGGTCCTTCCCTGGGAGGATTCACTGCCACCCTGCTGTGGCTGCACACCAGAAGGCTCCAGCTACAGACCCCGGTCCCACCACACAGCTGTGACAGGCTTATAGTCAAACAGAGAGTACAAGATCAAACTGAGATGGTCCGTGTCTGCCTGGCAGGGCACACTGAAACAGCTCTCCAAGCACCACCAAGACCCTGGTGAACCTAAAATCAAAGCAGGTTGAAGACTGACTCAGCTGCGTCACGTCTGTGCGAACCTTGGCCTTTCCAGCAGCCTAAAAAAAGGGTAACCACACCAATTAGTGACTAATGATGTGCAGCACGTCAGCAGATGGCTAGCAGGGACACGGCTGAGTCACTACACAGACATGTCACTTCTCCTGGGCTGGTGACACAGTATGGCACTGGCTCTGCTGAGCTGGAGCTACGGTCCCCTGCAAAGTGCCACCAAACATCAGCAGCTGGAGATGTCCTGAGAATGCTCTAACCTCGTCTTGCTCTGACACACAAGACCTTGCAGCTCCCTCCTATCTCTTAACACTGTGAAAGAGTGGGACTTTAAAAAGCAGCCTTCAAAAAAAAAAAAATGCCCTTTTTTATTTTCTGGCGTCGTTATTTTGTTTAATCGTGTATCTCCACATCTGGCTTTCCCAGAGTGGGACTGGGTAACACCAACAAGAACCTGTTGACAGTGCTCTTACAATGCAGGTTAAATGTTAATATACGGATTCAAGCTTTCATACAAGCCAACATGAAGAAAAATGTGATCATCCACTAAAAGCTATTTCAAGACTAACGAGACTTACTCAGCACTGGATAATTATCCCTGGGATGCTTCAAATCCCGGAGGGCACTGCTCCCTCCTAGAGGGATTTCAGTTCTATTACTTGTACCCTAAACAATTCAACGTTCAAATTTATCTTCTCAGGAAGCTTAAAAATAAACTTCCTCTGCAGAATTTTGAGCTCAGAAACGTTAAATGGCTCAGACGTACCCTAGAGTTATGTCTGATCTCCTTCATTAGGCTCCAAGACTAATCACATGTGATAATGACCCCAAATGGGAACGGGAAGATGAGCCAAGGCTGTAAAACAAACAACGCGACGGTGAGATTAAACGCCAGAACTGAAGAGACACAGAAAGTGGGGGCACAGGAGGGGAGAAGGCAACGGGCTGAGCAGCCAGGAAGGGAGAGAAGTGATTTGGGAGGTGGAACAGGCCAGTGAGGTTGACCAGCACTGCCCTGTCATTCCCCTGTTCACCAAAATTGTCATTTCTGCCTCTGACGTGCACACACCCCAGCCTACCACGCTGTCAGCACCGAGCACAGAAACGTTGCATCAGTTGCCCTTACGAAATCTTCTGCTTCTGGCAAGCGGAGCCTCTCGGCCAAGCGACCTTTGCTGCTGACTCAGGCTCACGCCACCCTCCCTCTCCCCAGGGAAGATGTGTCTCAACCTCTGCCCCCTTCGCCACAGTCGGGGAATGTGCATCTCAGCAACACATCACGCTCTGAGCTATGTGCTTAAAAAAAAAAAAAAAAAGAAAAAGAAAAAAGTTAA
>VXAK01005112.1:36192-68657 GCA_013399435.1 Arenaria interpres
AAAAATGCAGAGAGCAACATTGCTTGCTTGGGGTTTTTTTTTTTGGTTTTGGTTTTTCTCCCCCTTTTCCGTTTTCTTGTGTTTTCAGTCACACAGCTCTGCCTTGCATCCCTGTGGAAGGCATTAGAGCCGCAGCTGCCTGTCCCACCCTTTGGCAGAGACAAGACCCTGCGGCAAGGGCAGGGGATGGATGGGATGCCTGTCCGTGCCTCAGCCACCCCTCACCACTGTTCGTTTCAATCACAAGCAGGGCTGGCCACAGCGGAGACGTGCCCTATCACCAGATGAAACGGGAGCAGAGCCTGAGGCTGGGAGCAGGGCAGAAAATTGGGTTTCACAGCTGGTTTTCCCCGGGGCTGGTTCATACAGCTCTTGCCCTCTCCAGCCCCTGCAGCTCATGAGCCCCCCTCTGGGCTGTTCCCACCAGCAGGGGATCTCTTTTGCAGGGTTTTATTTCATTTTGGTCACTGCTCTGCTCCATTCCACCACATGGCCCCCGTGCATGGTCACTGTGGGCAGGAACATAAGGCCAGGAGGGGAAAAAAATCAAAGCGGGGCAACAACCCGGGGAGGTGGTCCATCAGCAGGAATGCAGTCGAAGGATGGCAAGTTACATTTTAGGTTTAGATGGTTTTCTTCACTTGGGCAAGACAGCACAGTAAACGCTTTTGGCATTTTCCAATTATTCATTCCAATTCAACCAAAAGAGTGGTGAGACCCACCCAAAACAAAAGCACAGGGGCCAGGGGCTTTCACCTCTCCTTCCCCCCATCCAAGCTTGTACAAACAAGCTCCAGCTCCCATGAAGACACCGGAAAAAGGAGCCACAGAAGCCACAGCCTGCCTTCCCTATGCAGTGAGCACTGCTGCAAAACCAGACGCGCACCAGTCCTTCCCATTTCTCCCAGTATCTTGGTTGCTAGAAACTCTCCCATAGCCTGGTCAGCAGGACTTGGTCCTCTGTTTCACCTTCCATGGGATCTTCGCTGCATGTAGGTGTGAGACAGCAGCACAGCTGATGGAGGAGAAAGACACACTCCCACCTGCTTCTCCTGTTCACCACAAGCCACAACTTACTTATCCACAGCAAATACATGCTTCAGGGAATAAGATACCCAGGCATGTTTTAGTTTATTCCCCTACTATTCTCCCTGCATTTGCTCCATTCCCCTATCAGTTTTCCCTCATCCACTTTGGTTTACTTGACAGTGTTTATCATCATCTGAGCCAATTATTTTATCTTTTTGCAGTGTTCTTTCAGCCATATGGTTTGGACAGGCACAGAGGATTCCTCTTCACCTCTGACCATGCCATGCTCGGCCTCTTTGGGTATCAAATAAATGGCAGAAACATGATGCAAAGGTTCAATTATCACCTGGGAGACATCAATGACTTTGGAGTGATCATATCTTCTTTCCAATGAATTAATCCATTTTTCTGCCTGTCCCTCATCAGTTTTTACATCAGTACCCACCTGCACAAAGCAACCAGCAAGTAGGAGTGAAGTATTTAGCTGATAAAGAAATCCTCTGGCACTTCTCTCTCGACTCCTTTGCTTGAGGAAGACTTTCCACTTCCAGGCATGATCAGAGCAGGCTCTATGATGATGATTTTGCCCCTATTGTTTTGGCTCACAGAGCCAAAAGGGGAGTGGGATACTTCAGAAGAGCAAGCCTTTCTCAGTCAACCACACGGTGTTGCCAATCTCTGCCTGTTTTTACCCTCCCTGAAGATCACAAGTAAGACACACTCAGGGAACGTGATGGACAGCCTTTGTCTGAAGTCCAAAACCTTCCATGTCTAAAAGAAAGTTTTGACGCCTTCATTTTAGAAGAAAAAAACAGAAATAACCTGTTGTTTCTAAACTTCTGTGGTATCTCAGTCCTCTTCTGAGTTAGAGGTGCAGAAGTCATGGAGGAGCAGTTCACATCTCCACAGGGCCAGGTGACAACCAGAGCCGGGAGCGCAAATTTACTGAGGTGCAGTTGATCCCTTCATCCAGATTGTTGATAAAGATATTAAGGAGAACCGGCCCCAGGACTGAGCCCTGGGGAGCACCCACTTGTGACCGGCTGCCAACTGGATTTAACTCCGTTCACCATCACTCTTTGAGCCCAGCCATCCAGCCAGGTTTTTTTTTACCCACCAAAGAGCTGAGTGAAAAAAACAACAACAGACAAACAAACCAACCCAAAACTATCTGCAAAGGCTTCTCCACATTTAAGGATAAAGACTGAAACTATATTAAGCCAGGAACACTGATAGTTTGCACCACAGCTCTACTCCACCCCTCAAATCCTCATTTAAAACTTACTGCTTCAATTAGACATGAAGAAGAATCTGCAGCCTCCTCCACCTGCTGGATCTAACCCATAGGTCAGGGTGGGTTTTGATGTATTTATGTAATTCTTAATGACCAAGTATTTTCTGTTCTTCATCACCCAACAGCTATAAACAAAAACAAATTTACCCAAACATCTCAAGTTCAAACGGCAGCAGTTATGTACACAGACATTACCCTGATCGCACATGCCATATGAGCCAGGAAATTCAAAGCTAAGGTTAATATTTCAAGCAGAAAATTATTCCTTGCAGGCCAGAAAATTGCAGGGATCTCAGGTCTGGACATGCTGCTGCATTACGTAACTCAGGATAAAATATTTTCATTTCCAAAGCAACTGCCAACCCAAGCGGGCTCCTGCAGTCGGCAAACACAAGCCCAGCTCCTGCCCCTCTGCAAACAAGCAGCCTGGACTTCCTTCTGCTCCCTCGTCCACCTTCCTCACTCCCCCTTCTCTACAAGATTTAATTTCACTTCCATTCACCCTAGAAAAATTAAAGAGACTTCATCCCCACAGAAGCCTGGATCACCCATGCTTCTGTGCTGGTTGTCCCACAAGCACATGGGATCACGCTCGCAGCTTGGTGCAATGTTAAAACTCCAGGGATGTGTCTCCCAGATTCAAGGGAGAAAGATTTATGGCAGATTTATTGCAGGCACTGCAGGGGCTGCAGAGCCTGGCATTTCTCATCTCTTCCCATCACACTTTCCATTCCAGGTGAGCAATATCCAGTTGCCCACACACTGGCAATCCTAAACTCACCTCTTCATCAAGAATGGTCCCTCATAGGAAGGGCGAAGGTCCCAAGTGTGCCTCTAAGCCTGTTTCCCAGGCAGAAACACAGCAGCTTTTATCCCACACATGTATCACCTACAGACTATTAGTGCATGTGTGCTTATGCCACCACAGACAAATTCAAGCTCAATAGGTCCATCCAACACTTCCAGAAGGAATCAAGCAACTACACACGCCATGGACAGAAGCGTGGGGCTTCCCCACACACAGCAGCCCCATTCAAAAGTCATTCAAAAGTCTAGACACATTAAAAAAAGAACAAATTGCATGCAAACTCTCCAGCTGGAAGAAGCAGCATATTATGAAAACCTCAGCCCTACCCAAAAATTTTATTTGGAGAGATTCCTGCTCCTCAAGCCTTTGCTCTGGGTATTTCTCCTACAGAAACCAAGTGAGCTGAGGAGGTGCAAGTTCTTTTATACCACAGGTATGTTTTATCTCACAGAGCTATTTCTATAGCTTTTCTGTATTTTAAAATTGAGATGTTTTGCATCAATGATGGGACAGAGCACACAGATATTCCCCTTACTTCTTTTGCCACCACAGAAAATTTGCAGCTTGCCAAACTACTTTGATTAGATCATGGCTCACGCTTTACTTGGCCTCCAGGAGCTTGTACAATTAAGTGCTATGGAGGAACACACTGACATGAGATTACAGGTCCTTCACCATAAAAGCAGCAGGTAAATCCAGCACCAATATCATCTAGAGGAAGAGCCCAAAGCAGGAGCTCTGCTTTACTGGGTAGAAGGAGGTTGGAGGACCAGGATCCTCAGCTGTGATGCCCACACTCAACACGAGAGGGCCCAGCCTTGGCATGGCTCATGGCTGGACACCAGCTCTCTTCACCAGCTGCAGACTGTCCTCTCCATCTGCCTGGTTTGCCTGATGCTGGAGGTTGCAAATCTCATATTTAAGAGCAATCTTTGGATTTTCACATTCTCCTGGCATCTGCTGATGGTGAAAAGGCTTTGTGTTCATGTTGCCCACCACTGGGTGAAGTCTTCTGTGGGGCTTTGCTAGTACTGATGTCAAAAGCAGCATGAACACACATCATTAAACGTTTTTTGTTGGATGATGGAAGGATGGGTGGTGTTTGGGTTGGACACATCCTTGACAATCTCAGTGCCACCAAAGGCTCTTCAGGAGAGACGTGTCACAGCTTCTGCTGTCCAGTGTCCTCATTTAACTTTCCCACCTTCGGGAAGGAGGGGAGACTCAGTGACATTTGTAACACCCTTTGGTGTTGGGAACAGCCATGGAAGTGCAAAATATCACAGGCAGACAGCCAGTTACATTCCATCAAAAATATTTGAAGATTGAACTGTTAATCAATGACGATTCCCCACGCTCAGATAAATGAACTAATCCGATTTCTGCATTACTTAGGAAAAATGAGATTCACACGCACACAATACTTGCAAAATAACAAATAGAAAATTCGTTTCTTTAGGATTTTAAAAAAAAAAAAAAAGCTGACATGCATATCCATAATGCCACAGCTGACCAAACCACACACAAGCAGCAGCACGCCCAGGACACACACCATCTCAGAAAAACTGCTTCCAAGCAGGAGAACAGCCCCGCACTCCCTTTACTGGCAGAAGCTGGGTTGGGACTGCGAAGAAATCAGTGCACCCTTAAATACATGCTTTTATAAACACCTTTCAAGACATGCCTGGACACGGAGACCCAACACCGCACATTCAAAACAGCACTCCCTTGGTTTTGGCCACATTGGAGCAGATCAGGGGACCACCAAGCTGTACGCTCTGCAGCAACACATTTTTGCGTGGAAGCAGTTAAAGCCTGAGCCAGCACAGCAGACAGGCTGACTTCCAAGCATGGAAAACTGCATTGCCAGAAATCCAGCCAAAAATGCTGTTTTATCCACTCAAAAAACAACAGCTTCTTCCCAAAGGGAAAGAAGAAAAAAAAAAAACCCAATTTTTTTTATTTTTTTTTTTAAAAACAACAGCCAAGTATTAACTGGAACGTGCCTTGAATGGAAAAGCCAGGAAAGCTCCCTAAGTTCAGCTCTCTACAGTGGGAAATCAAGCTCCTGCAGCAAGACCTGACCCACTGAAATGGGGAAACCCATCGGTGGGTCATCTTCCTTAGGTGAGAATTACTCTGCCTTTAGCAACCAGGTGCAGGGTCAGGCTCCCATGAGCTGGGCGAGGGGTTTGGGGGCAGCAGCCCTACAAGCAGGGAGGCAAAGCTGGAGAAGGAACGATCTACCCTTGGTGCAGAAGAAAGGCAGGTGCAAAGTGAAAGGTGTATGTGGGTAAAAGGCAAAGGAATCTCCTGATGCATTAATTTGCTGGGCTGGCATGGGTTTGAGTGGCATCACGGTCATACGTGGAGATGTTTTGACACTGGGTGACAGGGCTCTGATAAAACATTTGCAAGATTAGACAGTTTGACACCCATGTTTTTGACAAGACACGAGCGAAGCTATCACAAGCAAAGGATTTTGATAAAATATTTACGAGAACATCATGACTCAAATGAAATTGCAAGTACAGAAGTATCGTAAGTGTAAATATGGCATTAACCAATGACATAAGTCCCACAAATGTATTGTGAAATATGAATGCGTACATGTTTGGGTTATAAAAGCACATCCAAGAAAATTTTCTTCAGTTTTAACTACAACGACGTGTCTTACTGCTGTTGACCATCTTGTTTTGATTGTGGTATGAACAAACTGTAAGTTTTTGATAATAAGGTTTGGTTTTGTAAGAACACTTTTTAATTAAAAAAATAGGCAGTTATTTCCACCTCTTGATTTCTGCTTAAGTAACCTTGTGATTTACTGGGATTTACGTGAATTCTCCATCAAACCCACTAGAAGTGACAAGTCATTAAGTCTCATCTAACCTCACTCACGTGGCTGAGATCAGTGTCTGGCGGGGCTGTGCTTGGTACCCTGTGGCTGTGGGGTCCATGCAGCATCATGCATGGTGCTCCTGTGCTGTGCCACCCTGGTCATGCCATGCCACTGGTGAGGCCATGCTGGGCCAGCCCAACGGTGTCCTGCAGTAGCAGTAAAAAAAGCTAAAAACTAACTTCTATATTAAGATGAAAGTTTGCTGTTTGTTCAGAACAGACACCAGGAGCCACAAAAAAAAAAACACCCAAACCCACAACTTTTGGCTTTGTGGCTTAGGACAGATATATCCGACTTAAAAGGTAACTTTCCCAAAATATAACAATAAATTAGCAATACCATCAATAAAGGGAAGAGGTAATAAGCAAGATAAAAATCCTAGAATGGTCTAGGTTGGAAGGGACCTTTTAAAGATCATCGAGTTCCAACCCCCTGCCATGGGCAGGGACACCTCCCACCAGAGCAGGTTGCTCAAAGCCCCATCCAGCCTGGCCTTGAACACTTCCAGGGATGGGGCATCCACAGCTTCCCTGGGCAACCCGTTCCAGTGCCTCACCACCTCACTGTAAAATAAAAAAAGCCCCCCAAAACTGTCTTGCACACTGTTCCTGACAGCATATTTAATCATCCCATGTGTTGATCTTACTAATATTCAGACAGCTACCCCTCCTGAGGAGCAGACACAGCATCTATCATTCCTCCACAGCAGATTCAGTCTGTGTCCCATAACACCAGACCTCTAAAGAGGAGATGCACCTTCTCCTGCTACAGTTACGTGCACTTGCAATGGCTCCCTTAAAATAGCAAGAATCAAAGCAAAAACCGCAAAAGACAAGACACTACACCTGTAAGAATTGTACATGCACTATAGAAGCTGTAAAAAAAAAAAAAAAAAAGGAAGAAAATCCAATTCCTCTGAAGCATTAGGACCGATAAAGTGCCAGTGAAAGGATCTTGATCCCTAACTAGCACCTCTCACACTTTTTACATTGCAGCCTATGAAGGCAAAGAAGCCTTCCAAGACAACTGCTTGAAGGAGCTTTCTCCAGGAAGAAACACAAAATTATTAGGGCAATTAATCCCACGGTGCAGGTAGCCCACCTTCAGTAAGTCTTTTGCACCTGGATTTTATGGGACAGCATCTTCCTGATGACTCAAGAGGGAAGGCTGACATCCCCAGGCAGAGCTTTCAGGCGTGCCTTATAACTGAAGAGCAGAGCCTGCCACTGCAGAGTAGGATTGCTAAGAGAAAAGGGGGCTTTGTTTTGTTTTTCCTTTTTGGTTTTTTTTCAATTTACACGAGGAAATAAAGAAGTGACCCTGTGTTTCAGCTGGAAGCTCCCTTATCACAACCGCACATGCAACATCAGCCCACATGGGAGCTGCACATCACACCCCTGTGCCACCATGACAGGAAAGGTGACAGTTCACAACAGCCCAGTGGTACTTCAGAAGGACTTTCTGCACATGTTATGCACTTTAAAGGAAGGTTTCTCCCCCAGAAGTGATAGCTTTTTTGAACACGAAGCGATGGAAGAATAAAATAGAGTTAACCATTAGAGGCTCCTCTTAGATGGGAAAGGCAATGCAACAGCGTTGGCTACTTAAATCCCTGCAGGGAGGGAGATGAAGATGCTGGTGAAGATGAGGGCAGCTCAGGGAAGCTCATCTCCTAGGTCCCTTGTCCTTGTCATGCCAAACCAGAGGACCCTCTATCGTCAGGTCAAGTTCAGGGTGATGCGTCTAGGCCAGTCCTAGGCTGGTTATTGCCCCAGTGCTCCTCAGTTCATCAATTTCTCTTATTTCCAGATGGGAAGCACATTTTATCTGTGACAACACACATGCTCGTGCACCCAAACGTATATCCTTCTGCCTCCTATCAGAACTGCACCACCAGTAAAAGAGTTATCCCCTCAAAGAAGTTTTCCCTTCTAAAAATGCTCTCATTTGATGGAAACCCCCCAACTGGGATGAGCCAGCCCCATCTGGCAAGCAGCTGAGCTGACAGGGAATATTCTTTGCATTTCTGCAAAGAAACACTTCGGTACAGTTTTCACTGCGAGTATCTGCCAGAGAAGCAGATGTTTTCATGAAAACAAGTTGCTCAGAGGGGGAAGAAAGTGGAAATAACAGAGACCCGGGTGTAGCTTCAAGGGCTGGATTAAGCTGATCTAAGTCCTGCTGCCTCCAAAGAGAAGGTTACCCAGCCCTGCCCGCACCCAGCACCCTGCCAGCTGCAGGAGGAACCCAATCCAGATGGGGAAAAAAAACTTGGGGGTGGGACAGCAGAATTATATTTTACAGCCCTGGCCCCAGAGTTTCATTTTTTGTCAAAAATTACCTTTACTGTAACTAGTTCCTCCATAACAGACCTTTCATATCACGGCTCCTGACTCAGATTTTTATAAGGATACCACAGGTCTCTTCATAGAGGAAGGAACAACATTCATGGTCTGTTGAAATTTTAGCTCATGCGCTGATAACACGTAGCCTGTTTTCAGTTCCCCTCATAGTTTCAGGTGGTTACAGTGCTTTTCATTTGTCCTAAACTACCGCAAAAGCACAGTTTCTCACCCAGAGCAGTTACGTGCTGTTAAAACCTCATTTCAGCTTTGGCCCAGCTGCAGTTCAAGAGACTGCACAGGTTAAATTTAACACTAAAAGAAATCCCAAAAAGCAAAAAAGCAGCTCTTTGGTGGAAGCTTTCTGCTCTAAGTCTCCCACCATTGCAGGGATGTCACTCAACCAGCTTACCTAAAAGCCTGAAATCTGAAAAAATGATTTAAAAAAATCTGTTCCAAGGGCAGGGTCTTCGAGATTTATTATTCCGAGCTGCTGCAGCAAGTGGTACCTTGGGGAATAAAACAGGCAGCCCCCCCCAAACCAAGCATCGCATGGGCATGCACATACACACATTAAAAGATCACATCGGTCGCAGCAGCTCTCTAGCCCAGATAAATCATGTCTTCGCCTCTGCTCCCAGCCCAGCTACTCCCCATCTCCAGCCACACGGGTTAATAAATTATTGCAGAGATTTGCAGATCGAGATTTGCATTTGGAGAGAAGGCAAAGGCACAACTGCAGCTTCTGCAGCACCAATATTCCCCCTTTTGATGTTGTCAATGTTCAACAACCCTATGATGTAGCCCAAGATCTCCCAAAGCACGGCACTTTTACTCAAATATATGTTTCCATCACTAATACAATCTGTCAGGGCTCTTCCAATATAGACGTCGCTGCATTACATATAACGCCACCTAAAATCACAGAGATTGTCCTTTACTACTATGGATCTCCTGGCAGCAGCCGACTGAAGTTTGGACTCTTTGGGACTAATACTAGGAAGCAGAAAGGTATTTCCTTTTGTTTACTTAAAGCAAACAGGAGCCAGTCCTCCGTAGGCACCGATGCCAACACTGATGTGTGCAGCCTGGGCAGCACCGTCACTGCCCAACGAGGGACCTTCACACTCACAGCTGCGTGGTCATGGGGACACAACTTGGCACGGCAGCACCGTGTTTGTGACCATGTATTTTTGTTCCTTAGCAACAGAGCAGCTCTGGGGGCTGGGTTTTGGGTTTGTTGGTTGTTTGGTTTGGGTTTTTTTTTTTGTTTGGTTGGTTTTTTTTTTTTTTTGGTGTTGAATCTATATTTGGCACCCTGGGGGAAATTCCTGAGCAGAAGATAGCAATTTTTAAAAAGAGGATAAATGCTGGCACTCCAGTTTTGCTGACAGTAACACCACCCCCAGGCTTTCAGTTAGCGCGAAGTGCTTGGACTTGGAGTCAACAGGAGCCCTCACACGGACTGGGCATCAGGAGTCACATCCATCACATTCCCTGCCTTGGTAAATCCTTGCCCCGGCGTAAGAACAAGGAAAGATTTATTAGCTCATAAAGCCTCTAAGCTGTTTTTATCATGTGTAAACCAACATCTCCAAGGCTCAAGGCTCTGAACCTCATCACTGTTCAGCAGCACTGACGGGTCCCACGATGGTTTTTGTCCTGTGGGAGCCAGGACCCCTCAGCACTGCCTCAAAGAGGAAAAAAAAAAAAAGACTTCAGTACAATACAGTAACTCTGAACTGAGACTTACCATGAATCATGGAAATATCAATATCCTCCAGCTCTCCCCAGCTCCCAAGCAAACATGCAAATTAAATCCTGCCTAATCTACATGAGAAAAACAAATAACACCTGATGTTTCCCAACTCTGTCAGCAACATGGCCTTAAAAAAAAAAAAAGGATTTAATCATAGGAAGGATAGAGAAATCACATGGCTCGGCGGTTTCACTGGTTGTCATGGCAAATGAAAATTCCTGACTCTCTGACTTGTGTGTTTTACAGGAAAAGAGACAACAAAAATGCCCCTTTTTTTTATTATTAGAAAGGAATGTTTTCCTAATAATCACTCGTGAACACACCGCACACTATGTATAAACAGCTGCTCCTTCCCAGGGAAAATGCGTTGGCTGTTTTATTACTGAGCGGCTCTCGGGGATCCGGGCAATTCAGCCCCAGCAGACGCTCGGGCACGGGCAAGGAGAATCATGTGCTTTTGTATGTGGTGACTTCTTGCCCGCTAAAGGGAGCCCAAACTAGCTTGGGGGGGTTTCTCAGCTCCATGACGGCTCCACCACCGGCTCCCGGGGAGGCTGCCGGCACGGCACGGCTGGGGGAAGCTGGCAGTGGCACAAGTCCCCTCCCCACCACCCACACTCAGCATCGCCGCAGGATTTCATGCCACGTGCCCAATAACGGGAGTTTCTTCATCTGTTCTCAAAAGCAAGCCAAATCCACGCGTATTTGTGCGGGTTTTAATCTGCCAGTCAGGTAACAACGGCAAAGACACCCCGGCGTTTGCTCCAACGGAGGCAATCCAAAGCACCTTGCACCCTGCCTGCACCACCTTTCAGAAAAATCCACTGTAATGGATATAGGCGGGAGATAATTTGGCTGTAACTTCAGGAGAAGGTCCCCAAAGAGCCTGCTCCTTCCAGCCCCGCCGCCTCTTCGTTTTGGCTGCACGCTAGACGTCTGGGAAGTTGAGGATATCCACACGGCAGATTCACGTCACTCATTTCACCACCAGGTCTTACTTGGTTGGTTTTGTCTTTCCCCTCCTGCAAATCTCTCTCTTCACTCCCAGGCTGCAACGCAAGGTCTTTTGTCCAGAAGGAACAACAGGACCCAAAGGAATAATGTCTGTTAGGCACTGTTGTAAGCCATGCTCTTCTGTGGGTTAGGCTTTTTCTGGCACCTCCATCCGCCGTGGCTGGACGGAGGGGACCAGAAGTTGCACAACCTGACACGTGCTGGAAAGCAGCCTCTTCCCTAATGAAAGCCACAAGTTCCTTTCCTCATGCTCCCCGAAAAGCAGCTGTGTATGAAACCGCACCATCACACTCCCACGCTGGCCGTGTACACACACCCCAAGGGCTGTATCCCACCACGGCCACCGGCATCAGCGCGTGTTTAGCCTGCAGAGCCTTCATCACGACCACAAACCGAACCGTGCTCCTCCCCAAACCTCATCCACAAAACTGAGCCACCATCAGGGACACCCACGCAAAGGATAACTAGTTTGGATCCTTCATCTTTTTGGATATGAGGCAGAAGGAAGGAGATTCATCATCGTTGTCCTCCCTGGCCAGGCTGTGAGACGCCCACCTTCTCATTTACAGCCTGCACCTACCAAAAGGAGGTCACTTTGCAATGAGCATGAGACAAATAGATTTCCACAATAACTTTCCAGCTCAAGCCCTGTGAATTGTATCACCAGCCTCATACATTAACCCTCACCCGCACCGCAGAGCTGAAACGATGAGGCTGCTGAAGGAAACGCAGTCACAAGCCAGGGCAGAAGGGAAGGCGGCTCTTTCACCCAGGCAAAAGGCCAAAAAAACACAGAAAACGTGATCTTTCCACTCCAGGAAGAGGACCTCTCGGCACGCCGGTCCTGCAGCATCCCCTCCCTGCAAGGGTCGCTGGCTGCACGCTCGGCTCCTCCCGCGGTCCGGGATCCGGAGCATTTCTGGATTGCTATCAACGTGGGTGGATGCGGGGAGGGAGCAAGCACGGGCCAAAGGGGAATTATAAAAAAAAAACCAAAACACACAGGCCGAGAAGAAAAAGGAAAACAGAAAAAAAAAACCAAACCAAAATGAAACAAGAATCATTCTCTTTGAGGTATTACACCAGAGCGGGCTGACACTGTCGGACACTGCACAGTTTTAATCCTTTAAATTGAAGGGATGTGACAGAGCAAATGTTTTTCATCCTGACTAGGAGACTTTGTCCCGAGGCTAACGGCAGCTGGTTACACTCAGGTGTTCAAGATCTTGACACACAATCCTGAAAGAAAAGCGTTTCAGTCACAAAGACTGCATTAGCAGATTCTTAAATACATATACACTTTGACATTTTTCTTTAGGATACAGCTTACCAAAGGAGACGGCATGAGCCAGACAGACTGTGCCAATGGGGCTAAGGAACATCTCACATTTGTTCATTCCTTGCATTTCCCCAGTTTTACACAAAACTATTTGGACTGCCAACATTTGTTCGTTAACAAAATGGGCAGTCTACCCAAAAAACACTACTTGCAATTCAAAACTCAACATAAGGCACTTTCATTTAGTACAATATGCAGAATTCTCTCTTCATGTCTCAGTTTGCCATTTATTCCACCAAAGGCAAGCGCAGCCTTGCTGCCCCCCCAGCACAGCCGGCTCCCCCCGAGCATGAAGCAACACACAAGCACCAGCTCCTATTGCACAGCAATTTGTCACTACTTGTAAACAGATTTTGTGTCTAACGGAGCCTATCTAAAGCAAAGACAAGACTTCTTCAGAAGTTCTATATTTATTTCTAGTTCTTTCTGGATGTATTTCTGTATCACATTATGACAGAAATCAGCAGTGGGGTATCCAGGACAGTACCACAAATCAAAGAACAAACAAAGAACAACATGGGGTTGGAAGGGACCTCTGGAGATCATCTAGTCCAACCCCCCTGCCAAAGCAGGTCCACCTAAAGCAGGTTGCACAGGAACACATCCAGGTGGGTTTTGAATGTCTCCAGAGAAAGAGACTCCACCACCTCCCCGGGCAGCCTGTTCCAGTGCTCTGCCACCCTCAAAGTAAAGAAGTTCCTCCTCATGTTTAGATGGAACTTCTTACATTCAAATTTGTGCCCATTACCTCTTGTCCTGTCACCGGGCACCACTGAAAAAAGACTGGCCCCATCTTCTTGACACCCTCCCTTTAAGTGTTTATAAGCATTGATCAGATCCCCCCTTAAGTCTTCTCGAGACTAAAAAGACGCAAGTCCCTCAGCCTCTCCTCATAAGACAGATGCTCGAGGCCCTTAACCAAAAATACCAAAAATGGTATTTTTTTTCCTGTGTGTGCCTATTTATCCTCCCAGCAGGTGAAAAAAAAAAAAAAAAAGAAAAAACCAAGACTAGAAGTCAGAACATGAGAATATATTTTGGCTCTGCCAACAACAGCTTGCAGGACAAGTCCTACATGGCATTTTGGATTTTATTCTTCCTTATGTGACAGTCATTATAGGCGCTGCCCTGAAGTGGGACTGCAAGACCAAACCCCTCCCCATCCTGCAGAGTTCTGTGTAAGGAACTTTTGCAGAAGCATTATCTTAAGACTTAACTTTGAAAGCAGATTTACAAAGTCACCGGTTATTCCTCTCTGAAAACAGAGGGTTTGCCACAACTTTCACAATTTTATTGCAGTGAGCTACCTCCAGCAAGAACAAGCAAATTCCACCTTTCAACCACCTTCTCAGACTACTCCGTTCTCCAACCTATTTAGTTTCTCTCCAAGGGAAATCTTCACCGTTAATATGTGCGCTGCTGCTCCCTTTTAGTATAAGCACCTCTGCCTCTGCAACAGTCACGTGCAGAACAACTTAAATTTAGCCAACTTGAACTGGATACTTGTGTGATAAAAAGCAAAAGAGAAGCTGCTGTGGTGGCAAAGAATCCAGGCAGGGGAACAAGGGGAACGAAACTGGCTTCATCTGGACTGGGATATTTGCTGAGCTGGCAGTTCTCTGAATTGCTGCAGATGATGGTGAAAGGAAACGCGTTATAGCTGTAAAAATCTAGGTTTAAAGGAGAAGAGTGGTGGAAAGAAAATGTGAGGCAATTTTGTTTTAGGGTTATAAAAGGAAGAAATGAAAGTTACAGGGTGAAGAGAGAGGGAAAACAGGAAACGCAGAAGGACATGGGATGAATCTGGGATGAAGATGTCTGGGCGGATGCTGCTGGAGCAGCAAGGCGCGAGCCCAGCCAGCGGCACTGCGGAGAGGAGCATCCCTGCCCAGCACAGCGAAACAAGAGCTGGAGAAACACAGCCCAGAGGGGACGATGGGAAGAACAAACTGGTAAAAAAAAAAACAAAGCAAAAACTATCCCTAACCCTGGAAGGACACCCGCCAGCTACCTGCAGAGACAAACTCAAAAGCTTTAGGGTTACCTCTGCCAAAAGGCAGAAAATGCTCTATTTTCAAAATTGCAAAGGAGACGCGTATTCCGACGAGGCTGCAGCAGATCTGGGAATCTTAGTTCAAAAACAGAGCACAAATGGGGTTTGAGTGCAAATCTCAGTGCCAGCCCGAACAACAGGCACCACGACCCCAGCTAACACATCCCTCTGTAATAAAACACACATTTGTAAGTCACAAATAGGCTTTCGCTTCACTGTGAAAAGCACAAAACAACCCAAGACAATCAGGGAAAATTGGGTATTAACTGCAAAGTATCCCATTTGTGGTGCAATAGAAAGGGACAGGTTTGAGCACTGTTTCGACATAGAAATGTAGGTTGGCTCACGGCAAAGACAAGTGCTCCACATCAAAAAAAAAGAAAAAAAAAAAAAAAGCAAGCCTTTGTAGCCTTTGGAGTGAAGAACTTCACTTCCAGTGGAGAAATCCAAGTTCTCACTGTGGGCTGGTCAATCTGCTGCCTGTTTCACGGCTCTAATTCTGCTGCTCTGCAGTAGCCTCACATCCTGCCCGGGGTTACAGCTGGCAGCTCCAACTTCTCACTTAAATTGGTTTGAGTTTCTTTTCTTGGCAACTAATAACCTCTCTTCCCCCCTCCCACAGAGCTGGGTAACTGAGTCAGACTCCCCAGGTACAACACAAGAGTTGCAGATAACGAGCATCACACAGAAAGCACTACGTTTGCATTCCTTTGTACATTTATTACTCTTAAACAGTCAAGTGAAGACAGCGTGTGCTCTTTGGAGCAGGTCTGTCCTCTCATGTCTGCCCCAAAGCCAGCAAAATAAGGTCCAAGAATGGTTATGAACATCATCCCCTTCACCCTCAACGCAAGTGTAATATTCAGACAGATCCAGATCCCAGATGTGATGAGCATGTAGGGATTAGGAAGCCACAATTAAAAACATAATACTGAGTTAAATTACTCATTCATCATGCTGTTACAACAACCAACAATTCAAACATGAAAATGACTCAAACATCACCAAAAAAAAAAAAAACCATGCCACAAAAAAAGACATTGAGGGGCTGGAGTGGGTCCAGAGAAAGGCAAAGAAGCTGGGGAAGGGTCTGGAGAACAAGTCTTATGAGGAGCAGCTGAGGGAACTGGGGCTGTTCAGCCTGGAGAAGAGGAGGCTGAGGGGAGACCTTATCACTCTCTACAACTCCCTGAAAAGAGGGTGTAGAGAGGTGGGGGTCGGTCTCTTCTCCCAAGTCACAGGTGACAGGGCAAGAGGAAATGGCTTCAAGTTGCACCAGGGGAGGTTCAGATCAGATATTAGGAAATTTTTTTACATTGAAAGGGTTATTAAGCATTGGAACGGGCTGCCCAGGGAAGGGGTTGAGGCACCATCCCTGGAGATATTTAAAAGATGGGTTGACGTAGTGCTTAGTGACATGGTTAGTGATGGTTTTTCTCCAGAGTTAGGTTGATGGTTGGACTAGATGATCTTAAAGGTCCCTTCCAACCTAGACAATTCTATGGTTCTACGATCAGCTGGGTTATTTAAGAGCAGCGTTGCAGACCCTATACATGTGGCTTCTTTGCTTTACATACTTCGACCTTTCTTCTCATTTTTGTTATTTCCTACTTGTTGGTGCCTCAGTGTGCATGATATGAGTTTTCTTTACGCCAGGCTGTACAGAAGGTTGTATGAACACCAACAACATAAATGCAAGTTCTACTTTGAGAGATTATATTACACTTACTTTTTTTTTTGGGCCTATCATGTTGAAAGAGGCCTGTGGCATTTTTAAAAGGTCAGAGTCACAACTCGAAAGCTCCACTCAACATTGAACTATTTGCATGGAGGGAGTGTCCAAGGACGTCTTCCACCACACGCAGGCCCAGATGTTCATCCTTTAAATTTCAGAGGGAGAGCAAGTTGTGCACAAACAGGACATATATTTTTCTCCTCTCCTCATCATTAAGAGTAACTTCAGATTTGTATCGTGGTAACACTTAAATCCGAGCCAGGCCAATGGCCTGACTGTACTCAGAACTACAGCAAAAGAAAAAATAAATCAAATAAGCATTATTTTCCATCTTGAAGCACTCAGTACAAACAGGCAAGATGGGAAAAAACAACAAAGTGATTTGCCCAAGGTCAGAAATTTGGGAGTAGCCACCACCTGGCCAGACCGAAGCCTCAAGCTCTTTTTGATGGACTATTTTACCTCCCCAGCCTCCTTCCCCCTGATGATCCCAACTCTGCTTTGCTTTTCTTTACTATCCATGTTCTCTCTTTTCCTTCTTTTCATTCTGCAGTCTTGATATGTGCCTTCCAACGCCCTGGTGTCATGCTCTCTACATGCATTTTCGTCTTTGTCTGTCAGGAAAGGTGTAACAGGGCTGGTATTTTTCTCCGAGAACTATTTCTGGGCTGCATTCAGGAAATTCCCCCTTTTAACTACGAAGTCTTGTATGACAGTTACAGCTAACAAAATCGAGGAGATAATTCTTTCTTCTAGTTTCTCCTCCTACCCACTCCAAGGTGCTGGAGGACAGGTCACTCATGATGGCTCAAGCTTTCCCTTCAGGATTTTCACCTTCTCTCCATGTGGACAGGCCACATCCCCCTGCTCTGCAACTGCCCAAATTCTCCCCCAGCTGCTAATGCCTTAGTGTCACCTCCATCCCCAAACTCCAGCAGAAATGCTTTCTATCCTAATTTAAAGTTCTGCAGGCAGCAATTGAACTGGTGAAGCTGTGAACAGCAAGAAAATACTGTATTCTCTTGTGCTGCGGGTTGGTAGACTCCTGGACAGCAAAAGCAGCTCTGAAGCTCCAGGAGCTAATGATACATATCTAGGAAGCTTTCCAGCTTAAAACAGACATCATCCATCTCTTCTTAAACCCTCTCCTCCCTTTGCTCGAGGACAGCCTTTCCCTCTCCAATTAGCAGCTTTTCTGTTCCCACAGGTCACTCTTGTGAAGAGAGGGCTTAACCTCTGTTGGCTGGAGAGCTCTTTCCTGCAGAAATACATCAGTGAAACCTTCTAAAAAAAAAAAAAAAAAANGAAGCAGTTGCCTTTCTAAAAAAAAAAAAAGAAAAAGAAGTCCCTTCAGGATTAATCCAACCCAGCATCTCCTCACATCTCAATTACTGTAACTGTCCTTCTCTAGGCCTTGACAAACCTCATCTTGGACCACTGGCAGCCCCATTCAAAAAAAGAAATCCCATTGAATACACTTTTCCCAGTTCTCCTGATTTGCATCTTCAGGGCTTCCCATTGTTCTTCCTTCCATGGCTCCCCAACACTTTGTTATTGCTTTTCACTTTTATTTTATAGCCTAGCCTACATCCCACTAATTACCCTCAACGCAAAAGCAGCCGTGTCAACCACCCTCTCTCTCTCGTGTGTGGTCACCTCTCTCTGCAAACACGCACTGATCTGTCTCCTGCTCCAAAAATACTGCTGCTACTGGGCCCTTCCCTGCCCATTTGTGACCGTGACCTGTTGTCACCCATAAGAAAGCACTGAGCTCTGCCAGCTGGAAATTGTTTTGCGTTTGCACAGTTATTCGGGACATGAGGATGGGCCATGGGATGCTGCAGCACGACACAGCAACAAGAGGCAGAAGCGGTCCTGCTGGGTGGACCAACCTTCCTTTAAAGGAGCAAGTCTCCCCTCTTGAAGCTTATCTGACTGTCCCTAAGTGGAAATGCTAGGTTTTTACTCCCATGCCACCCATTTTCCTCCAGGTCTGATCCACAGAGAATGCCAACCCCTCACGGCTCGGGCAGGCTGAGATGCTGATGGTGGGTTGAAAGCACGTGGCTCAGGTTTCTTGCAAACAGCAGGAGAGCAGGGGATTACACAGAAGGATTTGAAGTGTCACAAGATGTATTTTTGATATTTACAGGGATTTCTGTGCCTGCTCAGAGGGAGCCCTTTCCACACAAAAACAGAAGTGTGATGTAGAGTATCTTGACTTTCCCAGGAACGGTCAAAAATAGCCATTATGAGCTTGTCCTTTGCAAGTGGACAAATGACCCCAATCACAGGCTGAGGCACACTGGGAACCACTTCAGGGTTGGGATAAGATGACAGATGTTCTCTTTTAAAACCAGAAGTTGGAGAGTAGAATGTCAGAGCCTTGGACAAAACCCTTGAACGCCAAACAAGCTTGACAAAACAACCCGTACCGCAGCACTCCAGCCCCCGAGAGCAGCCCACGTGCCCAGCAACACGCATCGCTCGCACACCAGAAATCCAGCTAATTTCAATATACAACTTTTTTCAAACATACCCCTATGTCACAGCACATATTAAGATCCAATTAGCACATTCTCCCTTTAAAAAAGGCACACAAATTACGAGCCCTTCCTTCCTAGTACATAGATGCTGGCTACAGGAAGGCTTTCTCCGTAACAATTCTCTTCCTAAATCATACCAACCACCTCATGCATTTGAAAGGTGCATTTGCAATATCAGAAGAAAAAAACACCCCTGTTATTAGCAATGTCAGAACCACTAGCCATCAAAGTGGTTTGCATACTGTTATTTTTTTCTGCACAGCGATGCCCAATTTCCCCGTAACACCTTTCCCCGACAAAGTGCCATTAACATGCAAATGAAAAGTTCACACTCCTCCTTCCTGCGGTCCTACTGGAGATGGCACACAATTAAAGTCATAAGCGAAGGTAATGAAAGGATCAAAACAAGACAGGTTGGTTACACATGTCACGGTAACGCTTGCAAATCAGCCTCTCCTCTAATTACCATGGTATTTCCAGGAGGAATCGATTACAGCAATATGGATGAATGGGATCCTAAAACTGAAAAATGTCCTGGATTAAACATTAATGCAGTCATTGGCTGTTATCAATATATATATATATATTTATTTAATGGAGGGTGGGGCCTAGCAAAATATAGAACTGATGGGGTTTTAAATATCTAGAAAAACCAGAATCCTGGACACAGAGGCTTTTAAATAGTCCCAGCAATGCAACACACCAAAAATATAAATCCATTCACCAGGATGTAGTTATACTTTGTGTTTTGTTTTTATTGTAAAAATTGGTGTAAGCATATAGTGAGGCAGGCAGCCAAGCCTCCAACTGTGCTCTATTGACTTCTGAGGTCTCCATTAGCCCAGGGTGCTCCAAAGAGAAATACTGCTTTGCCCAGACCAAGCCTAAAGATGATACAGTGCAATCTCCTCTCCATACCAGGCAAGCTTTGGATGAGCGTTGCCAAACAAGCATCTCAATTCAACAAACTCTCCTCTCCTTAGAGCATTATACACACTTTAACCCTGTTTTCTAAGGAAAACAAGCTTTTGCAATAATCTAGCCTGGCCAACAGGTCAAAAGCTACTGAAGGAAAAACTGTTTCAGCAAAACAGAATACAATTTTTACAGTTTTTGTGACCACCACTTGGGGGATGAGCCCCAAGTTAGCATCTGTGCTGTAATTAAGTTGGGCTGACCCCTGCTCTTCCCATTTTCGTTTGGCTGCAGCTGGCTGGTTGCTCAGGTCACCAATGCCTGTCCACCAAGAGCACACGTAGCTGCCATGCATTTCTTCTCCAGAGGTTCCTGTCATAGCTTCCAATTGTAGCTACACATTTGTGTTACCAGTTCCTGGACCTCTCTGTCTTGGATTTTAGTAGTTCTGAGCCCTTGAAGCTTCACCACTTGGCCACCAGAGTTGAAAGTGCTCAAAACCTCTCCAAATGTGTTCCTGCATGGAACATAAAAGCTGATGAACCTCTTGTTAATAAATGATTTGCAACTTAAGCCTTGTGTCCAGTCTATTAAAGCAGTAATGTGTTATAGTGGTCTGGCAGATTACACCCCACACAGGGGCACTGTTTTGTCTTACCTACCTTTCAGGAGCTAACCAAGATGTCCAACATAGTCTTATACAAGGTTTGGCCCCACTATCGAACTGTGACACAAGCATCTCAGAGCACTTCTGAACCTGCCATCTCTCTCCAGTGATGGTGTCTTGGACCTACAATAACAACATTCAACCTTAGACAACCCAACCTAGGTGCCCACAAATCCAGGGAGAAGCTAAGGCTCCATCATTCAGTGAACAAACCCAACTGAACACAACAAAGCCTTAGCCGACATCTTTGCAAAGGTATTTATACTTTCTGAAAGGATCCTCACTACAAGGACATTGAAGTGCTGGAGCGTGTCCAAAGAAGAGCCACCAAACTGGTGCGGGGTCTAGAGAACAAGTCATATGAGGAGAGGCTGAGGGAACTGGGCATGTTTAGTTTGGAGAAGAGGAGGCTGAGGGGGGACCTCATTGCCCTCTACAACTACCTGAGAGGTTGTTGTAGAGAGGTGGGGGTTGGCCTCTTCTTCCAAGGGAATAATGCCAGGACCAGAGGAAATGGTCTGAAGTTGTGTCAGGGGAGGTTTAGATATTAGGAAGAATTACTTTATTGAGGGAGTGGTCAGGCACTGGAACAGCCTGCCCAGGGAGGTGGTGGTAGAGTCACTATCCCTGGAGGTACTTAAGAAACACGTAGATATGGCTCTTCAGGGCATGCTCTAGTGCCCGAGATTGTTTTGTGTCTGTGGGTTTTTTTGTGGTTGGACTCAATGATCTCAAAGATCCCTTCGAACCATGAAGATTCTGTGTTTCTGTGACTTCAGTTTGAGAGTAGATTATCTGGGTTCTAGTTTCAAGTCTTTTGGATGCACAGAGGAAACTCCAAATGACTGTGCCTTTTGCCTCCATAAGAGGAGAACATTACACAGCCTGAGAAACCCCTGAAATCACACTGTTGTGCCACAGGATTCGAATGAAGACATCCAGAAATGCACAAGTTCCGCAAGAAGACCCCCTGGGAGCAGGCAGGGCTCCTTCTTCTCCTCTGGAATTGAACCCATCTCCCAGCGTTGCGGGACTTGCCACAAAAGAGCTGCTTGATCTCCAGGGAGCGCTGATCACACCAAAGCTAAAAATCCCAATTCAGGTAGTGTCATTTCACCTTCCTATTTCCCTGCCTGTGCCGTCTCCACCGCAGTGTCATTCCTCTTTTTTTCCCCACCTCCTTTCCTCTCGCATACGGCTGCCAGCTGCAAAGAGTAGGGCGGAGCACCTCACTGAGAGCTGGTGGCTGCTCAAGGCAATATTTACACTACGGCTTGCATTACAGTTTATAAAATTCTTTGGAGCTCTCCCAAAGGAAAAGCCCCACATAAATCGAAGTTATTGTTGTCATCTACAGGCTAAGTCCAGTTAAGAATTTACTGGCGCTCACCGTGGATGGAGACGGCGGATGTTTGAAATGCTGATCAATATGCAGAGAGGCTGAGCAATAAACTTCATTAACATTGCCCATAACACTTTTCAGCACCGTACCATAAATCGCTGATGAATATTCAAGGCATTCTCTGAGGTTACCTCCATTTCACAGATGGAGACGAAAGTTTAGAAGTAGCTCGCCTATAAACACGAAGCAGATGCAGAATTCAACTGTCTTGCCTTCAAAGTCCAAAATACGTCTTTCTAGACAAAACTGCAAATTATATGATTTATTCCATGATTCTATGGTGTAGGCGAGAACTTTGTAGAGTAGGGTTGATGGTTGGAATTGATGATCCCAAGGGTCTCTTCCAACCTGAACGATTCTATGATTCTATATAGACTGATTTGCAGTGAAATTAAGGTGGCTGCCATTCCCCAAAATCACTGATGGCTGTTCTCCCCCCAGGTTACAGCCCTGGTTACCCACGTTGCAGTAACACCTACAGGCTGCAGAGAACTGCAGATTCTCACTGTACAAAGCAGGGACTAACAGATACGAGCCCTATCCCAAAGACCTTGTCTCGGACAATAAAATCTGATGCATACATAAACTACAGGGACAGTCAAAAAAAAGAGGAATGAGTCAAAAAAGCTGCATCAGAGGCGGGAACGGACTAGTCCTCCAGAGTGTCAGACACACACACCTAAACTCATTAAATAAGCATCACCCAGCGTTGCCCAGGAGATATTTTTAAAGCCTTTTTCTGCATCTCCAAGAACTGATGCCATCAAGCAAAATGAGGAGTACCGTGAAAGATGTGCTAACGAGATGGAAAGAATTTTTATGCAGTTTCACACCTTTTCCAGCTAGGAGTTTGACATTTAAGCGGGATGGCCGGGTTACCAATGGCTACTCCGCGAATTGATGCAACAGACTCACGGCCACGGTGACTGACAGCCGCGGTAAACAAACAATAATTCACTCCAGGTTTTTCCTCCCTGTGGCAACAGCTTTTGTAAAACTGCAGAACTTAATGAGACACTTTATTTAATATTTATTTCACAATCAGCCTCCTTTATTCTAAAGGAATTAGCCTCAGCACACAATGAGTGTTTTCCCTGGTTATTTCATTGTGCAAGTCAATACTCCATTTATTTTTAATTTCTTCAGTTACGAATTTCTAACTAGGGGGGATTTGTTTTAAAGATGCTGGTTTTAATTATTATTAAATACCAGCTAACCGCCTGCATGGCTGCAAAGTGAATAATTCTGGGGACACTGTTAAAAAAAAATCTAGGAAAAAAAAAGAATAATTTTTAAGATTGCCTTCATCCAAGCAGTTTCCCAATCCAAAGGTAAAAGAGGTTGGAGACAACACTGATCTAGAAGGGATGGTCATTGACAAAAGCCTGAAGGTTTACTATGAGTAAGGTAAGTTACTAATGATGGAAGCACAAGTGTCTCCAGCTACGCAGCAGCTCAAGAAGGAGCTTCAAAAATTCCTGGTACTACATCCATATCTGCAGCAGAAAGTTCACAAATGGTCTGCAATAACCACGTATTATGGCACAGGATGGAGGAACCTCAAGCATCTCCAGCGCAGGGATGTCCAACGTGACCTGGCAGACACTTGTCACAGGCCACGCATTTGAGACACTTTTGTCAACGCTTCCTGGTGACATACGTGGACCGATGACCCGCACAGCTAAGTGCAAGTGCATCAAGACACAGGTTTCCTGCAGAACTGTGACAACAGTTCTTAAAAAAAAAAGTGTTCAAAAAAACGAAACAAAAACTACTTAAAAAAAGAAAAGGAAAGAAAAATGAAATATTTCCTAGTAGAGGAAACTCTCTACATTAACAAAAGTAGTTTCCAGGGTTTATAAACATAATGGAAATACTGAGAAGTACCTCAGGATGACAACACGGATATATTTGTTTGCTTTCCAGTTTTGGGGGGAGGCAAAAGAAACTTCAGAATTTGGGGTTAGCCACTGCTAAAAAGACACAATTGGTTTCTGGACCGAACACATGCTCCATCCCTGCGAGCGACGGTCAGTGCACGGCAAGACCCAACAGCAGGTCACGGCACACGAGGAAACCTCAGCCCTAGGGACACCACAAAGCGGTTCCCAGCCGAGTTGTGTCCTCACGCCTCCCTCTCTGAAATAGGTCGAGTAGAAATCCGCTAGCTCAGGGTTAATAGCTCGACTCCACGGGTTCCCCTTTGCCTGCTGAAAATGAAGAGTTAACAGAAACCTGTGTTTATCTGGGAGTTTTCTATCTACACACACTCATCCCTCTATCTGAGCAAAACACTACTACCATATTTTAGAAAAGCAAATGCTGACGGCTCGAAGAAAACGGGCACAGTTCCCTTTTTAGAAGGAACAAATTGTTCCGAACAAGGACAAATGCAATAGAGAAATCAGGCACCAACTTTGCTTCTGATGTTTCAAGCTTCTGGTACATGCAGCTCTCATACAGTCTCTGCACAATTTTTTTTTCTTTTATTTTTAATAGACCCAACATTATTCAAGAATCATCCTATAAGTACCTAATGCTCTCAAGAGCAAATATTTACAGCGAGGATTTTTATATTATCAAGATATGTGAGAAATTAGAGGGTGCCACGATCTTCTGTTGGCTACAGACAGGAGGCAGCTATTGCC
Source organism: Arenaria interpres (assembly GCA_013399435.1). Lineage (NCBI taxonomy): Eukaryota > Metazoa > Chordata > Aves > Charadriiformes > Scolopacidae > Arenaria > Arenaria interpres. The sequence goes on from VXAK01005112.1 coordinate 60,643, forward strand.
CACAGAGCTGGATTAACTGAGACGGTGCAGATATTCTCTGCGCTTGAGCAGATTTTAGATAGAAAACATTAAATTAGCCGCAAACCATACTAAAACGATCCCTTTAGAGTGAAAACGCTTTTCCGTAGTTATGCGGCAGAAAGAGGGATTACAGAGAAGAGGAGCAGACCCCAAACCCACCATCACATAAGTTGAACGTTCAGTCTGCAAAGCTTGTGGCTCCACCTCCACTCAACCAGGACGTGAAACCAAACGCTGGAACCAGCCATCCCGCGGTCCTCGGCAGCCCAGAACATACAGAAATCCTAAAGCTGCCCCTAGGCTCCTGTGAAACCTACAGATCACTCCAGTCTTTGCTGGGGTTTTAATTAAACTCATTACCGCAGGTTTATCCGAATTAATACCTTTTCTCCACAGGACACACTGCACCATGAACTTCAGGGGAGACACAAGAATAAAAAGGCTAATGTTTTTCCTCTTAATCTTTTTCCTGATACCCAAAACCAAACTGATATCCCCACACTGATTTCAGGTTACCGGATTCTCACCTCCAAAGATTATTCGTCTCAGGATGGAATAATCTGACGTCTCAAGAGGACTATCAGGGATATCAAATGAGTCAGGAAAGCTTTCTCAACCCTATATTTATTTTTCAGGTATTTGAGTTAATAGCTATAAAGCAAGAACAACAATGACAAAAAAAAAAAAGGATTATATTTTAAGTGTCAGTCATCTCCTCCTTCAGTTAATCAAGTTCAGTAGCCATTATAATAAACCTTGAATCTCCAGTATTGCAGAAGATGGAATGTAAAACTCCCTTCTGCCATCAGAAAGCAGCAGGAAGATACGACCACACAGCATGAAGACCCGAGGGGATTTCTTGAGGTCAGTAACAAGAATTCAGGTTGTCCGAGAAATAAATTTATATACAAGTTTGTCTTCCTATGTTTTTAAGAAAGGTTGTTATTTTAAGTAAATATCCCCATGCTGCAGCCCCAACTGTCATGAAAACACCACACATTAGACCCTGGAAGTATAAGAGATGGCACAATGGAGAACTTCTCACTAATTAGACATGAAGCTGGCTTCCTTTAAAAACTTGTTAGATAAAAAGCCTTGACTGATCTATTTTCCATTACTCTGAGTTCAGGCAATGAAATTTAAATCACAGAGAAGTGCTAATGATTATTTTTCAAGTCAGCTTTTCATTACTGAAAGCATTCTTTGCAACACAGCAAACCCAAGATGTGGGGGGTTTAGAACCATGATTTCTTTTCTAATCCTGGCAATCCCTTTCACTTGTTCTTTGATCACCAGTAAATCTGAACACTCACTGGCAATCACCTCTCAACTCAAGGCGTTGGTCTTCACCCTGAATACGGAGCTGGGATTTTTCTGGAGCACAGATTTTTCTGTATCTCTCACCACTTCAGTATCCATGGACAAATGGGTATTTGGAGCAAAAGAGTGACTGCTGGAGAGACAAGAGGGCTTGACAAGCTCCCGTGCCTCAAATTTCATCCACCACAGGGCAAAGCATAGGTGGGCTGGTTTGCTAATCAGATACACATTCTTCTTTCCCTCCCAGCATCTTTAGTAACCTGTTCCGTACTGGCATCACATCTTTTGATGTGATGAGGAGGCTGAGGGGAGACCTCCTCGCTCTCTACAACTACCTGAAAGGAGTGTATAGTGAGGTGGGGGTCAGTCTCTTCTCCCAAGTCACAGGTGATAGGACAAGAGGAAATGGCCTCAAGTTGTGCCAGGGGAGGTTCAGACTGGATATTAGGAAAATTTTTTACACCAAAATGGTCATTAAGGACTGGAATGGGCTGCCCAGGGAAGTGGTTGAGGCACCATCCCTGGAGGTATTCAAATGACAGGTCGACATAGTGCTTAGTGGCATGGTTTAGTGATTTTTTAGTTAGGTTCTTGGTTGGACTAGATGATCTTAAAGGTCCCTTCCAACCTAGACGATTCTATGATTCTTCAGACATGAGTCTCCATTTATGCCCATTTACAGCGTTCCCCAGATTCATCTGTAGTTGGCACATATCCAAGCTCCCAAAGGTTATTGCTGAACATCATGAGGTAGAAGAAAAGCAGAGGGGGAAGGGGAGGTGGGGTGGCTGCACTGGAGCAAGGAGAGACTTAGGTAGATGGAAAACAAGCATGGAGAAAGCAGATGGGAACAAGTGTGCCAGCAGTTCCCCCTGAGCTGGTACCATCTCAGTAGTGATACCCCAGGTGAAACATGCCATACAGCTCTGCTGGAGGGCAACAAAGCTGGTGAAAGGGATGGAAGCATGTCCTCCAAGGAGTGACTGAGGACTTTGGGCTTGTCTAGTTTGGAGAAAAGGAAGCTGAGGGGTGACCTCATCACTCCCTACAGCTCCCAGAGAGCGGGGGGACTGGACATGGGAACAGGTGAGACACGTGGAGAAGGAGGTGATGAGCTCTTCTCGCTCAGATCCAGTGACAGGACGCATGGGAATGGTTCAAAGCTGCACCACGGGAGGTTTATACTGGACACTGAGAAGCATTTCTTTACCAAGAGGGCACGCCAACACTGGAACAGGCTTCCCAGAGAGGTGGTCAGTGCCCCAAGCCTGAGGCATTTAGATAAGGCCCTTAACAACACACTTTAACTTTTGGTCAGCCCTGAATTGATCAGGCAGTTAGGCATCTTTATAGGTCCCTTCCAACTGAACTACTTTATTCCAACCACTTGATTACTCTGGAGAGGAATCCTACACTTCCACAGCCAGTGAAGGGACTGATCCCTCCCTGCTGAAGCAATAAAAGCTCCTTTTCTTTAGGTGTGAGGGGTTTGGTCCAAACAACTCTGGGAAGCACACTCAACTGATTGATAGTGCAGGATGCGAGTCCTGTACACAGATTCCTTTTCTTCACTGCTCCAAACAAACTGGCATCAAGGCTCAGCACCAGCCTACGGGATGGTAGTTCCACGGCAATCCCATTTTGCAAATAATAGGCCGGATTTCTATCAAGACATACTCCCGTTTCAAATGCACACACGCTGACACGCTGCTCTTTGAGACTTTTTGCTTAATCTACAAAGCAGAGTTTAGTTTTTGGGAAGTTCACAGCGGAGGAGCAGCAGTGGGTTGGGCTGCTGCGGTCCCGCATTAAGTCCCTCTCTCCACGGAGAGCATCTTCAGCAGGACAGAGTCACTCAAGCACTGCTTGACTTCGGTACACGTTGGCATCTCTGACACCTTTGGGTTTTTTTCCCCTCCTTTTAAATTCACCCTGCAGGACACAGTCTTTTGAGAAACCATGTGCAAGCTCATCTCTTTTCATGCCAGACTGCCTTGCCTTTCCTCCCCTTCCTCTTCTCTCTTCCCTTTCCCATTACTCTTTTCAAGGTCTAAAAGAAAACACTATTCAGATACTTAAAGGTTACAGTTAACTTTTGGTTCAGCAGTACCTTTAAAAGAAAGAATTTCCGCGAGAAGGAAAGAAAATAAACAGGGTATCCTGTGATCTTTAAAAGGACAGCAGCAGTTTTCCATGAGGCTCTATCCATATGGAGCAAAGCAAGCCCTTCCTGAAGGTTTTCTGCTCTGTTTGCACAAGCAATCCCTAATTATCTCAGGAAACCAATAGCTAGGTTAGTTTTAAACAGGGGTTTAAATCTTGCCTTAAGTCTACCAGGGAAGCGTGCACCTCTGCACACAGAAAGGAGAGCAGTAACTCCAGGCGAGGCGAGATGACAAATAGCAATTAAGTCTCAAGCTGTTCGCAACCTAAATATCTATCCCCAGCTCAATGCAACAAAGCTCTCTTAATGATTTTTATCTACGCAGGGCGAAATCAAATGACACTACCGCACAAATCTCACTAATACCTTATGCAGGGCCAACATTTAATGGCACAGATTAGTTATGAAACTGCTGCAACAGCAACAGACTTCAACCTGGACTTGACTCTGCTTAAATACTGACAATGATTTTAAGGGACAAGTTCATCCTTGTTCTGCCCTAATTATTTCAACTTATTAGCACCTGAGGAATATTTGACTCAGCCACCCCAGCTGAACCTCAAGATTTAAGCACCAGCTAACCATGAGGCACCAGCTACATGACAAACATGACAGATCAGTTCTTTCCTCACTGTAAGAGAGCCATTAAAAATAAAATGAGGATTTAGTTAGATATTGACAGAATCACTGGGGGGGCAGGAAGCTAAATGACTTGCTGCAAAATGAAATTACAGAAACTAGAGAGTCAATCAAAACATTGCCTTAGGTCATCTCATCTGTCCTCCAGCCAAAGCAGGGCTGTTGTTGAGCATCTCTGCCCCAAGGGCTGATGTTTTTGGTGTCGGAAATCCATCGGCAAAACAGAAGATGACTTTATTGTCTCCAGAATCTCCTGCTCTGAAATCTTGCGAGCATCCGTGAGAGCCTCCTGGTTTAAACACACTGCAAGGTGTGCCCACCCTGTGCTACCTTCTGCGCTCCTGCCGTGCCAGCCACACTATCGCAATGAATTTCTCAGACTTTTGCATTGCCTGGGTGGTTATTTGGCATGAACTAGCTCCTAGCACATTCCCCACTCCTCTTCCTGTGCTTGCCAAGAGCAAGGCTTGCTCTCAAACTGCTGGTCCTGCCCTAAAAAAAGAAAAAAAAAAACAAAACCAAAAAAACCCCACACAATACGCTCTTTTAAAATTAGAAAAGGAACTGATCTAATTCCCAGCTATTGTCATAGCTGGGACTATCACCCCTACTGAGGGTGGTGAGGCACTGGAACAGGTTGCCCAGGGAAGCTGTGGATGCCCCATCCCTGGAGGTGTTCAAGGCCAGGCTGGATGGGGCTTTGAGCAACCTGCTCTAGTGGGAGGTGTCCCTGCCCATGGCAGGGGGGTTGGAACTGGATGGTCTTGAAGGTCCCTTGCAACCTGAACCATTCTATGATTCCATGATAATTTCTTGTTTGTCTATATTTATGAAAATGCCACCCACAAAAAAAAAAAAAAACAAAAAAACAAAAAGAAACAAACAGCTGCAGATACACCTGCCTGGGACATGTCACAAACCTTAGAGCAAGTGCCTTAATTTGCCAACGGATGGATGCCAGCTTGGCCATCATGGCAAAGACCAAATGAGGACAGCTCCAGAGCTACAACCAGGAGCTCTACAGTTTGCATCCAGGAGCCTCAATGCTCCAGCTCAAGCTGGGAGCAACATCTACCACCTGCAGCTGGCTCAGTTCCTCCCTGAAAAGCCTTCTTCATTCATCTATCTCTCCCTTCAGAAACTCCAGGCTACAAAAATCATTGCCCTCTCATAGCTTGGCTCTGGAGCAGAGAAGAAAGTGAAGTTTAAGAGGCAGCAAGCCTCTCCTACCTCTGGCTCTTCCCAGTTCCCCTCATCTCACCAGTCTTTGGGTCCCCCTGTACATGAGGCTGGAAGACATCCAAGGGTCCCAGGGCAGCTTGAACCTCTTCCTACAACAGTCCTGGGATGGGCAATTTAAGGCAGCGCAGGGCACACAGATGATGCTGATAAAGCCAACTTAAAAAATTGCAATTTCTGGCTTTACTAAGAAGCCAATCAATGCCATCAAACTCAATTTCCTTAAGAACAGGATTAATATACAAGAAAACCATACGGGGTATGACCACAAGACCATCTAGCCCAGAATCCCCTTTCAGAAAGGGGAAAACTTAAAGAAAAATTAAGACCAGAGAGAATAATTAGTGCTGCCTTCCTGAGGTAGTCTCTCTGCTTCCAGCAACCGGCATCTCAGGGACTTGTTGAATCACAGTAAAGGCACACATTGCAGTTAGCTCTTCGCAGGATCAGGACTCCAATTGCTCAAGAGGATGGGCCCCTTAGCTCATCTGTGCTTTTTCACAGCAATCACTCATCTATTGAGCGATTTGCAGCTTTTGGTCCATTTTTACGTGTCTATATTTCTCTTCCTGCAAGGCAGAATTTCATCTCATTAATATAATAGCGTAGATTTCTGAGCTACATTTTTACTCCACTTCTTCTTTTAGTATAATATAGCTTAAAAATGCTTGCTTGCATAGTCACAAGTCTTTTAAAATGAAAAAAATAACAAAACAGGCATAAATATCAAGACATATAAAGACGAAGGCAGCATCAAAAAGAGGGATACCACAGAATTGCATTGTTTAAATACAAAATCCCTGGCCATGGATTCCTTGCTTGTTCGCCTCAACTTCTGTATCAATATTTCCCAGAACAATTCCCAGGCTACACTCTCAAATTATCACTTCATTTCCAGTCCCTGCTCTCCGTAGCTAACAAAATCACTGCTATAAAACTTCTCCTTTTACAGCCAAGATGGGAAACCCTCTGTTACGTTACCCGTTCCCTCCCTTGTGAAATAAAAGAGGAAAATGCCATTCCAGGAAATAAAAATGTTAAAAAACAAAAAACAACCAAACAAAGGCAACTCCTGCACACACTGTTGTCCTTCCTCTCCGAGTCAGTAACAAAGAGGAAGGAAGGAAAAAAAAAAACCCACCCCACAGATGAAATAAATGGAAGGAGGAGATGTGGATGCAGCATGTTTATCCCACTTGAAGCGGGGAGGCTGTAAAACGCTGGGCATTGCCTACGGACACCCCAACCACCCCCTGGGTGTTTACAAACACTTTGATCAGACCAAAACAGGGAGTTTCATTGTGTGTCCCCCCCAGCGCTGCGATCCCAGGGAGAGTCTCTGCCAGAGGACACCCAGTGCCAGTTACACAAGAGAAGCGCAGCAGCAAAATAGGCAGCAGAGGGAAAGAAAAATAAATAAATAAATAGATAAAGAAAATATCAACTCGGCTGCACGCTCTCTTCCTCCTCTCACAACAGCCTCCAAGTCGGGCTCTGGAGCGGATTAACTTGAAAGGGCACTGAAAGATGTTGACAGATTCGGAGGCGAGCAGGACCCCTCTGCGTCGCACGCATTTCACTGCCACCAGCACAAAAAAATCAGATGTCTGGGGTGCACGAGCAATCACAGCGATAACGTAGTCATAAAAGGGGACAAAACCTCCTGATGTCAGGCACCGAAGAAAAAAATAAATAAATCAATTATCTTGCTCTAACATCATAGCACCGGTCCCAGCAAAGGTCTGAACTGCACCTGGCAAACAGCAAGGGGCAGGGAAACAAGCGAAAAAGCCCCACGAACACAAAGCTCTGCCCAACCCCAAAAGTTTTTCAAAAGTTTAAAATCTACGCGCTTCTTGTGTTTCTGATAAAAGGGACAGAGAGCAGAGCGACAGTTTGGAAGTCGAAATAAACCACCAGACTGTCCAACACCCCCCCCCCATTTTTTAGGATGCACAACTCGTGAGATGACTTGGAAGAGGAACCTGTACCAACAGCATGCAGCCAGAATCGCCAGCCAGTTTGAGTCAAATCCCCCCGTTTCCCTGAAAGCGGGGGTGGGAACGGGGGTGTCAGAACCCAGAAGCCATGCGACGTAGCCCAGCAGCACCCCAAAACCCTAGAACAGACTTCCCTTATCTGACTTCTAAAAAAATTGATTTTATTATTATTTTATTATTATTCCGGGTCTCACAGGCGCTCAGCAACGCTTAAGGACAGCAATTAACGACCCCATCTTATTTTCCCCCCACTGTTAGACGGTGCAGAAGATAAAGGGGACAGGGCTCCCCCCTCCCCCCCCCGCCCCTCGGGACCGCGCTATTTCGGGGCACCCGGAGCATCCCGAAAGTTGCGGGAGGCTCCCGGAGGCTGCGGAACGCGGAGGCACCTACCAAAGGGTATTTCTCTAATTTAAGGGGGTTGGGGTTTGAGTTGGGGTTTCTCCCCCCTTTACCCCCTCCCCATTTTTCAGCAATACCGCGAAAAGGCGGCGCAGCCCGGCTCGGCAGCGCTTCTCCCCGCCGGGGAAGGGGCAGGGAGGGAAAGCGCACCGGGAGATGGGGAGGATTTGGGGAGGGTAAAAGGGGGGGGGAGGGACCACACAAAACCACACACACAGAAAAAAAAAAAA
>VXAK01005112.1:69629-98705 GCA_013399435.1 Arenaria interpres
GGAGCCTGTTCCCGGGCCGCGGCCCCTTGTGTGAGCCCTTGGCGTCGAGGCCGTGGGGCGGGTGGGAGGCGGGGTGGGTTTTTTGGAAGGGATCGGGGGCGGTTGAAAGGGGCGGCTGGTCAAGGGTGGTGAGGGCAGGATGGCGGGCGGCTGGTCAGGGTGGTGAGGGCAGGGGGCTGCGGTGCGTGTCGGGGCCGGGACGGTGCTCGTTTCAGAGAGAGAGAGGCCGCCGTGTGTGGTGCAGGCAACCGGGGTGGCCCTCGGGGTTGTGCTCCTTTAACCTTGAGGGGAGAGGAGAGGAGAGCTCGGTGCGGAAGAGGAGCCGGGGGCTTGGGCCCTTGCCTGGGATGAAGGACAGGCTTCAGGTTTAAAGAGCAGGGCTGAATTCTTGGCCTGGCCGCGGTGGGGGAGGCCCTTAGCAGGGAGCGGGCTGGGACGTTCCCTTGTCACACACCCGGTGACAGCCTGTGCTTGCTGATTTGGGGCTCTGTTAAGGGTTGTGGCTTCTGTCTGGTAATTGCAGTCATAGCGTTTGGCTGTTATAAATAAGTGGCTTAGTGTCACCAGCAGGAGGAGCTTTGTTTCCTCCTGAAGGTAGCTGTTCCTCCGTATGTCCATGGAGACATAAATCAACCTTGAAAAATCTGGGAGAATGGATGAGGTAGTGTAAAACCTCTCAGCACAGTATGGGAGCAGCCAAGCTAACTCGCTTCCTTGTTTTCTTAACCTGTTCTTGCTGTCTGGTGTTGGCATGGCTCAGCCAGCTGACTCGGTGCTGTCTGAGGTTAAGCATACCCTCTGGCTGGCTTGTAGGAGGTAGGCTGGATTTTGAGCAGCAGTTTGTAGGCTTGCTTCTACTGAACACCATCCCTGGCTGTGCTAATCTCTGTGTTGGGAAGTGGGAAATGATCTGTTCACCAAGTGGGAGATTAATTAAATCTGTTAGGCTTTAGAGGAACTGGAGTTCCCCGAAATAACACGTGGAAGATCTTTGCTTAAAACTGGGAGGGAGGATGCTCAAATTTACTGCCTGGTTTGTGAAATAACACCATTTCTAGTTACAGCTGATTCCTGTGAAATAAAGTGCTTTATTATTTCAAGAAGATACTCCACTGCAAGGAGTTATGAAGAGTTTTACAGGTTTGCTGGAAGTCTTGATAATCCAAGTACAGTAGTGGTATAACTCAGGAAAAATAGGGTTACAAGGTTTTATTTCATACTTTGGCTCCTCCTGGAGGTAAGTACAGTGCATTTGCTCAGGATATTGCCTCACGGTAACTGCACAGGTATAGTAGTCTGTGTACCCCAGGATACACTTGAACGAGGGAGGAAGGGTGTCGTGGGATGTTCAGTGATGCGGTTACTTGATCTGAACTTTTCAGCCTTTCAAGATTTGTTGGTATTACAGCAATGCGTGCCATTCTTCCGTCTCTTTAAATCCAGCTCACTCCGATTAAAGAATCTGAACAAGTTGCTTGCCTTCCTGTAAAATGCCCAGTGTCCTGGGACAGGAGGTGCTTCTCTTCACCCCCAGCTTGTCCAGTTCTGCCATATTCATCGCTGAAGAAAAGGAGTGGAGGGGGCATAATGCTCTGCTGCTGCTGCTGCTATAGCTTTCAGTAATAATTGCGTACACCTGAAGAATTCTGAATTAAGCCCTTTTATGTCTCTTCTGATTCTTCTCTATGCAGATACCTTTAGATTAGGTGTGCTGTGGGCAAAAAAGGGGCAGTGGCATGGTGACTTCTGTCACAGCATTTGCCCACTGTAGACTTTAAGCCTATGCTTGTATCTGCGCAGCGTTTGCCAGATGATGATGGTAAGTATTGCAGTGGGATCATTGGGAGGGACTTGTTTGTCTTCTCTATAACTGGCAGAAAACATGTACGTGAAATCTTCATCCAAGATAAGCCTGCTAACCCAGTGACAGTATGCGTTGTTATTTAAACCAGTTTAGAAACAGTTGGTTTCACCTGCATTGATTCCCTCTCTTCCTCCCCTTGCATCAGTGCTGCTGCTCCGAGGAGGAGACAAAGATGCATCCTGCTTCACAGATAATTTTATTTCATTGTTCATACCTTGTTTCTTTGTCTGAAGATATAGATGCCACTAATGGCGCAGCAAAGAGTTGCTCTAGCAGATGGAAACGTAGAAAAAAGGAGTTGACCTCACAAACTACCCAAGAGAATGCCTGATGCAAGAGACAAGTAATACAGTTTTCTGCTATAGTTCCCTTTCTCAGAGATGTTAATGATGAAGTTTGGGTTACGTGTCTCAAACTGGATACTGCTCACCTGAAAGAGCTAATGACCAAGTCTCTTCTGAGCCAAAAGGTCTTAATTGCAAGATCCCCAAGAAACTTACGGCCCTATTGCAGAACTAAGCGTTGTCTCAGCATTTCATACGAAAAGATTTAAGGTGATGATAGAATTGAAGGCTTGGCTTTGGCAGGTTTTAAATTCATGGGTGTGCTCTGTTTTAATGCTGTTAATGAAAACTTACTCCGGTGTCTGTGTGGTCCTGAGCCTGGGAAGCTGATGGGTTTGTCTGTACTGGGACTGCTGTGCCGACATTTGCACTGCAGAAACTAGGGGTTGTCTTTGTTACTGGCATGATTTTGGTCACACAGTGGACTCAGGTAAGCAACCACCCACCCAGTATCCTGGAGACCAGGAGAAGCAGTTGGAAGACCCTGCAGGAGGGATGTGGATGATGAGGCTGAGGGGAATGTGTGATGCTCTAAATTGAGTACACCAAAATGAGCTCTACAGTTTGCATGAAAAATACACAGATTCACAAGATTAATCGCACAAATATGTTACATGAGAACAGTTTTTGAGGTACGTGATGTTTTGTCGTGTTGTCAACACGTTGTCAGTGCAGTATGGACAGCTGGCAGGATGTTGGGGTTATCTCCGTTTGGGCAAATTATCAGGCCTCACATAATTCCTACTATGCAAATTAGCTGGATGACAAGATTTTCACGTGCACTCAAACGGGGAGTGGGATGTGGTTTCTAAGGGTGATCGATCCAGTCTACCCTAGTCTTTGCATGTAAGTTTTGTTTCAAAGTTCCATTTTCTTAATTATCCCAGCTATAAAACTTAGTTGTCCGCAGTCCCCATGGAGGAAGGGGGAGAGTTGAAGCGTCCCTGACCAACTGCTTCCTTCAAAGCCTGTGGGGAAAGGGTGTAAACTCTTTCATGTTGAAGTCACTGCTCAGGTTGTAGAGGCTCAAGAGGCTGCTGTGAAGGCTTTTTGTTTATAGTTGCCTGCCGTGGAGCTATTTACTAAAGAGCTACTAAAGAGCTGGAAGATGAGAGAGAGTGAACACAACCGGGTGGAGCAGGTGAGTACTGGTACGTTGTTGTCAAGTATCTTAATGATAACAACACAGAAAAATACACTCTGTTGTCTCTTTTGTTTTTAAAAGGGGAGAGCTTGGAAAAAACAGGTAAGTGTGGAAGGTTTCTCTGCCTTTTTAAACGTTCTCAATGAAACTGGGAGGCAGACGGTAAAACCAATTTCTGGAAGAACCTAGTATTCCTGCATAGCCAAAAGAGTTCGTAAAGCTGCTCTGAAAATAATTGTAGTGATAAAGTGTTAACTTTTTTTTTTATCTTTCAGTACAACGAAGAGTGCTCTAAGAGCAGTCGAGAACCTCTTGAGGTGGCATGAATACATTCTTCAACTGGACGTGGCAGCAGCTCAGTAGTAGTTGCACAACAGGAAGGGGTGTGCAGGCTGCTGCACGTCCTTGGGTCGTAAGGGCTGGTACCTGAAAGAACTCATTTGAGTAGGGAAAACGCTGGGTTTCTTCCACAACTCCCTTGAATTTAAATGAGAGCTCATCTAGCGCTGAAACGGGATATTACTTTTATTGCAGATGTTGGAGAAGGGGATCGGACTTAAAAGCGGTAATCAGGGCTGCAGGTGGTTAAAGTACATGCTTGTGGGAAACTCACTTTTGGGAACACACCCCACACTGGCAGTGGGGGAAACGTGCAAAAGAGACTCAAAAGATGAGTGTTTTCTGCAGCTGCTTCTTAGCTACGTACGGATATATCTTGAGGTGGGATGGCTTGAGGTAACCATTGAAAACCACAGGGCTGCATGCAGAGCACGTCTGTGTCGAGAATATACAACAGTATGTTCTCAGTCTCCATCAAATAAGTATTTCTGATTTACGAATAATAGCTGTGCTTGGTCCACCTAACCCCTGCAGAGCTCTCCGGCTGACGGCAGCGCTGCTCTGGAGGCAAGACACCTCCCCTGCCCGTGGGTTGCTGGAGGCTCCGGCACACAAACGTGACTCAAGATGGGCTCCGGGGCTCAGTAGAAATCCTTTAATTGCCAGTGTTACAGCTTCTGTGTACGTGGCTGGTGCGTGGAACCAGAGAAGACTTGGGGCTGTGCCGGTTGGGATGTGCTTTGGGTGTGCACTGCCCTCTTCAGCGCAAAACCCGGTAAAACCCTCTATTGCGTAAAGCAGGTAGGGGCATGGTAAAACCCTCTATTGCATAAAGCCCACGGGGGCATCATGTTGAGGTGACACGAGGTGTGGCCTTCTCTAGTTGCCACTAATCCTGGAGAGATCTATTTTTGTTGTGGTAAACCAGAGCTGGTAACTGGTAGCGTTCAGGTGATGTGCGTGTCCAACAAGTAGTCCATGGCAAATCTTCAAGCGTGGTACTGGCGTTTATACCTTTTTCTTTTGGTAGGAGGCAGCTGGGAATTATTTTTTTTTTTTTTTTGAAAGGGTCACATAAACTACAGAAATTGAAAGCCCACTAAAAATATCTTTGTGGAAAGAATACGTTTTGGGAAAGGAATGCTGTAACAAAGGCAACGCGAATCTTCAGTTGGGGCAATCTGCCAGCCCTGTGCCTGGTCCCTGGCTTCGTTTTGAAGTTTGTAGGAAAAAGGGATGGGGGGAGCGCGTGGCAGCCGTAACCACAGGTAAAAATTTTAACAACTGGAATTTTGCGTCAAATTAAGCACTATTATTTATTTTGTAAGAAAGTACTGCCACTGAGTTGATATGCTGGAGCCCCTGATTATGCACGCTAGCGTTTCCAGGTTCTCCAGCGATTCGGAGGCAGTGGCATAAAAATTATACGTTGCTTCCTGTATGATTCAGGTTAAAATACAGGGTTTGGCAGCGCGAGTACCTAAAGAACAGTGTTACAGTCAGAGCATTCCTTAACGCACACTAACCATTTCCTTTTGGGTAAGTAGCGCCACACTGAAGAAGCACACGACACCGGGGAGGCATCACTTCATAACATCTCCTCTGCCAGAATTCCCCGGGTTTGCTCCTCTTCCTCGCTTTGGACTCTGGTGTTTACCCAAACTTTCAGCCTTTCTGTACGTTATCTTTGGTTGGCTCTTTCCCGCCACCTGATTATTTTTTTTGTTTGGTGGGGTTTTTTTGCTGTTTCTCTGCAAATGCCTCTTCCTGGAAACCTGGGAACAACAGTAAGTGTCTCGGGTTCCTGGCCAAGTTTCCACTCGCGTGGTTTCACTTGCTGTGCCGTGTCAGGTTATTTACATGCCCTGTCCTAAGGGTATAATTTAGTGGGCAGCTATAGGCAGCTAACCTTTATGTCTCGGCCCCCGTCCATGGAGGTCAGGTTTACACAAGCCTTCCTTACGGTGGATTTGATGGCTGCTCTTAGAGCCCTTGGTTTCCCATTGCGTGACTTAATGAAAAAGATATGCAGCTCTTAAAGGATTGATCACTTTACTTACTGAGTTAGGTGACCCAAAATCTGTCCTGAGCCTCAATCTTCTGTATACGTGAGACCTAGGGTCTCAAGGTGAGGATGTCACAGAATCGTCAGAGTTGGAAGGGACCTCTAGAGATCATGTAGTCCAACTCCCCCGCCAAGGCAGGGTTGCCCAGAGCACATCACTCAGGACTGCATCCAGGCAGGGCTTGAAGATCTCCAGAGAAGGGGACTCCACACCCTCCCTGGGCAGCCTCTTCCAGGGCTCTGGCACCCTCACCGGAAAGAAGTTCTTCCTCATATTTGAGTGGAACTTCCCATGTTCCAGCTTGTGCCCGTTGCCCCTCGTCCTGTTACTGGGAACCACTGAAAAGAGTCGGGCTCCTTCAACCCACCCTTTAGGAACTTGTAAACATAGATGAGGTCTCCCCTCAGCCTTCTCCAGGCTAAAGAGCCCCAGCTCTCTCAGCCTTTCCTCCTAAGNGTGTGACACATTGCAATATAGGAGAGGTTCTTCAAAACCGGCTCAGAGGCGTGGAGCCAACTATTTAAGCTCCAAGCAGAGTGTTATTCCCAGGTTCTGGATCCATGCATAGCAGAGTTGTTTTCTATCCAGTAGAGCCTTTTGGGGCGTGCATTCCCAGGAGGTGTGTTCCCTCCACTCCCTGCTTTCAGCTCTCGGAAAACTTAGTCGCTGGGGCTTTGGTGGCATCACTGGTTTAAGGAGTTTGGTGTTACCTTTTTCCCCTTGCCCTCCTGTGCCATAGTACAGCATCCCCTCTGGTGCCAACACAACTAGCTGGAGCTGCGCAGTGAGCTATCGGTGTCTTAATCAGGGTGTCAGGCACGCTCCCTGCCCCGTGGATGCTTCTCCGTGGCTCGGGGTGAAAGCGGAGGAGGTCCGTAGTTGTGCAGCTTCTTAAAACCAAGATGAGGTTAATGAGCTGGTTTAGAGCACTTGCAACATGGCACTAAAAATAGGTGGCCAGGTGCACAGCAGAAGTCAGACTCTTCTTGGGCTTGTTTCTCCGTCTCATTAAACTGCACATCTAAGGGTGCAGGTTTTTTTGTGGGGGAGGAGCAGCAGCAGCAGCGTGTCCCTTGTGCACATGGATGCTTTTATTAACTGTGTTTTTCTGCTTTAGGTCTCATGACCCAGCCAGGTGTTTTGCTGTGTGTAGCCTCCCGACCGGGCAGCAGCAGCTCGAGAGACCCTGATGCCTGTAACCAGCACTGGTGATTGTTAGGGGTAGTCCAGACTGATCCCAGTGGGAGAAGAGAGCTGGAGTAAGACGTGGAGCCTGTTTCCCCTAACTTTGGGGATTTTTGACTGTTACGGAGAGTACCAGTATCTTCTCTTACGGTGGAACTAATTTCTTACGCTTAGGGAGTTGTATGTTACCCCTGCACACCCAGTCAAATATCCTGTTTATATTTGATGGCAGAGTAGATCTGCAAAAAGAGAATTGGGCACCAAAATGTTTCACGTTTGATTGATGAAAATCCTAAACTCAGTTTTCCACATCAGTATTTTTGCAGTGCTCCTGGTACGAGTGAAGTCGGGCTTCGCTTCCGTGAACTCTGACAATGCAAATGCCATTTTCTGCCTCCGTTCTGATAATGGTGAATGTCGTCCTCTGATGGGGACGATGCGGTGGCAGCTGTTTCCAAGTGACGCGCGGTGGTTCCGCTGTACTTGCTCCGCTCTAGCGAATGTCAACTAAAATAGTAATTGTGTCCCCTAAGAGTTAGCTTATTGCAGTTAACCTTTCTGGAAAAACAAACGAGGAGAAGTGGGGGCAGATGCAACCCTCACGTGAGCTGGCCGGGGCGTGTTGCTGTGTCTCCCCGGGGATGGAGGGTGGTCGTGCTTTATTAGCCCAGATCAGTCGGGTCCATTTCGGTTCCTGCAGATTCCAGCCCTCTGAAAGCTTCTCTCATCTCCAGGGGAGATTGTGACTGGAGCAACCGCTGTCCCAGGGCTACCTTCTGGAAATGAGCAAGGGAGGAAAGAGTTTATTTTAGTAGGCACTCCAGTCCAGTGCAAATGACTGAATTTGCTTACTCTCCGTTATAAGTAATTAACTATTTAATTCATAAATTAATAATCTGTAACTATTTTAATAGTGTAAATATATTTATAGACGCATACCTGGAAATAGATGCATATATGTATATAAATGTATACATTTAAATACATTTATATATTATGTGGTATATATTTATAAATTAGCAATTTATAAAATATAAATTAATAAGCCAGGGAATCACAGAAGTGTTGCTAACAGACCCCTGGGATGGAGTAGCTGTTCCCTCTTGAGAACGGATCGAATGTGACTGCCTGGTCCTTGAATTGTCTTATTTTGTTAAAATTTCTAATCGTGTCTGTCTTTTAGACTCTCATCCTTGAGAAGGTTATTTGGCTGTGGATTAACCTTGTCAGGAGCACCGAGGCATGTGACGTGCTTGGCCATGGAAGCGGATACGTGTGGGGTCTCTCAGAAGCTCCTGTTAACACTTGGGTGTTGCGGCTCTCCGGAATGGATAAGGCTGCTGCCATTCATCCTGAGTGGCGTTGCGGCCTCATTCACATGGGTTTGACGGTATCTCAAAAATCCCAACCTTTCACTAGGGTCAGTTCTCCGTTATCTGAAGGTAAATTTAGGTACAAATCACGGCAGCCGAGATCCTTGGTTTGGAGTAAGCCTACCTCCTTGTAACATTCAGCTGCGCTCTCTGGTATGGGTGGATCTGCCTCTTGGGTACGGTGGATTTGTCAGTCCGATTCCTCCCAAAGGAAAGGTGCACCCTCAAGTTTCCTTCAGCTCTGGTAGTGCTTTGTGTGCACAGCCTCCAGGTAGCGTTCACCTCTGTGGGATGTAAGAGGGTGGCTGCTCCAGTCTTCCCCAAATTTACTGCTCAGCAGTTAGTGGCGTAGCAAGAAATGCCTGTGTCCACCATCCGCAAATGGTATTTGGTTTTGGTGACAATTTTGTTTCGAGCGAATATGTAGGTATTGAGGGAGGCTTTGTGCCAACACACAAGTTTTCTAAACTTTGGGTTTTTTCCTTTTCCGCAGTATCTTCCCATCACCCACACACAGCACATCACACTCAGTGTTCAATCTGTAGGTTATGCCCCAAAGGGCCTAAGATAATTCCCCACTTGTTCAGCTGTGTGTGATTCCGGTGGCTGCAGAATTCCAGCTATTGCCTTCCATCATTGCTTGGAGGAAAGAGCCCTCCTTTCCTTCGTGTCTGTTGGGATGTCCTGTTGGTGCAGGGGTCTGATGAGATGCCATCCATCTCCATCCATCCCCTGCCCTGGATGGTGGGACGGCAGCACCCTATGGTGGAGGAGGTGAGGGGACACCAGCCTCAAGAGGCGCCATCTTCTACCTTTGTCACTTTCTGCCCTCATGGCTTGTGTGTCCTCCTTCCTGAAGCTCATTCCCATTCTTCTTTGAAAGCAGCTGCTCTAATCAGTATGGCCCTTTAGCACAAGCAGTCTTTAGGCACAGGAGGCCTGGATGTGTCTTGACGTGCCATCAGATGACCTTTTATCCACATCCTTGCTGTTAAAGGAGAAGATGCTGCCTGAGGAACTTCACACACCATTCAAGGAGTCTCACACACGCCACTGGAGTCTTTTAACTGCGAGGATGGGTGTCCCTTTGCAGCGGGTGACTCCAGTCACCCATTGGGTGCCCCTTTTGACTCCCTGCACACACACATTTGCTCTCAGGCGCGATCCCTCCTTCAGGCTCCAACCTCAGTTTCCCACAGAAGAGTCTCAGGCTTCAGACTTTACAAAAATAAAGGTACAGTAACAGGGTCAGCTACCTGGGTGTCTCTGGAGAGGGATGGCGAACAAAGAAATCCCTGGGCATTATACCCTTGTGATCTGTACACCCGCCTCTTGTGTGCTCTTTGTGTGCTGTTCATCTGTCCTTTAGTCCAATGGTGATTTTTGGTCGGGGGTCTTTTAACACCTTATTGGATTCCTCTTCTGTGTCCAGACAGGCAGGCTGTTGGCTGTTCTTGTTGATTTGCAGTCTCTGCTGACAGTTGTAGCCTCCTAATATTCTGGTTTACGCTTCTTGTGCACCTGCACTCGCTGGCAGAACATGGGAAACTGAAAAGTCCCAGATTTAGGGAGACCACTACCAAAACATTATTGTGTTATCAATATTTTCCTCATATTAAAAGACTAAAGACAGCACCAGCTGGTGGGAAACCTGACCACCTGAGGATCCTGAACACACAAAAATCTATGGGACCTGATGAGATGCATCCCAGAGTCCTGAGGGAATTGGCTGATGTAGTTGCCAAGCCACTCTCCACGATATTCGAAAAGTCGTGGCAGTCAGGTGAAACCCCCAGTGACTGCAAAAGGGGAAACAGGAGACTTTATTGCAGCAAGAGAGATGGGGACAAGCTTTTTAGCAGGGCCTGCAGCAATAGGACAAAGGCTAATGGCTTTAAACTAAAAGAGGGAACATTTAGACTAGATGTAAGGAAGAAATTCTTTACGCTGAGGGTGGTGAGACACTGGCACAGGTTGCCCAGAGAGGGGGTAGATGCCCCATCCCTGGAAACATTCCAGGTCAGGTTGGACAGGGCCCTGAGCAACTTGATCTAGGTGAAGATGTCCCTGCTCACTGCAGGATGGTTGGTCTAGATGACCTTTAAAGGTCCCTTCCAACCCAAACCACTCAATGATTCTATAAAAACTACTAAAAAAATTAACTCCATGTGGCCTAAAGGCCTCAGCAAATCTAGCTACTCATGCCAAGTAAAGCCAGGCAAACTGCGTAAATCACACCATGTTATAACTCTTAAACAATTTATTCTAATTAAAACTTATTACTAGTAACAACTAGTTACTTAACTAGTAAACTAGCTAAACAACTAGTATCTCTCAGCACTTAACACAGTTTGTGACAAAGGGGACATTAATGTGGAGAAGGTCCAAGAAATACCTTTGTAGAGTCTTGTGTGTGACCTCTGCTAAATGTGACAAAGCACCTGTTGTGACCTGGTCTTCTCTTTAGTAGCATCATGATCAACTGTTCTTCCATGGCCCTATCGTCGCAATCTCCGTTAGGGTTTTGAGCTCCTCTGCTCAGTAAGAAGGCCCTGATGGGCTCGCAATGTGAAGGTGGCTCTAGACTTACTCCAAGGGTCCTTCAGCGCAGGTGTTGATGGGAAGGTGTTTGACCAATTGCCATTTTTTTAGTAGATGTTTTGGCTAAATAAGCCCCAGAGAATCCCTGCATAGTCCGTGTAATTTACAATCAATTACATTTCTCCATTTTATACCAATATGACCTTTTTTTTTATAAAAAGACATATAAATGACATTTCTTAGTGGGTGTTTCTTTCATGTTTTATATTACAGCATGCATCCACGTTAGGTAAGTCAGGAATATTTGAATAACTAATGTTAACATTGGGTCATAAACCACAAGAGTTATTGAGCTCACACCTCAGAGCAGCTGGATCCTCTCCTGGTACATTTAGTGGGCAAATCATTTACACCTTTTTTACACTGGAGGACATCCATGTGAATATCTGCCTGCTGCTACTCTACTTTGGCATCTCTTATCTCTGGGGGATAATCTGCCTTCTGCTTCCCACCGAATCTCTTGGGGAGAGGGGAGGATAACACTTAAAAGGTAGATGAAAAGTGCTCTGCGTGTGCTAAAAAAAAGTGGAAGAACTTTTCATCAGGCTGAGCAAACCCAGCCCTTCTTACAATGTTACCCCTAGAGTATGATGTTTAAAAACCCTGGGAAACCTAGCTGACAACATTTTAAAGAGGAGATTCTAACACTTAACAGTACTTCTGTAGGATTCCTCCCACCCCCATTTTAATGCACTAATAAATGTAGTTGGCTACCACTTCCACTTTAATAAGGATTATCTTGGAAGCCACCTGTAGATAAAATGTAACTTGTTGACACTTCTTGTAATATCAGTTTTAACTACTCATACCCATTTACACATCTAGTTTTGAATATGTTCACTTTTTGAAGCCCAAGACACAAAAGTGGCTTCGTGTTATTTTTTTAGAAAACAGTAAAAATCATGAAACGACCCCTAATTTTCAAAACAGGGACATTAGGTTTGCATTTTATTTTAAATAAAATGAATGCACACGCGTATTTATAAAGGCAATGTTCAGGCCAGGTTTGTGGTTTACCAGCCCATCTGTTTTGCCTACGGAGCAGCGAAGAGAATATGGATGGTGTTTGCAGTAATAAATCCTTCTGTTTCTCTCTTCTCCCCGTGGCAGACTCTCCTGGGGACGTGGCTGTGGGTTTAATGAGGGAACGGCCTCGTTCCCCCATGGCAGAACCCAAGCACCCTGTAACACTCACGGGCAGAGAGAGGGTCTCGGTCCCTCTATCTCCCCAGCTTCCCACCAGGCAGGTGACACCTGCCTGTCTACTGTACTTGTGGGGCTCTGCCAGCAGAGGGTGGCTGTACGGCCAGTTATTGCTTTAACGTTTGAGCTCTTCACAGGCTGAATAGTGAGCGTGCCAGCTTAGTAATTATAAGAAATTAAGCATTTAATAAAGATTTTAATTTGAGCTTTTCCTTGCTGTTTATTTCGCTTTGACATTATTCTTCCAGATGAAAATAACCAAACTTTATAATTAAATTTAGGAAGACAGGTTTGAGTTAATGTTGCTATTGATTGGGAACTTCTTCAGTCTAGGACCAAAGTATTTGAAAGACGTAACTCTGTGAACAAGTTGTAAGTGTTCTAGCATTTATTAGGGATTGAAACTTAAGACACTAATAGTGAATGGAATTCATCTCACCAAACTTCAGACACCTAACAGTGCCTACTCTGCGCTGAGGCTTTCCTTGCATTCCATGGAGAGGACTGCACACATCCCAAGGCTGATTTCAGTACCTCTTATCCTCATTTAGGAATCTAAGTTTACAGAACAGAAAGTAGCAGGAGCCTCATCCCAAACAACGCTGGTGCGTGTATAATTATTCTCATGTGGAGTCCCACTATGTGAGACAGTTAATGACTAGACAGTTAATTATGTGAGTAACTCTTATGCAGGAATGGGCTCCATTCTCGTGCTTGTGTTGCAGGGAGTCTAATTTGTCTCTAGAGACGTCTGTTCCTTTCTGTTGACTACAGAGGGAGCAGAGGTTAGACAAGCTCAAAGTCCAGCCTCTGCTCTGAGATACATCTCACCCACTGTGCCTACAGGCTGGTGGTACTGACATTGGGTGATACTCTGCCTCGTCTTTAAAGGTCTGTAGACAACTTAATAGATTTTATGGATCTGATTTCATAATGGCATAAAGACAGTTACTTATGCAATTAGTAGATAGTCATTAACTTTTCTGAAATCAGTGGGATTTCACATGGGACCAATTGTGCAGGTATAGATAGCTGAGGCTGTTGTAGACTGGAGATCTCTTAGGAAGCTGTACATAATAAAAGGTAGTAGTAAGTGATGATGGAAAATTTATCATGTTCTAATACATAGTGATTTATATTCTGTATTAGATGTTCCGTTGAGAATTCTCCTACACAAATTTAAGTAGTTTCAAAAGGGTTGATCAAAAATTCCTGTCCTTGATCTCAGTTTATTTACCACTCAGAAACTATGTTTTCAAAGCAGAGTTCCTATCTAAAGTTCCTTAATTTTCAAGAAAACAGCACCATCAGTCTTCATTCTGAACTGTCTCAGAAGTATAGCACAGACGAGGCCTTAGTATCTACTAGAGTAGGTAACATTCCTCTCTGTTTGCAGAAACAGAGCAACCTAGTGACCAATTCAAGCAAAAGATAGAAGAAGCATCCTCCACCATGGCTACACACAGCAGACCACCTCTGGCTTTCCCTTCCACAAAACACAGGCAATACCAAACACACAAGGAGGATTCGCACCCTCCTCTTCTGCAGGGATCAAGCCGTTTGAACCAGCTTCCAAAACCATGTCCACGGTGCAAGAAGGGTGTTTGATGCGTTCAAACGCAGAGAAATACCATGAGAATGATTAAAGGATTAGAGGAAGAGGGTCAGGAGAATACGAGAAGGTTATTGCAGACACGGGGGTGTATTCACGACACCAGCATGTGCTGCGGCTCTTCCAGAGCAGTTTCCAATCTACGCCAGAGTGTATGGCGCTTCCTGCAGGATTTAAGTGTTCCCAGCACTTGTGCCCCACTTGAGGTTAATAATACGGAAAATCTTGTGTGTGATTCCTTGCTATAACAACCTGTTTGTATACATACGGGTTTTCAAGTTATGGAAATGACCCACGATTTATGAAATAGCCTCTTCCTGTTTGCAATGATGTGGTGAAATATTGAGTCATCTCTAACCCTTTAGCCTGCCCCGTTCAGGCCCTTTCTTGTTTGCTGCCTGTCCCCTAGGATTTGGATTGATGATACTGGACAAGCGTTCTTACTTTAACTAGTCTCAGTTTTATCAGTTTTGGATGAATTAAAGCCATTTCCTAGAGAAAAAGGTTGAGCTACGTCACTGTTAATCTGAATTATAATAAATTGCTAAAAAATTAGCCATGTGTAGTTTGGGTTAAATTAATGAATTCTTGATTTTGGGGATTAAGTACTTGCATTCAACGCAAGCTCTAGCTTTTGATTCCCTGAAGCTAAATTATGTCAATGGTTTAGCCTTTAACCTTTTCACAGAAGAGGCAAACTCTGGTTTCCTTTTGGTTTTCCATACAACGACCATCTTTACAGACAGATTAGGTGTTTGAAGATCATTCTCTAGTATCATCTTGATAAGAATATTTTTTGCTTTGTTAAATGGGGCCACACTATAAAGAAAGTATGTCCTAAAACTGTATTGCAGGTCTGTAGTTAGTGGGACCAAATTCATTCACACCTGTGATACTACATCCATAGATACCCCTACTCTTACAACCTACTTCAACTCCTTATGGTTTTGGTTGCATCTGCTAAAATGAATAATTTTTCTTTGTGTGTGTAGTAATAAATGCCTGCCATCCAAAAGTCTATTTGCCTATGAAAACCTGCCTCACAGATCACAGCCCCCGTAAGGTCTTTTCTGCCATCTACACAAAGCCTTCTGGTTTTGTAGGACTTGTGGTGATTTGTTTGTATGCCCTAACTCTATGCCTGAGCGTGTCCTGGCAGTAAATACTCCTGTCCCCAGCTTCTCCAGTGTCCTGTAGGCAGCTTCCTACTTGGCGTATCGACCTAAAGCGGTTTCTTCCCCAACAAGGAGACCGTTTTCTGTTGCATGCCAACGCACCTAACTCTCCTCCCTCAGTGTGGTGAGACCAGGGGCCCAAGGAGCTCTGGATCCAAACTCTGGAATCAGCTGGAAGATAGATATTGCAGTCCTCCACCAGCTTGTATTTCACTGCCTTTTGGAGCGAGCCCCTTATGCCACTGAAATCTCAGCAGTACGACATCTGACCCTCAAGGGCTGAAATGGAGGAGGTGTCTGAAAACAGGATATACGTTCTTTCATCAGGTTCTTACAGTTGGATATTTTATCCTTTCTCCATAGAATATAGCAGGGGCTTAGGTAAAGGAGGGCGGATGCTCTTTCTTATTCAGGGTGGTTTGGTTTAGTTTGACTCTGAAAACAGCATCTGACTAAAGAGCTGCATATTCCGCTGCTGCAGTGTCTGACGGGTGTGCTGACAAATAGCTGGAGACCGCAGAGCTATGCTGTTGTTAATTCCTTTCTGCCAGCGAGACATTCCTGTTCACCTCTTGGACAGTATTATAAGTCACTTCTTGGTCTTGCCTGTCACTGCACCCAGCTGATATCTCCATACCAGTTGCATAGCCATCACGCTTTCCTAGAACCAAGTCTTTTTCTGATATTATCCCACAAAGAGGGAAGAAGATAGAACGAGCGAAGTGGGGGAAAAGAGCTAACAATTTCCCAGATTTGAAATGCAGAGCCTTTGGATAGTGACGACCTACAGTCTATTCGTCAAGGCACAGAATTTCGCCAAATCTTTGACAAGGAAAATGCGGATGCAACATGATGGCTTTTCTTGTGGACCATTTTAATGGAAATGCTCAGCTTTCCCAGCAGGATCTTACCTTCTCAGAGCAGAGATTTGTCACCGCTTACTTGATTTGGGTGAACTTTCTGCCAAAATCAACCAGGAAGGAATTGACAGGACGGGCTGTAGCAACAGGGAAATTGTGACATGTTTGCAGAGAATACACGCTCAGAGGAGAGGCGACTTCTCTTTCAAAAAGAAGCTTCTTACTAGCAAAACAAGCTCTACTCTTTCCTGCACATGTCTTTTCTCTGCCTTGCAGCAGTGGTAAGATGATGTTTTGTCTTGTGAAAAGCCAAAGAGAAGAGATTGACTATAGTAAGAAAATCTATGCACGTGCTATTTAAACTCCAGTCATTCTATTGAGTTGACGTAAGACAAGTGTTAAAACCAGCTGGGACCGTAAGGATTAGAAGTCTTCGCAGTTATCACAGGGTTTGTTTTTCCACTTGATCAACACGTGCTGCAGCTTCTATGACAAAGGAAGTAAGTACATATTGGTACAACAGCACACAAAAATATCATTCGGTGCCCCTCTGCTGACCGGCCATGGCTGGCTTGGGCCAGACACGTCAGTCCTGCAAGACAAATCAAGGTGCAACACTTGAGTGTATGAAAAATGCCATTTTTTTACTACACGAAGATCAGTCTCAAAGCAGTGGAGGTGCTAAGCTGTGCTCAGAGTGATTGTATCTTTCAGAAATCTAACATGAACACAAGTAGCCAGGAGCCCAAGAACCAACTTAAAGCAGTGATGACTCCACTTGTCTCCTCCTTCTCCTCACCCTTCCCTGAAACACTACAACCAAAATTAATAGGGTACCATGTGTTCCCAAGCCTGAATATTCACTCACACATGAAGAGAAGAACATGGGAGGCTTTTTAAAAGCCCCTTGATAACTGGAACAAGAAAACTTAAGTTGTTTAGCTATGAGTGGAATGTCCTCTTATAAAATGCCAAACAGCCTTGTGTTTTTTAGGTCAAAAGCTAACAAGATGAACACTTATTACTTACTCTGTTCCTCCAGAGTAAAAATCTGGAGCGCTTTAAAAATGCTGAGAACTTGACAGTGATTGATAAGAAAAGAAGGGATGTAAGGAGACAGTGTGCTGGAGAAATTTTAATTATTTTTCTAAAACAAAATTGATACTGATGTAGGTCTTGTGTATGCAGTCTCAGCCAGAAGCCAGGGCTAAGTTTTCTCAACCAAGATCCTTACACTCTCTGCCTTTCACCCTGATGGAAAAACATCTACTTTGGTAAAACCGAGAGTGACTTTAAGGAGACAGACCCTCAAAAATTAAACAGCTGCCCGAACTTTTTAGCTTTTTCTCAGTGAAAGCATGTCTTATTTTTAGTGTGTGTGCACTGCATGTGTGAGGCTGCTTCCACCATTTGTATTACCAGATCCATGCACTAGTGGGTCCCCGAGCCTACGGGTTTGGTTCCAGTCAGGTGTGGGCACGCGACCACACTTCCATTGAATTATGGTGGTATGGAGTTCACAGGAGCTTTATACCAGCTGGTAGCTGCTACCTGATCTGACATAAAGTGACAATGGCATAGACAGACAGTAGCTGTGATCGCATTATGAGTGCCAGTACAAAATTAACAAAACTTTTAAAGAAATTTTAACTGACAGCATGAGTTAAAGCTGGATCTGCATCTTGGATAGTGGGTTAGGGCACATACGGTCTGATACTAAGGACTCTCATGTCATATTTATTGTGTTGTTAAGCCAGTCAGAAAGGAGGAGGGCGAACTCTATCTTTTATAGTTACTAAATATGGCAAGCACTCTGCCACTGGCGTGTTCTTCTCAGTGAAACAGCCCGTGCTATTTGAAAACTGTTGTTGGAGATGATTCAGCCATCTACATGTTAGAACTTTGAAAAGATTCTGTGTTACTGCATAGTGAAGGCAAAGAACAACATCAAACTGCTACCAAGTGTTAACAGGGAGATTTAAAGAAGACATGGCACAGGCATTTGTGTAACTGTACTTTGCTGAGCTGAGCATGGGTACAGTTCTTGTCTGCTTGGATCATTTAAATGGCCTAAGACCAAAATATATCCTTAACATTCAACAGTCACCTACGCCCAGTAATGACAGTGTGACATGTTAACTATGTCAATAAACTATTAGCTAAATTGTAGCTGGGGTTTCTGGTTAAAAGAAAACTAGACCTTCATTAAATTCAAAGATAAGGGTGAAAAAAAGAATTATTTCTTTCATTATATAATCTGGTTATCTGCCGCGTTACAGAGCATCTAACCAGCTGCTGCAGGGCTCAACAGCCACAGATATTGGGCTCCCTTTTTCAGCCCGCAGGGGTAGTACCGGTTCTGCTCATTTTCCCAAAGTACCGTGTTCCCTGGAATGTGATATATAATAAAACATAGAGGGTGTTGTTCGGGACCAGGGAAGAAGGCTGCCACTGTCTTGTCTCGGATGCTGCAGCCACGGTTGGACCCATGGAAGGGGACAAGGTGCTTTTCTTTGGTGCAGTTAAGCACAATGAGTTGGGTGATCCATCTTAAGAACAGGATGGGACAGAGAAAAGCATTTGAAAGAAAGAACTCCCTACAAAGAGTTAATTTAGAAACTTTCTGTTTCTCTTGTGCCTTACTTGAAGTGTTCTTTATTAAAAAAAAAAAAAAAAAGTATTCCTTTATGTTTTAACAAAAACTGATTTCTGAAGTTAAGAGCTTTGTGTTTTGTGACATTTGTTGCAAGGGAAAACTGGAGGTAGGTCCACCTCAAAGATCTGCTGACTCTACCAGAGAGGTAATATCATGATATATGCTTATTACATCCAAAATTAATTTGCCTGCCTTTAGTTGTCTTGCAGGATTACAATGTGAATTCCTTAGTTAATTGTTGAAAATGGCATTCCATTGCCCTATGCTTAGCGTATTGATTTGCACACTTGCAAGGCAAGAGTGGATTGCAGAACATAGTGATTTGAATTTAAACCCATTGCTAAACTTTGGCCTGGAAGCATCAAGTTGCTCTCCCGATCAATCACATTTACACATGCCGAGTACAGAGGTAAAGAGCAATAAAAGGGCAAGGCAAAGGAGAAAGACTCATAAAGCACCTCAGCAGAGCTAACTTGTTGGGCTAAATCAATTAGTCTGATTTTTGCCCTTTTAAGTGTTCATGTCTTTGCAAAGTTTGCAGCGTGGGGCCCTTTATAACAGCTGCAGAGCTTGAATGAGGCGTATTTGCTGCCCCTCTCCTTATTTATGTGCTAGCGGGTAATTTTTGCAGTGTTTCACATAGTGTGACTGAAACAAATCGGCGCCTCTGTACTTCCTTATTCCTGTGACGGAAGCCGTGAGGGGGGAAAGGGTAAAAGTAGAAGCCAGAATTTCTGCTAGCATGAAGAAAAAGCAGACAGAGAAAATTTAAAAAGATTTTATTTGGGCAACCTCCTAATGTGCCCGTTTCCTGCCCAGTTCTGCTGCAGTTCACCAGCTCATCAGTATGTATATATTTGGGTTATCTGCTGCATTAACTTGGTGTTTGGATAATCTGAACCTGCTAATTTATTGACTTAACTGAAATTGAAGCCTTAATTATCTAAAATATAGAGCATATATTTATATATATTCGGATTATCGAGGGTTGATTTTATTACAAGGCTAGATTCTGGGTCTTTTCACAGCACTGAAGTGGTTAATTGTACCCAGAAATACACAACTTTCACTCATTGTCTAAATATGTTTAAAATTACACCAAGCTACCCAAACACAGTATTGTCTCACATAAACCCAACCCAAAGCAAGAACTAGTAACCTGTCCCAATTCCTACCTCACTGGGCACGTCTCCAAAAGCTGATTCTCACAGTATATCTCAATATCCCAGCTGCTCCCAACGTAAAGAGAACAATTTGATAATTCATTATGGATTGTTTGTGATTGACAATATTTACTGTAAGTCCTTTTCGGACAAACACGGTGCTGCAAGCAGGCAAGGATATTAGACAGCCGTATGTTCCTAAAGCGTGCAGACAAACTGCAGTTGGAGCTTTTTCCCTGCCAGCAACACAGGCAAATGGATCGTAAAAGCACTTGGGAATTAGCCCAGGTCTTTCATGATGGTCTTGAAGAAGAACATTGTGCTTCCTTCTTTAAACACCCCCGCTGAGGTCAGCCAGTGAATTGTTTTACTGTAGTGTCTTAAAAAAAGAGTAGTCCTTAAAAAGTCTACACTTCAGTTCGGCATTACTGGGGCTCAGCCGGAAAGGCGAGGGCTTTAGGCACCACCAGTGTGGGAAGAAGTCGTCATGCATTTATCGTCTTGCAGCGTTGGAGAGCAGGCTGTCAGGCACAGCTGCTGCAGGGCCCCTCTTTCAAGGCCATATTCTCTGTCCGCTCCAGGTCCCCCACACCAACGTGCCGCCATTGCACTGATGTGATGAGTGGGGTGTACTCAGACCACCGATGAAGGAAGTGTTGGTTCACCTGTCCCTTGTGCAGGAGCCCTCAGGCAGGGTTTACCAGGGTGCCATGGCTCCACATGCCCCATCCTGCCCACCCCCCAGGCACTTTCCACCTCCTCAAAAGCTTTGCAGCACAGCCAAGGTAGCTTTCCTCTTCATATATTGAAATAATTACTCTGCTACAACAAAAATAGGATGTTTTTTCCAAGAACTGTAGAGAGTGGCATGTGTGTGCAACTACGAGGCTTTGGGGATCCTCTGGAGCTGGATGCAGGCACGGCATTCCAGCTTGGAAGTCCTCAAGAGCAGCATAAAGGTGTATAATCGTGCCCTTCTGCTTATTCTGGCCCTGTATAAGATGAAGCTACGTGTCATATGCTTAATATTAAATGGACTAAACAGGTCACTTGGTTTCTCTTTAATTCTTTTAATCTTCTTACAAGATATAAAATAGGCTTAAGTGAAAAAACATTCCTTGATGTAAAGGGCTGAGGGGGGGCGTTGCTCATGTGGCTGTTTTGTGATGATGAGAGGTGTCCCCTGGAAAGATTGGGTTTGCAGAGCGCTGGTACTACTGTACCGAGCAGGCTTATGCCTCCTTACTCAATATCCATGAAGATTCCTGGGAGACAATTACAACCATAGCAGTAGGAAGAGTCAGACTGTAGTTAAACCTTCCAACCCACACACAGTAACAGGAAAATCCTGTTTGAAGAATCAGGGAAGAGCCTACTCCGGATAACGAGATAATGTGCTGATAATACTGTGGTCCCCCCACCCTCTAGATGGTTACTCCGGTGTAAGTGGCTGCAGAATCCGGCTTGCTGTTGGTCTTTGCATTTTTTATATTCTTATATACAGGAGGGCTGCCCAGGGTGGGATAAGGAGAGATGGACTTCTTGGAAGTGTTTCTGCAGTTGAGCTCCCAACTGTTTTATTTAATGACCACACAAGCTCAGGTCACTGCAAAAATAATTGTTTTCTGACCCAAGCATGGGTTTTCTCGTCCAGACTGAAAATGAGAGAGGGAAGAGATGTGTCAGCAGGGAGATGCAGAGCAGCGCAAACCATCCAGCGCAGGAGACGGTGCCTGGTTTAGCCCCTGCTCAAGGTCCGGTGAGTGCTAACACTGCTGGATCACAGCTGCATTAAGTAAGTAAGAGATAAAACGCCATCCTGAGACCAGATTTTCTCTTCTCAAGAGAAATGCTGGAAACCTTTTGCAATACAGTACACACACACAAAGACTTTTCACCACAATACGAAGGTATTGTTGGGCTAGTCTTGTAAGCTGAACCCCCAAAACTGACACTTCCAGGCAAGCGAGAAGAGATTTTTAGCCAAGAACTACAACATTTCTTCCCAGAAAAATGCCCTAAGAAGCAGTATCAAGTTCACTTCACGGAGCTTCCTTCTAATCTACCTGAAGAGCCAGAAAGAAAGAACACCACCCACCTTATCTACTGACTTCGGGGAAAATTACTTTGCATCTCACAGTCAAACCATGCATTTTCTGATGGACAGTGTGCTTTTGTTAAAGAAAATCTGAAGCTTTGCTTTTAATAAAACAAAACAAAACAAAACAACACAACACAACACATATATATTTAAATCTGTTTTAAATCTTTGCCAATATTTCAATTTCTTTTCTTTTTTTTTTTTCCACAGTAGCCAACAAAACCACCAGTATTTGGCAACAACAATTTATGTGAAAAAAATCTTATCAAACCAATAGAAATCCTTGTATGGGTAAAAAGATACTTGGAGAGAAAAAAAAGCCTCAAAAATGCCTACTTCAGAAGGGCTTTTGTCTCACATAACAGTTCCATAAGCAAAGCAGCCGGAACTTCTATAGGGTTGGTGCAAAACTGGTTGTGTAACTGTACTCCAAAAATATTTATCAGTGATTCACTGGCAGAAGAGAGTGATGCCCCTGCAGCAATCTGTCTCGGGTCTGCTTCCATAACCATGTTAAGGAGCAGCTCTTCCTTTTCAGAGCGTGGTGTTCACATTGTCTTTCTTTTTTTGTTCAATTGATTTTTATAAGTGTTGGTGCAAAGGTCAGATGCTTTTCTGCTAGCCAGATCCTCACTTGCTGTGAGCATGTAGTTGTTGAGGCTGTAAATTCATTATCTAAATCACTTTCAGCATTTCTAGTGGGTTAATGTAACGTGTGACTTTAATACCATCATTAAGAAGCAAGAGCTGATGTGTTTGGTCTTTGGAACTAACAAAGACCAGCCATCTTTAGTTCCTTCAATTAGGAGCGGATAAAAAGTTATTTGTAAGCGTATGGAAAAGAACAAGGAGAGGAGTAACAGGTGCCATGGATTCATCAGGTAGAAATTATATCAGGTAGAAATTGTAATTAAGTTTCTTTCCATGATAGGTTAACAAGACTCATAAATAAACAAAAAGCAGTAGGTATCAGATATCTAGACTTCAGTGAAATTTTTGTCTCGTGGTGCATTCTCATAAACAAACTGTCTGAAACTCCTACAGGGTCAGTACAAATCTGGTTTCACAGATTTTCAACGGAGAAAGTTGGCTACAGGGGTCTATCCTACTTTGTTCAACGTTTCCACTAACAGTGCACATGACGGAAATACATGAATGAAATTTGCTGAGAGTGCAAAACTTTAAAGGCCACAATATAATTGAGGATGGGATTCAAATTCAAAACAAACTTGACAACCGGAGCGATGTTTTGAAGACTGAAACTCAGTGGAGACCAGTGCAAAGTCGTACACTATGGCATGAATGATCAGGCACATGGATACAAGATGAGGAGGAGATGGTGAGCAGCTGATACTCCCAAAAGGATCTGGGAAATAAAATGGATCACGACACACCCTCCGTCACCCCTCTTGCCCTGCAGCTGCTCTCTGTGACAGAAATGGCAGTTGCACGGATGTGGCTAGAACAGGTCTTTACCCTGACATGGACCCATGTGCTCTTGCTGTTCGCAGTGGAGACCACAACCACAAGTCTAGAGCTCTTCAGTCTATTGATAGCTCACTCCACAGAGCTGGCAGGCTAGCAACATTTCTAAAAAGCGATCTAGGAAAAGCAGATACATTCTCCCACACCAACTTCAAAACATTTAGTAAACTGGTGCAGCACAGAGAAGCACCAAAATACTGAATATCCTGCAGCCAGACGCAGCTGTGATGGGGACAAGGGCGGGAGGAGGGGCTGTAATTTGGGTGGCAGCTCCGAGCACAATGATCTGGCACCCACAACCTCCAGCAGATGTGGCTGACCGCTAAAGGAGACAAATGACATGTAAGTGCTAAAGGACTTCTATATTTTTACATGGATTACATACCATCTAGTGTGCTTCTTATCAGACCACGCTGTAATATAACAAAAAAGTCAGTCCATGGCTTGAGTGGAGGCCTTGCTAGCTGCAGGCATGTTAAACACAAATACAACCTAAATACTATTTAACTACATGGAATTTACACAAAGTTCCTGGGTGATTGACTTGCTAAAGGTGGACGAGAACTTGGCTTGCCCAGACACTGCCACAGACTCCCATCTATCCCATATTCCTTGACAGTCAGCCCATACTTGTTGACATCCATCCCATATTCATTGACATCCAGCCCATATTCGTTGAAAATACTTGTAAAAGGGGATGTTGTGGTTGTTGCAGAAGGAGGAGTTGCACTCCCAGATTTGAAGAAGCGTAGTTGAGAGGGGGGTGGATGAAATACTGGGCTGGTAGTTTGCATAGATGGGAAAAAAACAGATTGAGAAGGGTTTACAATTCGTATAGAGGGAATCCTCTTGAGTTTATGTGTAGAAGAAGTATCTTAGCAATTATACAGCTTAACACCAAGTTTTAACGAGCAGTTCCCAGCACCACGCATAAACAGAGGCTAAATGCTCTGAGTCTTTCACCGCTATGGTCACCCAGTGATATCTGTGCCAACGGCTGCTGCTACACACGGGCAGGGACGGCCCCGCAAATCTGAAACAGTGGGGGATCTTTTCCAGGTTAATGCCACGGTGCTAAGTGACTGCGTGCTTTATCAGCCAGAAAGCCAGCTGCCTCCTCGGTGGCTGTATGCGGCGAGGAACAACTGGTGGAGCATGATGCGATGTGATAGGAGCGGGTTTGGTTAAATGAAGAGTCTCTCCCATTATCTTTCTAAAAAACAGTTGACTGGGAGGCTTGCTGGTGTTGCCCCTCTCGAAAAAAAAAATTAGGCTCCGAAGCAAAACGCTTTAAAAATGTAATATGCATTAGTAAACATACCTTGAACTCTCTAGGTATGAGTTCCAGCTGATCACAGCTGCTTTCCTTTGAGCCGCCAGCCTGCTTGTAGGGTAGGCACGGAGAGCAGGCCAGCAAAAACTTGAATAATTTATGTTCCTGCTGAAAGCATGAGTCTTGTCACCAGAACCTTGCTTGATTGAATGGATTTGCAGAGACAGTTTCTGTAGCAACCCAGAACTTTGCCCAGCAAAATGTCGCCCAGTCACAGGTAACAAAGAACAGTAATAAATAACCGCCTAGGTAGCTAAAGATGATGCAGAAGTGCCAGAGTAAAATACATCTGCGTTTTGGGTCCTTCAGTCTCCCAAGACCCACTAAGATGTCATTTCAGAAGGTGAGTTCATGGCTTGTCAACTTGGGTACGGGTGACAATCTAGCTGTGACAACACAGGGTTTCAAAATATTACACAAGCCCCTGTGGGAACTCAGCAAGCCTTGAGCACCACGAACACAAGCTGCTGCGGTCGAGCTCTTACTGGTAGCCCAACTAGTTGGAGTCAGTGTAAATAAAGAAGTGGTTCCCAAATGTCACATCTTTGGGTGTTGTATCTGCATACCAAACACTGGGTTTGATAATATTGTACAAAATATTTCAGGTTTTATGCCACAGTATTTATTGCAGATTGACAAAGGCAGGAATACGTGGATTCAACAGTTTCTTCCCTATCTATTGTTGGCTTTTGATCCTGGTTCGTTGCCGTTTGTAGTCTGTCTGCCTTCTTGTAAAGATGAACCCATCATAATGAAAATGTTACGGAAATTACAAGCTGTAAGGACTATCTTGCAAAGCTTTGAAGGGCAATATAGGTTAGTACATTTGTCTAGACATACTAAAGATATTTTTCAGTATGTCAGTATTTTAATTTTTCCTAATTGTTCACCTATCAAATTATTTCTCCTAAATATATGCAGTTTGTCTTAGGAATTTCTGAGGCTCCAAAACCCAAACCATATTAGAAAAGTTACAATATGTAGAATTTCTTAAGTACAGAAATGTTAGCACATGGTTTCTTCATCACGCATCTTCAGTTCAGCTCTGTTCACCACCAGCCACCGGAAGAGCAAACTGAAATTTTTTGTGCCTTCCCCAGACCTGTAATTCCAGTGCTTCCAACATTTCAACCTTACGAACAAAACTAGGCTTTCTGCATTCGGAGTAACCTAGATGCTTAGCTCTAAATATCTGGAGATAATCCAGTTATAAAAAGCTTACGCTTTTTTTCAGAGGTCACCATGGCACAACTCTAAATGTGAATAAAAGTGAGGGAAGGTGCATGAGAGCTGCGTAACCAAGGAGTAACCTGACTGGCAGGTGACAGAGGACTGGTTTATATTTAAAAGTTCTGCTGATTTAGCAATACCAGGACTATAACAACATTCAGCCATCAATACAGTTTTGCTGGCAGAAGACCGTCAGACGTAGTTTCAACGGCAAAACATCCTTTGCAATTCTGATATAAGCAATACATAGTTATTACAGCAATTTAAATTGGATCGCGTCTCTAGGAGGGTTTACCAGCTCTTCTACTGTAGCTACCTTGGCAAACTTTCTAGTCGAGGCTGTTCTACAAATCAGCCACTGAAGAGTGTGAGGCTGATGACAGCAGAGCTGCTTGGGAGGCTTGAGGAGAGCGTAAAGCTTCTTGCCCTTTGGGAGGAACCACAGAGAAACACTGTCTGCTTCCTTAAGTGAATCTCGGCTGGAGAACAAAGGACTTCAGCTCATATACAGAGGGGTAATTTACATCTCATTAAACCAATATTTAAAAAATCTACGCTGTGTTTGTTTCTTTAGTGTCTGTGTTTTTCTTTTCTAAACATGTCAAAAAGGATGCATTTTCAAATTTTTTTTTTTTTTTTTTTTTTACTTTTGCAGAATGAAAAGCAGCAAGAACATTTCTGGTTGCCTAGAGATCCTGGATTTTTTACCCTTGCCTAGCTAGAAAACAGTTTAAAGGAATTTTATTAAACTTCCCAAGAAAATTCAGCTCAAGCATAAACAGAAGTATGAGAATTTTCAAGCACAACTACAGATGTTTTGGAATGTAATAAATTCTTGGAAGACTTCTTACCTTGATATATTTTCTCATGTAGTACTGTAATTTCACAACTACCCAGCGAAACTTCTTTAATTATCATTTGCTGGTGCTTCTCAAGCCAAGTGTTCTACATGTAGGTCTAGTCTAGAGGCTTTTCAGTGGGTTTTATATCAGCAAAATCCCCAGCTGCATCTGTAAAAAAAACCAACGAAATTTTAACTGATGGCAATGTCAACTGGGATAAGAAGTGGTGGGACAGAGCTGTGCCAGAAACATTTCTAACTAATGATTTCAGCAAAATTATGATTTTTTTAGGAAGTGGTTACAAGAACACATGTATGAAGCATGCTTTTGCAAGCATACATAAATCCACACTCTGTATCAATGGTACAACACAATTCCTGCAATAATAAACAACTTTTCATCAGACAGCCCACGGATAGGCTCAATGGGCATTTCTGTGCCTCTCTTAATGAGCTGTTTCAAGAATTGCTTAGAGCGTGGAGCGATCCCACAACTCATCAGCATGGGGGCCTCACGGGCAGCTTGTTGCCAGCAGCTTGTAGACTTTGTTGAGGTACTTCTGGCTTCATACGAAGACCAGTAAAAACAAACTTGTACTACACCAGAATCCCGGATCTGCTCAGGCACGCGGGGTGTACTCAGTCTCAGGGAGCCAGGTGTGTTATGGAGGGTAGCAAACTGCTTCACCTCGTGTCAGGTTCGGTCCTTCGCTGATCTGTAAACAGCAAATCTGGTTTTGAGGGGGGCCTTGGACCATATGACATCCTCATCAAGGTAGTTTTGCTCATATTATTGGTTTTGTTCCTGTAATTAGTATGAACGAGCATTCTAAC
This sequence comes from Arenaria interpres, assembly GCA_013399435.1. Classification (NCBI taxonomy): domain Eukaryota; kingdom Metazoa; phylum Chordata; class Aves; order Charadriiformes; family Scolopacidae; genus Arenaria; species Arenaria interpres. The sequence continues at coordinate 97,039 of VXAK01005112.1, forward strand.
TTACAAATATAGTCGTTTCAGGAGGAGCTAGATTTCCCCACCCCCACATTTTTCCCCTAGGAGTAGAACAATGTGTACTGTTTTTGCCAAATAAACTGGGTTTACATTATGGCTTGATTCCTGGTACATAATTAATATTCTTTGTGGACAACGTGTCTTCAAATAGCTGATTACTATTTACACCGAGAAAAAGTCTTGCAATCCCAGCTTCGGTCGGCCGGAGACAGAAGCTTTAGTTTCATTTTCTTATCTTATGGTGACATACTGTAAAGGCAAAGTGGCGTGTACAAAGTGCAGCATTTCGAGGCTCACAGAACAAACACAAATGTAAAATTCAACGGGCAAATAAAAGGTGCTGTTGCATTTCCTGTCTTGTCTTCCTTGTTTTGAAAGTCGCATTTTTCAGAAAGGGAAATATGAACACAGAAACTAAAACACATTTTTATCCAGGTAAGACAGCAAACAGCAGTTTTTACCAGACACCAGGCCTCCCATTTTTGCTATCGTTCTGCTATATTTACAGAATTTGCATTTAGAAAATTCCCTCCACAGAACGTGTTTTTCAAAGTGTATTTTAACAAAGCATTCACCCATGGCCTACTTTCAAACACCAGCAGTTCATCACAGTTAATAAGTAATATGCAGCAGAGGGGAAGGAATGGGTATACCCTAAAATGCTTTGCAAGCAAGTTAACTTCCAAGAGGTACCTTTGGGCAAATCTCATGACTGAGATCAGGTTTTGTTACTTTTGACTGTACTAGCACACTCCTGCTAGTGAAATGGAGAGATCATAGAATGGTTAGAGTTGGAAGGGACCAAGGGTTGGAAGGGTTAGAGTTGGAAGATCAAGTTCCAACCCCCCTGCCATGGGCAGGGACACCTCCCACTAGAGCAGGCTTGCTCAAAGCCCCATCCAGCCTGGCCTTGAACACCTCCAGGGATGGGGCATCCACAGCTTCTCTGGGCAACCTGTTCCAGTGCCTCGCCACTGTCACAGTAAAGAACTTCTTTCTGGTATCTATGCTGCTCCTGGCTGTTTAGACCTAAAACCACTGGTGTGAGGAGTGACCAGTTAAAAGGTGCAACACACAGGCGGCCAGAGAAGCTGGGAGGCCAGTGTCACTTGCTGAAACGAGTTCCCGTCAGGTGGGGAAAATCCCGTGTCCTGAGTCAACTGGCACCAAGCAGCGTGCTGACACCCCCGGGGAGAACTGGCCCTGCCAAGCTCCTGCAGCACAACCATCCCGGGAGGGGACAAGGCCGCTGAGGGGCCTAGGTGAGCGCCGCGGCCTGTACTGTTACGACTCGCTGGAGCCGAGTACGAGCGCTCCTTTTCTGTGTGGTTTCTGTGGTAGGGGCCCCGCCGGCTGCCACCGCCGGCCGCTCTGCGGCCGTCGAGGGGCTCGGTCCCCGGGGATGCGGCTGCGTGAGGTGCCGAGGCGGCCGTCAGGCCCCAGGCCTGACCGGGGAGGGGGGCCGGTGGGCACCGGCGTTGCCAGGCCAACGGCTCACCCAATGGCGAGCGAGGGGCGGGGGCACCGGCGTTGCCATGCCAACGGCTCACCCAATGGCAAGCGAAGGGCCGTTGGCACGGGTGTTGTCAGGCCAACGGCTCAGCCAATACCGAGCGGCGGGTGGGGACGCGCAGTCGCAGCTGAGGGCTCGG
>VXAK01005112.1:106180-157415 GCA_013399435.1 Arenaria interpres
TAATTTTGCAGCTGAACTGAAATATAATTGACTTCATTTTAGCTAATACCCCATTTGTTGGAAGAAAGTCCTTCAGTGACTAAATAGCTGAGCAAAACACCTTTTCTGGTCACAAAGTTTGTTTCCTGATTTGTTTGTCATTGTTATGCTCCATTCAGCACAAAGGCTTGAACAATGTATTGTCTCAGAGGCTGTTGCCTTTCAATATTTTTGTTACTGTATTTTTTCCACAGAAATTGAGCAAGTAAAATGAGAATTTTGGTAATGGAAAAGTTGAAAGAAAATTCTCAGAGAATGGTAATACACAATAAAACTTTCAAATGGCCTTGAAACAACTATTCCACATTTGACCTTCTGTTACTGATTCCGTTGGTATAGATGTGTGATCTCCACTGCTTATAAATTCTGTATAGCAAGTTCAATATGTTGAAATCGCAAACTGTTGATAGAAATAGGAAATAAATCAAATCTTAAGTTCTACAGAAAAGTTTAAGAGATTGTTTTATATTAACTTATCAAGCCATAGAATTGTTTTATTGTTTTAGGTGGATGAAAATACTAGGAAAAGTTTATTTAAATTACGCTCCACATGGGATGATATTTTTCCTTTGAAGAAACTGTATGCACTTGATGTCAGAGTCAACTCATTAGATCCTGCTTGGCCAATTAAACCTCTGCCCCCAAATGTGAATACTTCTAGCATCCATGTGAATCCTAAGTTTTTAAATAAATCGGTAAGTTTTTATGCCTACTGTATGAACAGATGGTAATACGTGTAGTTTTCATTGTTTGTATGCTGCTTTTTGACATTTAGTATATTAAGAATGAAGTATCTGACCTTTGTAGACAGGTAAGAGGAATTTCTGAATTCAGAACATTTGATGAGTTTGGTTCTTGTATTTCAAAACTGTACTCTAGATTTTGGAACATTGATGAATTTATATTAAATGATAAATGACCTGTTATAGCAGGCAAATTCTAGTGGGGCAAAAGTTTTAATTGTTCCAGTTATATTTTGCATTGGAAGCGCAATTTATAACTGTTCTGCAAAAACTCAATCCCAGTTCTGGATCGTGGTAACAGTTAAAGGAGGTGAAGTTAGTTGATTCCATCAGGATTTTAAATGTAACTTTTTTTATTCTGTTTTTAGCCAGAGGAATCTTCTGCACCTACCTCTGCTGTCACTTCTGGTGCCTCTACTCCTCCAGCTGTTCCTGAAATACAAAAGAATTTGACACAGGAGCAACTGATAAGGCAGCAATTACTTGCAAAGCAAAAGCAGTTGTTAGAACTTCAGCAAAAAAAATTAGAGCTGGAGCTGGAACAGACTAAAGCACAGTTGGTGAGTAGGATAGCTGATGAAACTTTTATCACTGGGGCTCGCTCTCTTTCGGACAGTGCTTGGTAACTGCAGTACTTTATTTTTTTCTTTGTGTTAAGCAAGTGTAGCTATTTTAGGATTGAAGTTGATCTGTGGTACCTAAAAACCTTAGGAATTACACTTCAAATAGAGGTAAAAAAAGTGATGGTCTTGGTTTTTTGTTTTTAACTTCGCTCCAAAATGGTGCCTGCCTACAATCCTTGTCTTCCACCTCTTCCCATGGCTCACAGCAAGCCAGGCTTTTCCAAATACATCTGCTCTTACAGAACAAGGAAACCCGATCGTTTGAAATCAAGTCAGTTTCCTTACTAGGTCAAATTGGTTTGGTGCCACCATCTGAAGGTGGCGATTAAGCTGTGTTGTTTTATATCCGTAATGGAAAGTCTTGCAGTTGATGATAGCAAGATAAAGGGTCTTTGAAGTGTAAAAATAAGAAAATTTTATCAGACGCTTGGCAGCTTAGTTGCCTTGAACATGTGGAATATATAGAAAAACTAACACTGTAACGAGACCAAGTGCCTAAGTTACATATTTTGCAGCATTGACTTTGTAGTACTGATTTTGCATTATATTTCAATTTGATCTTTTGTAACTGCATTATTTTAACACTTGTAATAAGCAATTAATGGGTCGTTTCCAGATAAATGGCTGAATCTCAAATCTTTCAAGACAGTTCTATTTACAGTTTTGATTTCGAGACAGGATTATGACCATCTCTGGGTGTGTCATGCAGATTAATGCTGGATTTTTTCCTCTTTCAGGCCGTATCTCTTAGTGTTCAGCAAGGATCATCTACTGTAGCTTCAGTTCCAGCACCTTCCAAGCAACACGTGTCTCCCACACCTCATATGACAGTTAAACCACCCCATCAGACTCCTGTGCAATCTGAAAAAAGCAAGCCATCCCCAAGTCCTCCACTTCATGATGTCAAAATAGTAAATAGGGATCCTCGACTTAATCGGATGGCTCAACATTCCTCTCATGCTAAAGATCAATCTCATAGGAAAGAATTTCCACCGAACACGACCAGTCAGTCTGACTCCAAGGCAAACAAAACAACACAGGCTGAAAAACAAAACTCCACAAAACAAGAAAAATTGAAAGCAAGTGAAAAAACACAGAAGAAAGAACTTGACCAGTCAGAAGCAAAATCAAAATCACCATCCCCTTTAAAAAATAAGCTACCCAGTACTAAAGATACTAAAACCCAGGAATGTGAAAGCACAAAAGTATCTGAAATTAGCAAGCGGGATCCAAGACTGAAAAGACATCTTCAGGATAAGTCAGAGGGGAAGGAAGAGGAGGTGAAAGAAAAGAGGAGATGTACAGAGAAAAAAGAAAAAGAGGAACATAAGACAGGTGAACACAGACCAGTAGGCAGTAGAAATAAAGTAATCAATGGTGCTGTTCAGAAACAAGATGCGACTACAGAGGAGTCAGAAAAACAGAGTGGAAAACAAGGGAGATCAAGTAATAGAAAACGGTCACGATCACGCTCTCCTAAGGCACGGTCACCATCTACACATTCTCCAAAAAGACGAGAGAGGAGATCACCCAAAAGAAGACTTAGGAGTTTATCTCCCACTTCATCAGCTCCTAAAATTGCAAAGATACGTCAGACAGGCCCCAAGCAGTCTCATGCCGAAGAAGGCACACAAGTAGCAAGAGATGAAAGAAATTCTAGTAAGAGAAATGTCAAACAAGAGGTGCGAGATCCAAGGAGAGTGAAAAAAGCCCAAGAAGACAGGCCCCAGGAAACAGCAAGCCAGCATTCCACAAAAGCTTCTCCTGATCCAAAGGAGAATGCAGAAAACTGGCAAGGATCCAAATCAGGCAAGAGGTGGAAATCTGGTTGGGAAGAAAATAAAAAGTAAGTTTCTATCTTTTAAACAACTTCAGTTTGAAGTTGGTGGAAATTCTGCTGCTATCTTCAGAATAGTCAGCTTTGGGAGGCAGTGTTCAGACTGTTAAATTGATAAGCTTAACTTATTTCTACTAGTGAGATAGGGAAATTATCCATACTTAGATTCCAAGGTGATAGTGATGTTTTGCCATGATCAGTTCTAATAGGAATGCAACGTTACAAAAACGTAACCTGTACCTTGAATGTATTCTTGCTTTCAGCTCACAGCAGAATGAAGAACACCAAGCACTTGGTAAATCCCCTCACCAAAGACACCGGGAAAACTGGCCTGCTGGTAAAGGAATTTTATCACCCCGAGCACCAAAGCAGCAGCACCGATTAAGTGTGGATGCTAATTTGCAGATTCCCAAAGAACTGACATCTGCAAGCAAGAGAGAATTACTTAAGAAGGTAATATTAATAAATCTGTCTTCATACAGGTGTCCTGGGTATACTTTGCTTTTCTTATCTTTTTAGAAGTCTAAACTTTTAACTTTATATTATAGGCCAATGAACGCTTAACATCCGGTGAAATAACACAAGACGAGTTCCTCATGGTAGCTCATCAGATCCGACAGCTGTTCCAGTATCAGGAAGGAAAGCACAGATGTAATGTCTGGGATAGCCCTACGGAGGAAAAATGTGGTTTGAAAAAGAAACCTCTTTTATCAGATGCAGAATTAACCTATTATGAACATAAGGCTAAACTAAAAAGAACACAAGTTCAGCATTCATTGTCAAGGCTTGATCTATTGGATCCTGATGATATTTTGGATTATCATTTGCCTGATGCATTGCTTTCTGGAATAGAATGTGAGCAAGCAAAAGCCAAACGCGGAGTACAGTTCGACAGAAAAGAACCATTTGGAGAAAGATCAAGGAGACACTCTCCTGTAAGTGGCACTAATAGACCTTTTGCCGATAACCTCTCACCGCTTGAGAGTCGACGAAGACTTGAGGAACAAAATGCTACTAAAGGAGCAAGAGGTTCTAAGAACTTCGATCCTTACGACAGCTGGGGAGAGTCAGATGAATTTAGAGATGCTCTCAGACAACAAGGGAAAGGCACAACAGAGTTCCAGAAAATAGATGGTGATGCAATCTGCAGGTTTGATAATCGTGAAGAAAGACAGCTGCTTGGGCAAGCTGGTATGTGGTTTTGCTTTATTTTACAGCTGTTTACTCTCACTAAAATGTTGTCAATTATTTATCAGATTTGCTCTGTTTTGGTTTTTTTTTTTTTAGGTGTTCGAGAGGAACCAAGATCACCATTCAGTGAGCGTTTCAAAAGAGCTAGGTTTGAAGATCCGGAGAAAGCACCGTTTCCGGAAAGTCCAGGATCAAGATTTGGAGGCATTGAAGCAAAGCAGAGGATAAGTGCACTAATGGAAGACAGACCTCTATTTGATGGCTCACCTAGACCGGCTTCTGCAAGGGTTGGGGTAGATGGACAAGGAAGTCCTTTTGTTGATGGTCCTGCTGCTGGTTCAAGTTCCAGAATTGATGGGCCACCCGGACAGGCTACTATGAGATTTGAGGGGCCTTTGGTGGGGGCAGGTGCATCTCAGTTTGATGGACCATTGGCAGGAGCAGGGGCAGCTGGAGCCCTAAGATTTGATGGGCCACCAGGGCAGCTAGCAGGGGCGCTGAGGTTTGAAGGACCCCCAGGACAGGTCGGTGGAGGAGGTCCACTGAGGTTTGAGGGACCTCTTGGGCAGATAGGTGGGCCTTTGCGGTTTGAGGGGCCTGGAGGGCAGCCCGTAGGTGGTCCTAGATTTGAAGGACCTGGAGTTGGTCTCAGGTTTGAGGGTCCCCGTGGTCAGCCTTCAGGTGGTCTCAGGTTTGAGGGACCTCATGGTCAACCTATGGGGCCTCGAGGTCAACCAGGGGGTGGTCTCAGGTTTGAGGGACCCCATGGTCAGCCCTTGGGGCCTCATGGTCAACCAGGGGGTGGCCTCAGGTTTGAGGGACCACATTTACAGCCATTGGGGCCCCATGGTCAACCTGGAGGTGGCCTCAGATTTGAGGGGCCACACGGTCAGCCTATGGGGCCACATGGACCGTCAGGTGCTGGGCTCAGATTTGAGGGGCCACATGGACCATCAGGTGCTGGGCTCAGGTTGGAAGGACCGCATGGTCAGCCAGGTGTAGGTCCTAGGTTGATTGATGGGCCAGTACACCAGGGAGCTGGTGGACTTAGATTTGATGGGCCTCTCGGTCGGGCTGGTCCAAGATTTGATGGTTGTCATGCAGCTGGATTTGATGGTCAGCCTGGACAGCTATCTCTCTTGCAAAGATTTGATGGAATTCATGGACAGCCTGGTCCAAGATTTGAAAGGGCGCCTGGCCAACAAGGACAACCACGATTTGATACAGCCATACCTCAAAGATTTGATGGACCTCACCAGCCAGCCTCTAGATTTGACTTGCCCCTTGGCCTTCAAGGTGCTCGTTTTGAAAATGTAGCTAACCATCCTGCCTCAAGACTAGAAATGTCACCATATGGACAAGGTGGTCCGTTTGTCGACCATCCTGGCCAGGGCTACAATGGACCATCTCATGGGATGCAGTTCCAGAGACCTGATCTATTTGATGGTTCGCCTGGACCAAATTTCAATGGGCCAGCTGGCCCAGGAGCACAGAATTTCCCATTGAGAGCAGCTGGACATTACTTTGATGAAAAAGGTCTTCAGGGTCCTCAATATGGAAACTTCAATAATATGCCAATGGGAAGTAATCAGGTAAGAATTAATTGTGTTAAATGATTTGCTTGCAGGTGTACTTTTGTATAGATAATTAGCAGGTTTTCTTCCTCTAAAAATGGAAGATTTTTCTGAAGAGCTGCCAAACTGGGAGCCGGTTTCAAGCTAAACAAGTCATCCTTCTTCAGTAGTTTCTAGATAATTTAAGAGGGACACACATTGCAATTTTTTAAGAATCTTTTTTTCACAATGAAACAAGATGGTGGATTTTTACAGTCACGTAGTTGTGTTTTCTTTTTGCAGCTGTTAGTACTGATGACAAGTGAGTTTTAAAGAGATACCCGTAACTTGGGGAAATTGAGAAAAATTGTTGAACTATGTTTTTTTAAAATTAGCTGGACACCAGCATGCTTTATGAGTTTTGTTTTCTTTGCTGTTGCCTGTCGGAAATGCTCTCTTCAAAAGGGGAAAATCACACTGTACAACAGTGAAAAACACTGTCATTTCTTTCAGTAGATCAGAGATTTGAGTATTTTTTCATTTGGGGGATAATAATTGAAGGTGAAGAGTTAAGTGATTGTACAAAAGCAGGTAATGTGTCTTGCTCACCTCTAATGAGATAAAATTTTAAACAATTTAAACTTTTTTTTTTTTATAGATCACAAAGCAGTCAATTAAGAATAAAACCAAACCCCAAAACACTTTTATTACAAGTGTGTTATAAAAACTGGTTTTCTACCTAAAGCTTTATGCAGCTGGTTTGCTGAAATATTCCTGCTCTCAGGATGTGTTTTGTACAGTTGATGCTATTTCAGTTCTTAAATAAGAATTAATAGTGGCATTGGTTAATAGACATTTAGCAGTTTCTTGAGCTTCTTTCTGATGAGCTCTGTTTTGGTGAACAGGAACAATTTAAAAGGAAGTGCTGTGTTTGGAAAATGTGATTGAAGGCTTGATAGGCAGAAGGAATTTTTTTTTAAAAATAATCTAAATGTTAGACATAATGAGAATGTGTTCTGAAGCTTTTATAGTGGGAAATGAAAATGAGGGAGATGCTCCATAGTCATTTGTGGACCTTTCAATAAGAAACTGACGTGGGTCACTCCTGGAAGGAGTTTAATTTATATGAAATTACTGAGAAATGTTTAGACGGTAACGATAACTTGAATGTCTACTTTCACAGGTTTCCCTCATGTCTGCTCAACCAGGGCCTTATGGGCAAGGTCAACAGTATTTGCCAAATCCTGGAGGTTTTGTTCAGAACCCTGCAGGTGTGTAATCAAATAATTAACTTCCTTTTATTTCTTTTGGATTGTTCTGTTTGTTAGTAGCCACAAAAATTACCCTTTTGTAATGTCCTGGTGTACTTATCTGTATGGACTAAGGGAATCCTCTTCAGTGAGGTGGCCATAGATGTGGCTTTTGTAGTATCTTCATCTCTTTGGAGGTTTCACTCAAACAGAATCACAGAATGATATGGGGTTGGAAGGGACCTCTGGAGATCATCTAGTCCAACCCCCCTGCCAGAGCAGGTCCACCTAGAGCAGGTTGCACAGGAACATGTCCAGGTGGGTTTTGAATGTCTCTAGAGAAGAAAACTCTACCACCTCCCTGGGCAGCCTGTTCCAGTGCTCTGCCACCCTCAAAGTAAAGAAGTTCCTCCTCACGTCAGTGAAGGCTTTCATTCGTTTTCATTAACCAGGTGGTTTTGCTATGTAATTGTGCTGAAAAAAAAAACAACTTTGCTTTTCTGGAAGTTACCAGTCTGTAGGTCTGGTTTGTGTTTGCCAGTGTGTGTAAACTTTCCCAGGATATGAATGGTTGGTAATGAAAAGCTTCTAAAAAGTCATAAATGGTTGAAATAAGTGATGAAGTAGATCGGTCCTGGTGAAATACTCAAGCATAAACCGAGGAAAATACTACATTTTAATAAACAAGATCCAGTAGAAATCTGTGTATGGGCAGCTAGCTTAGCTAGCATTTCAGAATACATTATAAAGGAAGCTGTTGCACGGGAAGAAATTAGTGAAAGACTGGACATAAAGAGGGCTGATAAATAATTTGAAATAAAAAATGCGAAGAAACAGGAGGCAGAAGGAAAAGTGTGTTGTGAAATGTGCTGATAAACGCAAAGTGAATTTCTGATGCTGACCTTTTGTCTCCTTGCGTGTCGATGTCTTCCCCTAGGAGCCCTTCCACATTCGTACCCTGATAACCACCTTGGACAGGTTGATGTCAATGAATTGTTTGCTAAACTGCTGAAAACAGGGATCCTCAAACTGTCGAAAACTGATTCCGCTTCAGCACGTATGTAGATCCATTATGTTCTAACTACGCAGTTTATGCACAGCTGAAGTGTAAAGCTAAGTATAAGAACTTTGGTGAACTGCTGCATGTTTTTATTTAAACTGAACTTGAATTTTGGGAAGGAATTTAGTGCATGTGATGGATTAACTTCTTAGTGTCTTGTTTAATTTGTACACTTCAGCTCATTTTCAGAGCGGTCAGTTTTGTCTTTGGTGCTGTGCGTCAGTAATTTTTTCTTGATTACAGTCAGGTTCTTGTCGATTTCTGAAATACTTCTGTGTCTCTGAAGACTGAATTTAAATGCCAGAGACTGAGGTGAAATACTGTTTTCCTAAATTGAAATTCTGAATGACTTAGAGTATCTTGTGTGGGTTTTTTTAAATTACGTTAGAAGATGACTGACTTAGCTATTGCACACTTGTATTATAGCATAGTCAGATCGTATTTATTAATAATTCCTTTCTGATGTCATACTGAAATTTTGATAAAATGATATCTTTATTCTTTCTAGAAGTGAATGACACATCAGCACAACCAGCTGCTGAAGAGGAAGATGATGACCAGAATGAAGATCAAAATGTCCCAGACCTCACTAACTTCACAGTTGAAGAACTGAGACAGTGCGTATAGTAGAATAAGTGCAGTAAGAATAATGACAGGGTAGTACCTAACGCTTAATCCAAGGCAGCTGAGAGCTTTGTATGTCCCTTTGTGACATATGATAGCCTTGCAGAATTTGAGGAAGGAAAAAGAGGGAAAATTAACCTGAGAAAACTATCTTTACTACAGAAGAGCGAAGCTTAATCAGCAATGTGAATTGAAGTCTGTGTTTCTTCCGTTATTACTATTAATTTTACCACCTTTGCAGTAGTTTACAAAGCTGAGCCAAACGCAGGCGTTATCATTTTATTCACTACTAGGTGATGAAGCTAATAGGCATGAAACACAACATTAGCGTTTTCTCATTAATAGTTTATATAAGCCTGTTGTTGGTAATTTGAATGTTTCAATTGATTATGAAAATAAGGAAGAACTTAGCTATATTGTGTGCTTTAACCTTACATGAGATTCATGCTTTTCCTCTACTCTTGTGAGCATACGAAGCAACCTACTGAGAAACTGCTTAACTTTTTCTATTCAAAGAAATGTTAAGACTTTAATTTTTTTCCTTTTGTAGGCGTTACGATAGTGTAATAAATCGATTGTACACTGGAATTCAGTGTTACTCGTGTGGAATGAGATTCACTACTTCACAGACAGATGTTTACGCGGATCATTTAGATTGGCATTATCGTCAGAACAGGACAGAAAAAGATGTCAGCAGAAAAATTACACACAGAAGATGGTACTACAGTTTAACAGTAAGTAATACAGCGTGTGTCGGGATAAATTACAGTCTGGATTCTATGTTTTACTTAAGGGTGAGCTGTAGGATTGCAGTTAAAATTTGCATCGTCCCAGGAGTTGGCCTTTGGTAAACAATGATATCTTAGATATTTCAAGTAGTTTTCAAATGCCTGTCAAAATACAAAAGGCAATTGTATGATGAACAATAAACAATTTGAAGCTCTTGGTACTGTTTTCATCGCACTGAGAATGGAATGGAAATTGAAGGATAGTGTTTTTTCTGGAAAAAGCTTTTTGAAGTGTAGCATTGTGAGAAAGCACGTGATGTGCTAATGCTGCATGTGAGCAGCATTTCAGTTTTAATGAAGTCAGATTTATTAAATATGGTACGTTTGGACTGTCCTTTTTCTTGAGTTTTTTTTTTTTTTGTAACATTTCTGGATATTTGTCATTGTCTAAGTGTGAATGAAAACTTTTCCCTTAGGACTGGATAGAATTTGAAGAAATAGCCGATCTAGAGGAGCGTGCTAAAAGCCAGTTTTTTGAAAAAGCTCACGAAGAGGTGGTGCTGAAGACACAAGAAGCTGCAAAAGAGAAGGAGTTTCAGAGTGTCCCTGCTGGACCAGCTGGAGCAGTTGAGGTAAGTCTCAGTTTGCCTTTATTAGCCCAGGTACCAAGAATCATGCAATACTTCAAAGAAGTTTCCAGCATTCTTTCATGCAGTGGGCTCTATGAAAAAGGCTCGAGGTTTGTTCTTGGATCTCTGTGCAGTCACTTCATAGGTGGTGTGTTTGTGTACGTAATGGCTGTTTCCCAGGGGCAGATGATAGTGTAAATCACCCGTAGTTCAAAAAAAATCTACATTCATTGGCAATTAGTTGTTCTAGCAAAATTGAAATGGGCAAAGTATGTTAATTTACTGAGTGTTTCCATAGAAAAATTAAGTAGAGCAAGTGAATTGGAAACGGTCCTTTGTTGTTCACATAGTGACTGGGTTTACTGGATTTTTGACTTCTACACAGAAATTTCTTTTTTGGTAGAAGATAGACATTGGGACAAAGAAATATTTCAATCTTAAAGTAACTGGTAGATCTGTATTTTGGTAGATGAATTGATGTTGCAATCAAATGCAAATATTGGTAGAATTGCAATTTAATTTTACATGGTAAACCTCGAAGAAACTAGCTATCAAACTGTGAAGGCCTTTGTTTCAATTTTAAAAGGTACCATTTGTTCTTTGTTCTCTGAGCTGATTATTTTGCACAGAAGTACTAAAAATGTTAATAATTCATCTGAAAGTTCTGCCTTTTTCATTTGAGACTCCAGGTTAAGGGGAGAGTGAAGATAATGCCATAAATCAATTAAATCACTGTACCGGATTGTCTTGCATGACAGTAAAACAGCATTAGATTGTTAAAATGTTGCACAGAGGCTTCCTGTGCAGAGAGCTAAAAGGGCAAAGCTTACATTTCTCCAGTGAGAAGTCTCCAATGCCAAATGATGATCGCTCAATCTGCAAACTATACACAAATGATTTTTAATTAATGTTTTTTAAAATTATTTGTAAAGTGTGGAGGAAAGACCATGTTGAAGTCTTAATGTATTTAGCTGAATTCCAAAGAACCTTGTTTGACTGTTAGTAGGTTCTTACAATGTGTTCAGTAAATTGTTGCAAAAATTAATCTCTGTTCCTGCAATAACTTTCCAGAGCTGTGAAATTTGCCAAGAGCAATTTGAACAGTACTGGGATGAGGAAGAGGAAGAGTGGCACCTGAAGAACGCTATAAGAGTAGATGAAAAGGTAATCTTCCCAACATCTACCAGGCTTCTGTAATTCCCAGCATGTACCAGGCTTCTGTACAATAACTTTTCCTAAAGAAACATACACAAAATCTTTTCACAGTTACATTTGACACTATACTTGGCCTGTTCATACTGTTGTTTTTGTAGAGATTGTGAGGTGTGTAACTGACGCTGTTCTGTTCATAACCAGCAATCTTGCTATAATTTATTTTAATGTATTTAAACGTGTAACAATTCTTTTTCAGATTTACCATCCATCTTGCTACGAAGATTACCAAAACGTAAGTGAATCCTCCTTCCTATTTTTTGAAGCGTTTTGCTTTCAGTGTTTGATCTCTGACTTTGTGGGGACCAGATGTGTTCAGAACGTCCTGCCCATTTCTCTTGCCTATGACCAGACAAAAGAAGGCCCTTGGGCATGGCGAGTTCGTAACACAGAATTAGTCAAGAGGTATTTCTTGGTGTGAGGTACCATGACAGCTTGTGTGTCATACAAGCGAAACCATGGTTTGAAAACACATCATTGAGTAACGTGCATAATCTTAGGAATTTGCAAAAATGGAGTAAATGGGTGTTGGTGTGTGTTAAATTTTTAATGCTTTGGGAGTTAGTTTCCCTGGGGACAGTAGGGAGTAGTCTATGGTAACCTGTTAAGAATTCCTTTGCTTGGATGATACCTTTTCAAAGTAATTGTGAAAAAGTAATGCTATTAAAGAATAAACTTGTTTTCTTGGGATCTTGAAAAAGTAGAAGTTTGGATTTTGACTGCCTGACTATCCGTGTGTGTGTATTTTGAAAAAGAGCAAAAGGAATAAGAAGCTAAAAATGTTTCTTTTTTAATGTATGTTAATGCTATGTTGACGTTCACTTTGCAGACATCATCATTTGATTGCACGCCATCTCCCAGCAAGACTCCTGTAGAAAATCCACTCAATATAATGTTGAACATTGTTAAACAAGAAACCCCAGAGCCTTGTGACTCACCACCTAAAATTAAAGAAGAACCTGATGACACCCCTACTGCCTGTGCAGAAGAGAGCACACCTGCATCTACAGAAATTAAAACAGAACCTGATGAGTCTGTTTAAATGAACTGAGGTATGGATACAATTTTTTTTTTTTTTACAGAAGAGCTGCTGTGTTAACTCTGGAAGGCAAATACTTTTTATATGAAATAAAAATGTTCAACTGAGGCAGGGCCTCAACTACTGTTTGGTTAATAAATACATTTTTGTATTTGAATTTCTTAATGCCTGCACAGTTTCAGGTGTCATTGTGTGAAAGTTCTGTAGATGCGTGAAAATTTAATGGAATGAAATGGTATATGTAAAAATGTACAATTTTCACTTGTGGAAATGTAAATTATAAATAAAAGATATTTTTGCTATATATGGAGTGTAATGTTTATGCACACCATCAAATGAAGACAGTGTTTCTGTACTTTTTTCAGTTTAAATTGAATTAAAAAGAACTTTTGCTCAATAAGGTTCAGAAACATGAAAGCAAATAACTTCCTTCAGTTATCCCATAGGTGGGTTATCAAGGGAAGCAGTGCAGGAACTTTTCAGACAGACAACCCTAGATTTCTTTTCTTTTTAAACTTACTGAACAAACTTACATATCCAGATTTAAAAAAAAAAAAAAAGAAAAAAAAACCACACAAAAAAAACCACAAACAGGAAAAAAAACTCGAAAAAGACAGTTCTGGGTAGAAGGGGGAAAATTAACATACCAACCAGAGTGCTTGATTGAGAACACAAGTGCCAACAAACAATTAACAAACCAGGATGCCTGGTAGTTAAGTCATTTTTAATGATTTTTCTTTTTTCCATTAGTCAAACACGTAAGAATTTAATACAGCTTAACAAATTTTCTTTACGTTACAGGGGGGAATGAATGTAAGAATGCTCATTTGAAACATGGTTAACTTTTTTTTTCTTTGCTTATGACTGGACTTAGATGGTAAACCAGATATCCTGAGATGTTAATATTTCTTAAATGTACTAAATAAAATTAAGCATATATTTGAGTGTGAGTCTCTTCCTTTCAGTGTTGGGTTTGTGTGGCTGGTGTGTTTGTGGGATTGGACGTAAATAATTCTGTGTCTTAGGGCAGTATGCATTTAATGTTTCATTTACTCTGCCCTGTGTGTAGTGCTTGTTTTTAAAACTGTGGGGAGTGAGACATAAGCACTAAAAGTCAAAGAGCAGTGTCACGGTCCTGGTGTAATACCCCTGCAGTGAGGATGCTTGGGAGATGGGAACTCACCCTTAGCGTGTGATACGTGTAGAAATAATCAGCTGTGAAAGTGGTTTTGCTGTTGCTTCAACGCTTTTTCCCATCCTCACGTCCAGGCTTCCAGCAGTTCTTAAGACGTGAATAATTCTTTGACTCTTGTGTGAAGGTTGTAGCTAGAGTTGGGAGGGTGCCACGTTCTAGATGTCAGCCGGAAAAATACTTTCTGATTCGAGAAAGTCTAGAGGAACTAGAGGCAAATCTTCCATCTCCTTTGGAGATGGATGGGGAAGAGGTCAGCCGGTGGGGTGGTGTGTGGTTGGTGGCCCTGCTGCGTGAGTCTGCTTGTTGCAACTCTTTCCTGGGACAGGGATGTGGGCTTGGGCCAAGTGATACTTTGTGTCCTCAAACACCTTAAACTTCTCTGAAAATGGCACGAATTGAAATTCAGAGGAGACTTGAGCAGAGACGTGAGGTCTTTAAATATGTAGGAGGCTGTTAGAAAAGGGGAACAGATTACTCTGTACTAGGGATAGAACAAAAAGAGACCTGTAAGTTGCAGCAGCAGGATTTATGGCAGCTTTCTAATGACAAGGATAGTTCAGCTCTAAATAGACCTTCCTGGGTCTGGGTAATTATCCATGCAGGCCTGTAAATCTGATCGGGAAGGGTTCATCCTGCCTGGAAGCAGGACTCTGGAAATGCAGGGTGCTTTTTTTCCGCCCCATCAGAGGAAACCCAGGTTCTCTCCAGGGATCCAGCAGGTTTTGGCCCAGGGGGGCGAGGAACAGGACTGACTGCAGGGAAAACCCATCGCCCTGAACCCTGCGAGTGCTTTGGTGCTGAGAGAGGGAGAGCATAAATGGGTTAAATACCTCTTGGTCAATACATCTTGGTCAAGAGAAGGGCAAGTAAAGCTGGTGAGGGGTCTGGAGAACAAGTCTTAGGAGGAGAGGCTGAAGGCACTAGGGTTGTTCAGCCTGGAGAAAAGGAGGCTGAGGGGAGAACATTGCTTTCTACAACTACCTGAAAGGTAGCAAGATGGGGATCGGTCTCTTCTTCCAAGTCACAGGCAACAGGGCAAGAGGAAATGGCCTCAAGTTGCTCCAGGGGAGGTTTAGGATGGGTATTAGGAAAAAAAGTGTCACAGAAAGGGTTATCAAACGTTGGAACGGGCTGCCCAGGGAAGTGGCAGAGTCACCACGCCAGGAGGTATTTAAAAGACGGGTTGACAGCGATTAGTGACATGGTTTAGTGGTGGTTTTGGCACTTTTAGGTTGATGGTTGGACTTGATGATCTGGATCGTCCTTTTTGACCTTGACAAATCCATGATCACCGATGGTCTCACAGATGAGGACAGGAGCTGATTTGTCACACTTCTCCCTGAGGAGCACCATGAAGACGCTAACCCTGGACTGCCAGAAAGGTGCCACCCCACAGTGCAAGTTTCCCTCCTCCACCACCCTTTCCCTGCTGTCCTACCCCTCCAGCCATCCACAGGAAACTTTTATTGCGGCACATACGGATGAACCCTCCCTTCAGCTATGCCAGAGGGAGAGCGGGCCCTCATCGCCCACCGAGGCGCCATGGCCGCCCCTGGGGCTCTGCCCCGCGCCGCCTCTCCCGCCCTGCCCGCCATTTTCCTCCCGCCGCCGCCGCCTCACGGGCGCCGGGGCAGCGCACACTGTGCCCATAGCAACCGGAGGAGGAGGAGGAAGGCGCAGTGAGTGAGGCAGGCTCCCCGGTGAGAACGAAGGGCTCCCAGCCGCTTCTGCTCTGAGGAGACGCCGTGCCGACGGCCGCCGCGCCTCCTCCCCCTTCTCCGGCCGGTGAGAGACGGGTTCGCCCGCGCTCCTTTTTCCCCCTTTCCCTCCCTTGAGGGCTGGGGGCAGCCGGGACTGCCCCCCGCCGAGGCGGCAGCGGGCGGCCGCTTCTCCCCCACAGCGGCCCCTCTCCCGCCCGGGTCGTGAGGGGAAAAGCCCCCGCGGGGCAGCGGCGCCATGGCGGGGAGCGGGAGGGGGCCGGCCCGCCGCCGCCGCCGCGCTCCCTCGGACCCGCCTCTCTCTGATCTGTTTTGCCCGAAAACTGCGGTTTGCGAGACGGGGCTCTGCCGGGACCCCCACAAAATACCCCGGGCAAGGGCCCGGCGGCTTGGCCTTGGCCTGTGGCGGGACTTGGCTGGGACTGACAGCCTCCCCTCGTCCCTGGAGCTGCTGCCAAGGCGCCCTGCACAGGATTGGGTTTGTCTGTCACAGAAACAAACCTAAAATTGACTCTTTTCCCTAATTCTGAGCCATAATTGTCCTTAACTTAGAATCACAGAATCACAGGTTTGGGTTGGAAGGGGCCTTAAAGATCCTAGTTCCAGGGTCCTTCCAAGGTCCTTAAAGACTGTAGTTCCAACCCCCCTGCCGTGGGCAGCGACACCTCCCTCTAGAGCAGGTTACTTAATTTCTTTAATTGAATTGTGGGCAGGTGCTCATCTCCAAACGGAACTTATCCCTTCTCCCTTCCACAAAGGCATTTTGTCTTCAGAACACCCAATGAGCATTTGATAACAGTTTTCATAAAAAACTTGCACTAAAATGATGGAGCTTGTCCTTCGTTTTCAAAATCAGCACATTTGGTATGGAATTCCTGTGAGCAGCTGTTTACTGAACTCCAGTCCCAGGGCCGCTGCTTTCGGCTTGTTGGTGGTGGCCTGTGCCAAGAAGCCGAGCAGCAGCACTCGGCATCCATCTCCCGGCACTTGTGGGGCTCCAGGGCAGAAGGGAGACTGCATTCACCCTGCTGGTGGGCCTTGGGTTTGCTTTTCTTCAGGATAATAAATAAATAAATATGGGTTACCTTGAACTTGCTGCACTGGAACATTGTGTTAAACACATTAGTACTTTGGCAAGTGGTGTAATTGGCCAGCTCTTCCTCTGATGTAAGTCTGTATAATTGCGCTGAAGCCTGTAACCCTCGCTTGGCATAATAAGAAATGGCTCCCTTGTGGGAAAATTACGTCCTGGTGATATTGTCTCCTTAAAAAAACAACTCAAACCACAAAACATACTTAAGTGTTCTTTGGAAACATGAACTAGGTGACCGCCTGAGGTCCCTTTCAACCTGAATTATTCTGTGTTTCCATGCTGCTGCTCTTTGTTCATGCAGTATTTTGCAGGATGGAGTCCTGGTTCCTGACTGAAGCCACGTTGTGCAGGGCAGGGATACAGCCTGCGGAGCTGGGGGGAGGTGGAAGTGCCGTGAGACACAGCCGCAAGATCAAGCAGTGTGTTACAGCACAGGGTGTGTTACTGTCAGCCGGGATTATTGAAACAGCTTCAGCCCTCCTTTTTCTCTCTGTGGCAACCCCAAATCTGCCTGAGCACTACTATCATGCTACAGATTGCATGAAAACAGGCAGTGGCAAGCTATGAAGGCTGTTTTTCATTGTATTTAGTGCTTTTTTTTTACACATACCACAAAGATTTTCATGCAACCTCTCATTTATACTCTAATATTTTTTATCTCAAATTGCCTAACGATTCTAAATACTACTATTTCTTCCCCACAGGTGGAGAAACTGAGGCACTAATACCTTAAGACCTACATTTTCGTGCTTGTTTGACTTGCAAAACAGCAGCCCACCTCTTCAAGACTTCTTCTAAGGGCGTGAAATCTTACGAAACAGCGTTAGTGCATTTTGGTACTAGAATGATGGCTGCTCTAGAAGGTGATTACTAATTGTTTTAGGTTCCTCTTATGCTTGGCTATCTGGAGTTAGTCCCCTCAGCAGCTAGATCTACTTGTGTCGCATATTTCTGTTTACAAGCTTTGGCAAGATATCAAGATGTTGCCATGGGGTTTGGATATGTAACTCCCATTGTTTCCAGTCACGTAGTTAATCGGTGGAAAAGCCTGAAGGAGAAGACAGGTTATTTGATTCCATGGCCTGGTGAGGGGTTTTTTGGGTTTTTTTGACCGCGCTGCTTCTACATGTAGAGCTTGATTCTGTGCCATGGAGGTCAGTGAAAATATTATTGACTTTGGTGGGAGCAAAACATCAGGCTGCTAGCAGTGTGCTGTGACAGAGCAATGCTGTAATTCTAGGAAGAGAAGAACACAGAATGAGTAACATGTTGTATAAAGAACGTCTTTGCTACAGCAGCTTTAATTCTGACATCAGCCTGTCCTGAAACTGAGCTGTATAGCTCAGTCAAGAGCAATTACATGGTGTGCTCACTTGGTGAAGGCTCTAGGTGCCCTCCAGCGTGGCATCCTGTGCTATGCCAAGTCCTTAGGCGGCGGCAGCAGGAGCATGGCCATGTGGAGCACCTGGGAAGTGACGGTTGAGAGCTTTGTTTGCCCAAGTGAGAAGGAAGCCTCACTGGTGTACTCGGAAATGTGATTAATGTAAGAGTTTGTGGAGCCCACGTCTTGGAAGAGAGCCAGTGTTGGGGTGGACCTGCTCCAGCATTCGCATACATAGATGGAGTAGCTGTGCTTCTTGTTATCTTTCTTCTGGGTCTTACTTTTTTGGCCCCTTTTCTGGGGGTGGAGGGGGCCTGGCTGTCTCAGGTTTTTGCATATTGCTCTGTTTCTGACGAACAAAAGTGACTTAGGTTTCCTGCTGGTACAAATCCCAGTTTCATAGGTTACTTGAACATTTTGATTGGTTCCTGTGAAGCTGACACCCTGACATTTCTTTGATTCGTCACTTAGCTCTTAAATGTTGCTGAACTGACTAATGCCCTTTTATTATTCCTCACTAGCTGTCAAGAAGAAGCGAAACTATACTAGTGTACACGAGGCAGTGAAAGCTGGTGATGTAGAACAGCTTGCGTCAATGATAAAAAGTGGAGCCAATATTAATGAGGTGGATTTGGTCCACAAATTCACACCGTTGCACTGTGCTGCACACTCTGGAAGTCTGGAGGTAAACCATTGTGTTAGTGTTCAGGCACAGCAAGGTTTTATAAGGTTAATGTTTTCCTTCTTTGGAAGAGGCTGGACACAAAATTGCTAGCTTTGATCAAGCTAAATCAATAATCTCTGCCTGTTTTTCTCGTTAAATATATTCGCCAAGAACAGAAGTACAGGATTTTAGGTTTTCATTTTGCCTTTCTGAAGCCCCAGGCAGTTTATAGAGTCAACGGTGCCAGATTCTACAAAATCAGTGATTTTCATACTCTGAGCAAAGTGTGCCCTATGGTTTCCCTTCCAGACTCATGACCTTCTTTTGTCCCTATTGTGTTTTTCCCTTCTCTTGGGACACGTAGAAAAGCCTGCAAGATGTGTAAAATGTTTTGCAGTTGATTGAAACAGACGAGAAGTGACATGAAAACATGTTCATTCTATTTACCAATGTCCCGTCTCATGCTTCATGCTCTATAGAAATAGTCATAAGACATTTTATTTTAATAAATAAAACCTTTGAATATTGATGGAGAAATCAGCAGGTGCTTGCACAAATGTTTTGAACTGCCAGGGGGACTGAGCTGCTGTATTCAGCACAACATTCACCTTCTTCTTACAGCGTCCTTGTACAATCTTTATAGCAATCTAACCTTGAAGCAACGAGGCCACAAATAACCATATAAAAATTCATGTCCCAGAGGAAAATGTAAAGTTCTTGCTAAACTCGAGGAATGATAAGTGCAGCGCTGTTACTGGAATGCAGGGAAACTGTCAAGAAATGCTGATCGTCATGTTGTCAACCCTAAAAACAAATTGCTTACCCACCCTCTTCTGCCTCTATAAATTCTGCCGTTTTTCATTTGACTCTCCTACTTTGCAATCAATGTATCAGGCTTTATTGAATTATCTCCCATCTACTTGTCGCTAAGCTCCTTTGTGGAAACAGCGGAGGAACCAGAGCTGTAGGCTGGCCTAAAAGAAGATAATAAATCATAATAAGATATAATACAAAGTTTTAACTTAGCTAGTCCTCTAGCTGGTTTTGAATGGTCCATAAAAGTTTCCATTGCAAGCAATAATGTCTGCTGGAAAAAGGCCAATAGGCAAAAAAGCTGTGGAAGGATGAGAAGGGAGATGGGATTGCGTACACCTGAGGAGCCTAATAAATTATGTGAGGCTTTAAATGTGGTTCATTGTATTTTTCCTGCCGGTAATTTTAGCCGGAATTCAAGTGAGCGTATTTGCATTGTTTTGTCCAATGCTTTTACCTTATGCCGTGTGAATACTCTCAAAGATTTTAGGTTTGGAAGAGCAAAATCAAGAAGCCATACTGTAAAATCAGTTCTAGGGTCTGAATTAGTAGGTTATTTGGACTTTTTGTACTCTTGGGTGAAACCTGGAAAGTACGACTTACCTGTAACTCCCTAATGCGCAAGTGTCTGGCTAAGGGGTGCTCTGGGGCGTCACATTTCCATAATGAAGTATTCCGATACTGTTTTGAAAAGTAACAGCGACTGATAAATTATAGTTAAAATGTGCCTCAGATACCTGATAAGAGTAGTTAACTAAAAACCTTTGGTTTTGGTTGGGCAGTGCCTTCACTGGTTGCTGTGGCACGGAGCTGATGTGGCGGAGGTGACTGTCAGAGGCTGGACGGCGGCTCACCTCGCGGCGATCCGAGGTCAGGACGCTTGCATGCAGGTACGTGTAAGTACTGCTCACTCTCAAGCGAAAGCAAGTAGAGCAGACCTTCTGTTTAGACAAGTTCATTGGGAGGATCAGCTGAGAGAGCTCCTAATGGAGCTGTGAGTATCTCATCTTGACGTCTTTACCTCTGGAATCAAGTCACTCTTGGTAAAACCAGTGCGTTCATTTGCGCTGTCTGCCCAAACAGATTTATTTTGCGCGGTGTCATTGCCTTGAGGACGGCTCGGCACTGATCATCCATCTGCTGGTCACCTCAAGCTCTGTGTCGTGGATTAACCCCAGCCGGCAGCTGGGACCATGCTGCCGCTTGTCCATTTTTCCCCCTTCCCCAAGAAAAGCGGGGAGAAGAGGGAGAAAAGGAGGGGAAAGGGGAAAAAAAACCTTGTGGGTTGAGATAAAGATAGTTTAATAGAGCAATAACATAATAATAACAATCATAATAATAACAAGAACAGCAACAACAGCAGAATATACAAGACACAAGTAACTTGCAATAATAAAATAATAATAACAATAGCAATAACAATAATAATAATAATAATAGAAAAAAGTCGACACAAATCACTCACACCTGCTGGTAAACTGGTGAATTGGTGCCGTCCTGAGCAGTGATCGCGAGTACCTCCCTCCTCCCTGGCTAACCCCATTTATATACCGAGCGTGATGTCACCAGAGAGGTGATTCTGCCACTTTACTCTGCTCTGGTGAGACCTCACCTGGAGTACTGTGTGCAGGTCTGGAGCCCTCAATATAAGAAGGATATGGACCTGATGGAGCGGGTCCAGAAGAGGGCCACAAAGATGATCGGGGGCTTGGAGCACCTCTGCTACGAGGACAGGCTGAGGGAGCTGGGGTTGTTCAGCCTGGAGAAGAGGAGGCTCTGGGGAGACCTAATAGTGGCCTTCCAGTACCTGAAGGGGGCCTACAGGAAGGCCGGGGAGAGCCTGTTTACAAAGGCTGTCAATGACAGAACAAGGGGTAATGGCTTTAAACTGGAGAAAAGCAGATTTAGATTAGACATTAGGAATAAGTTCTTTACTGTGAGGGTGGTGGAGCACTGGAACAGGTTGCCCAGGGAAGTAGTTGAGGCCCCATCCCTGGAGATATTCAAGGTGAGGCTCGATGAGGCCCTGGACAACCTGGTCAGGTTGGGGGTGTCCCTGCTGACTGCTGGGGGGGTCGGACTAGCTGACCTTGAAGGTCCCTTCTGACCCAGATGATTCTATGATTCTCTATGTCTATGGTGCAGAATATTCCACTGGCCGTGCCATCGTTCTATCCATGCTCCTCAGCTTCCATGGGAAGCTGAAAAAAGTCCTCAAAAAATACAAACATCATCTGGCAACAACTAAAACGATATGCATTATTGACATTCCTTTCATACCAAATCTGAAACCCAGCAACCACTAGGAAAAAAAAAAAAATTAACTATCCCAGCTGAAACTAGGACATCCTGCTTGGCAATTTTTTGCTTTTTCAGCTTGTGAACTGAACTTCTGCTTTGCATTTCTTTTAGGCTCTGTTAATAAATGGAGAAAACGCAGAAGCTCAGGATGATCGTGGGTGCACCCCGTCCCACCTGGCTGCAGCCCATGGACGGTCTTACACCTTACAGACCTTACTGCGAAGTGGAGCGGTGAGAGACTTTCACCCTCGATTCCTTTGCGCAGAGCCAAAGTCTGGTGTCTTTTTCCAAACAAAACACCCCCTAGATTAAACTGAGATTTAGGACTGTAGACTAATTAGCGTTGGTATGTTCCTGCTGGTGAATTTTTTTTTAGGGTGAATTTAGTTTTTATTTTATTAGTATTTATTTATTTATTAGTATTTATTTATTTATTAGTATTTACTAATTTTATTAGTATTTGTCGTAAGATACATTAGAGAAATGATCCAAAAATCTAGAGAGAATCAATGATGTGAGTAAACCACGTTCCACTGAGGTTGTCATTAAATGAAGATCAGGCCCTGTGGTGGTTGTGATTTTTTTGCAGTTGTACAAATCTTCTATAGTAAAGGAGATGCAAACTTAAAAAAAAAAAAAAAGCTAGATGCCTATTTAAGGAATAATGACTAATGCAGTGATAGAAGTATGTCTAAAAATGCGTCTTTTATATGTGTATTGTTTAATTAAAGCCAAGAACCTGTGAAAAGTATGTGTTTTGAAAGAAATGGGAGCTGCATAGGTGGTGTGAACTTCGAAAAAAGCTATTTGATTTGATTTAAATAGCTTAACACAATGAACAGCTGATTCCTATTTATAAAATTTGTCTTGTGTCTAAGATTCATAAATGAATGAATTAACCTGCTGCTTTCATTTTAGAATATAGATGTTTCAGACAGGAATGACTGGAAGCCTGTTCATTATGCTGCTTTTCATGGTCGCTTGGGGTGTTTGCAGCTTCTTGTTAGATGGGGAGCGTGTATAGATGATGTGGATAACAATGGAAACCTTCCAGGTATATCAGGAGAAATAATACTTTTTTTTTTAACCTTTGATTTACAGTTGTGTTGATATGATGATTATAGCAAATTATAAGTAATGCACACCAGCAGCATTTGCTATTTGATTCCATGCAATCAACATAGTTATTCCATTTTTATGATGATGGGGGGAATTTATAAAAGCCAAAGTATTTATCTGTTGGTGACAGTCTCCTGTTCACCTCCTGCTTCTGGAAGGGATCTGAGCTGATGGGTGCGGGGATGGGGAGCAGGCTGAGCCAGGCTGAGAGCGCTGTGTAGGTGGGCAGCATCTCATATGCGTGTGATGGAACGCCTGTGCCGATGGGGGTGACAGGAGGAGAAGGGTGGGTGGAGCAGGAGGCAGTTTCAGCTGCTGTATACTCCTTTTTGAATTTGTGCCAGGCTTTAATGGCTGGCCCAGTGTGATCAGATTCTGGCACGTTCATATGCAGGTTTTTGTTTCCCACTGTTTCTAAACTGATTTGGTAAAACCCTTGTTCTCATTTGCCTGCCATTTCTTCATCTTGATTTCTGGAATATCAGTAATCTGTATTGTCTGTATTATCTGTAATCTGTACTCTTTTCATAAGCATGATCCTAGTTGCCTGAGCACAAAAAATGGGCAGTATTTATTCCTTGCTCTTCATGGTTCTCCAGTGTCCCTCTGCCTACCACGCCATTGCCTCAATATCCTCTGGAAGTTGAAGGGTATTGTTCATACCCCGTGTTCTCATTGCATCCTTCCCCTTTTGGCATTTTCCTTCTTAGGGTTTGTCACATTATTTGTTCCAAATAACATATTCTTTTTTCTCCTATAACTTGCTCAGAGTTATCTTTTAAAATCCCTTCTTAAAGTCTTTTACCCTCTGTTAAGCATCACTTTTACCTAGTAAACTGATATCTATGTTCTGGTTTGCAAACCTGGGTCTTGTTAAAGGATGGGAGGCTCTTGCATCCCAGCAGGACATCTGGTGTATTAGCAATAAGGGGTCATGATGAGAGGCACCCTGCTGGCAGTGTAGAAGGTAGCTTTATTTGCATTTGGGAACACTTCCCTGATAACAGACTTTTATGGAGAGGTGGCAAATGCCATCCCGGTTCTACTTAAATGCTCCTATATACTGGTTAGTAGAAAATTGGTTTTGTTGCTATTTTGACATGTACAGTTCCTTGATCCTCCAGCCTTTGTTCTGTTTCATTTGATCGTAGTATAGAATCATGGAATGGTTAGAGTTGCAAGGGACCTTAAAGATCATCAAGTTCCAACCCCCTTGCCATGGGCAGGGATACCTCCTACGAGAGCAGGTTGCTCAAAGTCCTATCCAGCCTGGTCTTTATCATCCAAAGGGAAGCAAATGCGTTGGAACATTGCTAGTAAAAGATTCGTAAAGTGGTGTGTTGTACAGACCAGCTTTTCCTCAGCTTCTGAAACAGCAAAGTGAACTTAAACCATCTTTATATAATTCAGCTTCAAGATTAGCTGGATAGGGCTCTAATTTTTCCTAACATTATACTGAAAAAATTTTTCTGAGGTTGCAATGCCCTGCACCTAAAACTTGGCTGCACCTTTCGCATGTGTGTGTTATGGTAGAGGCTTTAATTACCTGTAGCATGCTAATTTTGGGAGAGAACTGTGGTTCACTCAGTGTACAGAATGGGCTGTGCTCATTAATTAAACATTTTGTTTTCTCTCTGTGTTTGGTTTTTGGCCATATCAGTTCTTCATTTATTGCTCACTAGTTAAACCTGTTCTAAATATAATATTGATTTAATTGTAGTGCAACATCTGAATTTTTCACAGACAGTGTTTTTTCACTTGTCACTTTGAGAAGAGCCTGACTGTTAGCCTGATTTTATAGAAGGTGAGATGAAACACAGAGAAGTGGATACCATCAACAACTACCCGCTGCCAAGGTTTTTCAAAATTCTCAGCATTAAGCTGTGTATTTTTGTGTTAACATCACAGTACTCTCTGTCTTTAGTTTCAGCTGCAGGTGCTCAGTGTGCCTGGGGCTCACACGGCACGGTTATATGTTGGGCATTAGCTACTGAGAAACACACGGGTTAAAAGCCACCTATGAAAAGTTCCTTTATGTGCAGAGGACAGACATCTGATTAAAAAACAAAATTTCATCCCAAAAGATGAAGTTTTATCCATGAGATTTTAGATATCTGAAAGTGGATTCATAAGGGTTGATTCAGTATTTCACCAGCCTACTAGAAATCAGTACTTAGTTTTTAAGGCGGTCCCTCTTCTTTTCACTTGTCCCTGAGTAACTAACTCACTGAATAAAATTAAGACGATGAGAAAAACTGCCCCGATTTCAGTGAAGCTCAGATTTTGTAGCTTTAAATTTTAGCCATCCTCTGTACCTAACTATTGTCATCTTGCCATAAAACCAATATCCATTGGTTCCATATGGCTACGCTCTGGAAAGTTGTGAACGGTTTGCAACAGAGAACTTGATGTGCCAAAAAAATAACTTAAGTGACATGGGTTTTTTTGGTCCTGGGTACATTGTTTATTAACTATGAAGGTAATTAGATTCTTACCTGGAGACAAACTAATCTTTTCGCTTGTAGATCATCAGCCAGCTTTTACAGAGCATTTTCATGGAATGATAACACGTGATACCCATTTATTTGGCAACTTCTGTCCTTTAATGGGACTAGAGAATACTAATAATTTCAAAATAATGAGCATGTGTTTTGTACCTCTTACTTTGTTGTAGGCCCAGCACTTTAGTAGTATTAAATGGCCTTGGTATATTTAAATAAGTACTACATAATACTTGGGTATGGCCCAAAGGACAGGAGAGGAAACACTTGCCCTCCCCACAGGGAAGCAGTCACTGCCGTGGGGAGGTGGAGCAGACCCCCCCCCAGCAACCCTCTACAACAGCGGGAGGAAAGAAATGTAGGAGAGAAGTACTGGGAAAAGACGCCTCTGTCATGGGTTGTACCTTCAAATACTTTATCCAGTAAAGCAAATGTCACTGTCCTCATTTTATAGGTTGGGTAACTGAGGTGCAGATGTGTGACAAAACTTGTTTGTGGTGACACAGTAGAGGTGGGACTAAAGGAGAAACGGCCTCAACTCCTAATCAAGGACACCCCTTGCCTGGCATTCTGTAATGAGTATCCTGAGGACAGCGAAGTCAGATTGCTGCTGAGGAGTGAGATTTGTGTTTGTGGGGAAGATCAGACCGCAGTGGCACGCTCTCCTAGCGAGTGCTCAGAGGTGTCTTGGCGGTGGTGTGTTGTCTCCTGTAACCAGCTCTGCCAGGCAATCTTCTTGAAGATCCTACCCTTGACTCTTTTAGCTCCTTTGCATAGAGCCAAACTCTGTCCTGGATAGGAGCCGAGAATCCCCTGTCCAGCTGGTGCTTGTTGTGCCATGTTGGATGGCTCAGGTGCTGGTAGAGGAGCTAGATCTGATTAGTCATGAGAGCACTGCTTTGCTCTGATATAACTTTGTTTCACCCTGTGCTGTAGCTCACCTGGCAGCGGTGGAGGGACACTTGCATTGCTTTAAGTTCCTGGTCAGTAAAATGGCCAGTGTCGTGCACACACTGAAAGCCAGGAATGACCAAGGAGAGACTCCAAGGGACTTGGCTGAACGGTTCTATAAAGATAATATTCTGCAATATATTGACAGCGTGGAAAAAGAGGAGGAGCATCCAGAGACGCAGGAAGGTAAGTGGGGATCAAGATACTGTTAAAATAGGCATTGTAATTCTATGCAAATGCTTGATTCTGAAAACTTGTATAAGCAGAAATGTAACATTTAAATTCCCAATAGAAGGAAGAGCTATTCCTTTCAATGCTTACTATGCTTACTGATAGCTAAGACTGGGAAACTCAATGTGATTTTATAAACGTCTTAGGTTTACCCATTATTGAAATAAAGCATGTCACACTGTGTTGAACTATGAATACCAAGTTATCCATGTTCTTAGACTCCAGTAGACATTCAGGCGAGCTGTATAATTTTCATGAGTTTTCAGATCTGTCTGCTCCAGAATCCCTTACTTGCACTGAATAGCAACTTAGACCGAAAATGTCCCACTGAAATTAAGGTTACTTGCTAACCAGCAGTGCTGCTGCAGTCAGAGGAGCTAAAGGATGCAAGTGTGGCAAGGTCTGTAAGGAGAACCTTCAGCAGAGCAAGGATATGAGAACTGCTCCTTCACCTCCATACTTTTTCCAGGCACTTACTGTTCTTATCTGCTAGTCTTTTGTTATTATACATATATGTCAGTAGTCCGTGTCTATAAAAAATAACTAGAAAAAACAAATTGTCTGTATGGTCACTGTTTTAAGAAGTGAAATAGTTTATGTATTTGGTTAGACTGAAATTCAAAATAGGCAAATGACTCCAGTTACCACCCGTAAAACAACATCAAGTGTAAAACGAAGGTATACTTGTTATTTCAGGTTTATGAAGTTAATCTCTCAACTGTATAAGATGCCTGTAGTTGTAACCAAGAAATGTTTAATCAAGTCTATAATGAACAGTGCTAGTTATGCAGCTGCATTTTAAATGATGAAGGGTGCATTAACCTGGCTAACTAGAGGTGTGAAGTGCCCATTCATAAGTTGCTGTCAGAGAGGCAAGCAGTGAGAGACAACTAAGAGCGGGTTTAGTGGAATTACTGGCATCTCTTCGGAAATATTATATATATTTCATTTTCAGTTTTAGCTTTCCCAGCCCATGATGCTGCTTTCAAAGGGGACTTGTTAGTGCTTAGAAGATTAGTGAGAAGTGGAGTAATCAATATTAATGAACGGGATGATAAGGGATCCACTCTCATGCACAAAGGTCAGTAATTATGATCTGTGTTTCAGCTTGTTACTGTTTGGTGCTGACTTGTTTACTTAGTTTTTCAAGTAGCTGCTCATCAGATAAACTTCATGAAAAACAGCATCTCATTTCCTAAGGGCTAAAAAGGGCAACCCTGAAAAAACAGATTTTGTGACATTTGTATGCATAGGTGTCACTTTAAAAACAAAATAGCCAAGCTGAAGTCAAGAAAGAAGAGTTTATATTAAAAAGAAAAAGACATCTCAACTGAAAACTAAATGTCCTGCTGTGTTTGAGGGTTTCACAGTAATGGCTGGAAGGATAGGAGAGGAAAGAAAGAGGGAGGTATTCTTGTAATATGCTTAGCACTATTTCTTTTTGAATAGATATAAATGGTAGAATTTTAAAAAAGATATAATTAAAGTTCTCATGAAAATTGATTTGTATTTATTTTAAAAGTGTTTTCTACATTCTTTCCCACCTTCCTTTCTTGGAATGGTGCTAACCTACAATTGTTTCATCCCCAATCTTTGCATGCAGTGTTGGTGTTATGGGGAAATACTGTGTCCGATGATAATTTCATTTCCTTATCTCAGTAAGAAAACAAATATGGCAAACATCCAAAAGGGGGTGCTGTCAAGAAATGGATATCTTCTTCCTTGAGGAAAACAGCTTACAGGTTTCAGCTAGACATGCCCGATACCATCTTCTACATGTGACACATCGTTCCTGGCACGCTGTGGGATGAGCAGTAGCCGTGCTGCATTGTATGACTAAGCAGGGCTGTAG
Organism: Arenaria interpres; assembly: GCA_013399435.1. Classification (NCBI taxonomy): domain Eukaryota; kingdom Metazoa; phylum Chordata; class Aves; order Charadriiformes; family Scolopacidae; genus Arenaria; species Arenaria interpres. The sequence continues at coordinate 134,528 of VXAK01005112.1, forward strand.
CGAAGAAGTGTTGCCTTCGTCTGCTGTCCCAAGAAATGACGTACCTATAGCTCCAGCACAAAGCCCTGGCTGCTCTCCTTCTCCATGAGACAGGAGAGAAGGTCTTCGACAGACCACACACCAGATTTTGGGGCAACCAGCTGTGTCTACCCAGAGTTGGAGAGAGGTGACGCTGTTTTGCTGCAAATCTATGACATATATAGGCCTTACTGCAACATTATTTGTGTGGCTCATGCTCAGCGCATGAGACTGGGCAAGTTTAGTTTCGCTCATGTCCAGGAAGAGGGTTGCCTGCAAATTTCTGGAACTAGGAGGAGACACAAAACCACATGGTGTGATATTTCCCAAAACTGCATGTACCCATGTGACTCAAGCATCTTGAAATGCAGGCTTGTGCTGAAATAGTATCTCTGGTGGTGTGTTAGTGAACCTGGCCTCTGGCGTGTCAAATAATGACAAGAGGGGGACGTTTTACGTGTGAAACACTTCAGTTGTCTATTACTGACTCGTGTGTACCTTCCTTCCTTTAGCTGCTGGGCAGGGACATATCCACTGCTTACAGTGGTTGATGGAAATGGGAGCCGACTGTGACATTACAAATGACGCTGGAGAGACTCCAAAGGATGTAGCCAAGAGGTAGCAGTACATTTCCTGAAGCTTTGTCATTTATTTACTTACTAATTATTTATCAATATCGTGTCAGCTTTATTGGAATTAATCCTGATTTTCAGTGACGGATCAAGCACAGACTGGGCCCGTGAATTCCAGCTCTGAGTGATAAGCAAAGATGTATTGTAGCTATAAAAGGTTTTAATTTTCACTTAATTTAATATATTTTTTTTTAGCGAGGTCAGACATAAAAGATGAAAAGCAGCTGATCTGCAAAAGGACAGTTGTGAGCCAGTATGTTCCAGCTGTACAAAGTAAATGAGAACTAGCAAAGGCCAATTGAATTTTGCACTAATGAAAATAATCCAGTTTCTTATGAGACTCAATTAAGAAACCTGCAAAGGAAAAGATACCTCTGACGTGGGGGTCATTGTCACACGATTTCATTGAGGCAGAACTCATGCTGTCAGAACACTACCAAAAGCAGGATAGCTGCTTACAGTTTGTGTACTAGTGCTTCCTTTAACCCTGAAACCCTCTCCAATAAATGGCAACATGAAGAGTTTCAGAGAGTTTCTGTCAAATGCAGGGAGCGTGGCTGCATTTTTCCAGGTAACAGGGGTATTTCAGTGTAGGTTAACTGTTCTCTCCGCAGATTTGCCCAACCGGCAGCTGTGGAACTTTTGACACAAGGAACTGGAGACAGTAACTCTAGTGATGAAGAGCTAGATGCAAACAACGTAAAGTTTTTTGAAAGACATGGAGTGGAAGGGAGTACAGATAGCAAAGAAGATTTAACCCTGGATAAAGCAGAGAAAAGAAACGCACGCAGTAAGCACTGTCTTTCCATCACTCCTTATTTGAAAAAGTTGGTTTAAAGACACCATAGTCCTAGTTGCACAGTTTCTGCCAACTTCTGTGATTTTTTTATTGTAAGATGAGATAGCTGACAGGCTGTCTGTACCACTGAGCATTAAAAAATTGTGGAAAATCAGAAAGCATGGCAGAGGGCAATCAAATCATAATTGTTACACTCTTTTAATCCATGTTGGTGAAGCCATATTGGATTGCTGCTTGTTTTTGAGACCCGTCTGCTGTGTGGGTGTCAGGCGTAGCTCAGTATTTGCTGAGCAGTGTGATTTCTGCTCTGTGTTTGTGAGACTATTTTCCAGACTATTAGATTCCAGCGTGACTGTCTTCTCCGTGCATTTTACCTACCTGGAGAACTCTGTCTTACAGTAAGGGCCTTTCGCAAGATTCAGGAACTTCAACACCTTCTAGAAATTGCCTACAGCAACTACAGACAGCTGGGAGGAATAACTGAAGAGGAGAAGAAGATGAAAAAAGAAGAAAGGGAAGCTGAGAAGTAAGATGAACTTGTCCTGCTGATGTTTAACTCTGTGAGGCCCATTTTAAAGCCACTTTTAAGTCTAACTTACGCTGAAGTTGTTTTGGCCATTCTGTCCTTTCCACTTACCAACTTTAGCCAGGACAAAAAGAAACAGACTTCAGCAATTTATTTGTCTGACCTTTTCTAGACTTCTACCACCAGGATCAGCCCCACAGCACAACACAAGTGTCTGATGGAGCCACACTTCTTGTGCAAGATCATCTGCCCAGCCTCCAGGTTTTCCTGCAGCATATGTGCAGTAGGTCTGATGAGTCCTGGCTGCTTTGTTTACGTTGAGGATGCCAAATACATGTATGCACTTTAATAAATCTGAAAAAAGGCATTAGTCTTAGGATGGCTTGGCTGGAAGTGCATATACAGTAGAAATTATTCAGTGACCTGCTACATTTCTGCATCAAGGGCAATATATTTCTGTGCTCAAGAAAGCATTAGCTCATATCCAGACCACAGAAAAAAGAAATCTCAGCAAACTTGCCCATGCATGTGAAGCACTTTTCATAATGTCTGTCTAATTCGCAGGATCTCCATTAAATGAAAGGGTTCTGTTAGATTGGTCAGGTGATCTGATAGGCAGACTGTCTTAAGTTCCAAAGAAAAGCTTTTCTGTCTATCAAAGATTTAGAGCTTAAACAATAATGCATCATCCAAAAGACAGCCCTGTCTCCACCTTTACTTGTCAAAGATTTGGCTACCCACTGTTCTCAGTCTCTCTGGATAACCACCTCCGTTATGTGTTTGGGCCACCCCAAACCACTGTCCTTATTTGGTCACTGAGAGGCGACTGTATCCAGAGGGCTTGCATGCCATCAAGACTGCAGACTTGTCAGTCTGTGCAGATGTGGAACAGGTAATAGGTGTCACAGACTGGAATTAAATAGTTCTTTTCACAGCTGTATATGAGACAAGAAACTGAGGTCAGGATTTCTTCTGGTTGCAGATCACCCTTTGACTCAGCCCAGGCTGAAACTCCACCTTCCTTAACGTGGATGTGTCTGTAGCGTAGATATTTGCATCCAAATTCGTTACCTAGAGCTCTGTGTTAGACTCCTTGGACAGATGTAGCCACTTTCAGGGCATAATTAGACATGTTCTTCAGGATGAGATTCATCACTTCTAGGAGTGTCTCTCCTGGTTTTAAAGGAGGAGGGTGACCCACTCAGATGTTGATGCCTACATTGGAAGGCCACAGCAATCTGTTTGCAATGATGGAAAAGTCATTGTTGACTAATGGCAGAAATTAGAGTTAATTTTAGATAGGTTTTGAGTAGTTGCTCTAACAGTGTCTATTAGAGGGCTCTGATAAGGCTTTTTAAGGAATTTTTGCTTTCTGTGGCACGTGTGGCTAAGCTAGAAAAACTGTGAGGATCTCTGAAGGGTCTCTTTCATCTGTGGAGGCCAGAGAGCAGCTCTAGCTCCTCACTGACCTTTTGAAATGGAAATGCTGCTTCTCAGCATACTTTCCTACCCTTCACAGGGTACCTGCCTGTGGATAAACTCCAAGATGCTTGTATCATATGCCAGAAAACCTCATTACTTTAATTTTGCTAGGTCAAAGGCAGGAGTTACCACTTTGGAAGGCTACCGTAGCAGATTTTGAAGATTCCTGCTTCAGTGCATGTTTTCTGGCTGTAAGAGGCCCGTTGTGAACCCCTGCCCAGTGCTTTGACCAGGTTGCTTCGCGTGGAGAAAAATTGCCACCATGTGTCATTAATCTGAAGGTTGCAAGAAGTCAGCCTGTCGCCCTGAGCACTGATTTCCCGGCACAAGCAGGGACCATTCTTACAGTGTCAGTCAGGCTGATACAGCCTGGTAGCTCTGGGCTGTGTGAGTCACAGAATCACAGAATCTTCTAGGTTGGAAGGGACCTTAAAGATCATCTTGTCCAACCGTCAACCTAATTTTGACAAAAATAAACACCCACACAACAAAACAAAAAGCAACACCATCACTAAACCATATCTTCCAGCACCACATCAACCCGTCTTTTGAACACCTCCAGGGATGGTGCCTCAACCCCCTCCCTGGGCAGCCCACTCCAATGTCTGATCACCCTTTCGGTGAAAAAATTTTTCCTAATATCCAGCCTGAACCTCCCCTGGCGTAACTTGAGGCCATTTCCTCTAGTCCTGTCGCCTGTGACTTGGGAGAAGAGACCAACCCCCACCTCTCTACAACCTCCTTTCAGGGAGTTGTAGAGAGCAATAAGGTCTCCCCTCAGCCTCCTTTTCTCCAGGCTGAATAACCCCAGCTCCCTCAGTCGCTCCTCATAAGACTTGTGTTCCAGACCCTTCACCATCATCTTTGTTGCTCTTCTCTGGACCTGCTCCAGCACCTCAATGTCTTTTTTTATGGTAGGGAGCCCAAAACTGGACACAGTACTCGCTTCAGTCTGGGAAATGCGGTAGCTCTTGCCGAGAGCATTCCTGCCGTGCTGTTTGAATCTACGGGGCAGATGTCTCCCTTTTCCTTTTACCAATTTTCCATCTTTGTAGCTGTGCTAATTCATGCTGGGACACGGGAGAGCCAGCTCAACTCAAATGACTCAGTTGCTGAGGTCGATTGCTGTTATAACAAGTGATATATGTGAATTCTGTCTCAGCTAACCAGTTCCGGGAATCTCAATTAATTTAGGAGCCGTTGTGGGCGTGACCGAGGAGATCTTGTGCAACTGTTTATCAGCCAGTGCTTCAGTTTCCCTTGAGTAAGTGTCACGCAGGCTGTCATTTGAGTATTCCTCATCTGTGGCTAAGCCAATCCGTAGGAAGGATGGAGAAGCACCACATGTAAACGAATAAGCTGGCCGTGACTCCTCCAGAATCCCAGTTTTATGCTTTTTCCCTGTTTCTTACTAAACTTTTTGCTCCTCGGGCTCCTCTCCCTCTTCCGCAGCGGGAGATGGGCCTGGGTTCCAGCCTGCCCAATACCCTGGCTCAGTGTGTGGGAAGACGTCTCCATCTCCTGGCCAGATCGCGCTGAGTACAGCTGGCAGCGAAGAAGGAAAACCAGCTATTTAGAGCTGTTTTATCTAAAGAGTTCTGAGCGGGGGAGCACACTGCGGCTCGCCCCAGCACAGCTGGTGTGAGGGGTGCTGCGCTGCTTTCTGCTGTGACTCGGCAAAGGCACAAGACCCCCGTGGAGTAACCGAGGCAGGTTTGGATGTGCTTCACCCTCTGCTTGTCTCCTTCGCTTTTGGCAGGGCTGTGAGGGAGCTGGAGGCCCAGCTGGAATACGAGCGAGTCAGGCGGGAGAAGCTGGAGAGCCAGCTGGATGACTACCGTGCTGAGATAAAGCACCTTAGAGAGAGCCTGGAGAAAACTCGTGTCCCCCCTGCTCTCCCCCCGGTGAGTGCCACACCAGCTCCCCCAGCGCCTGGGGCAGAGGCTGCTGCCCGTTGCTTGAGCATCTTTGTTCTCACTAAGATTCCCAGGCATGGTGCTAGGGAATGCTGGAGTAAATGGGCCAGCAGCTTCTAGCTTGGGACACTGAAGCGAGCAGTAGCTTTTGTCAGGTCCTGATAGTGTCTCTGCTGTGAAAGGATGTGTTTCCCTTTGTGGCCTGGCAGAGAAGCACCAATATTCTTCATCTGCATATCAACAAAAGGGAGTAGACCGATCCCCGAGTACCTCTACACTGTGTATGCAGTGACTGTTCATCTTGGCTGGTAAATGGTATCTCAGACTGGGCTGCTGCTTCAGGAGGGGTGTTGTCACCACCTAAAGGGTCACCTGGCCTGCGGGTGGGTGGAGATCACAACGATGGGTTTGTAGGACTCTGTAATACACAAGGACACAGAGGCTTTTATCCTCTACATTTCTCTACTTTATTACAGATTGCCACAAATACCACAAAAATCACCCCCAGCAAGTATACATGACAATGAGCAAGCAGTGTGCTCTTGTGGCCAGGACGGCCAACGGAATCCTGGGCTGCACAGGGAAGAGTGTGGCCAGTAGGTCGAGGGAGGTCATTCTCCCCCTCTACTCTGCACTGGTGAGGCCACAACTGGAATACTGCCTCCAGTTCTGGGCTCCCCAGTTCAAGAGGGACAAGGAGCTACTGGAAAGAGCCCAGCGAAGGGCAATGAAGATGATTCAAGGATTGGACCATCTTCCTTATGAAGAAAGGCTGAGAGAGCTGGGACTCTTTAGTCTGGAGAAGAGAAGGCTGAGGGGAGACCTTATCAATGCCTATAAGTACCTAAAGGGTGGGTTGAAGGAGGAGGGAGCCAGACTCTTTTCAGTGGTTGCCAGTGAGAGGATGAGGGACAATGGGCATAAGTTGGAACATAGGAGGTTCCACTCAAATATGAGAAAAAACTTCTTCACAGTGAGGGTGCCAGAGCCCTGGAACAGGCTGCCCAGGGAGGTTGTGGAGTCCCCTTCTCTGGAGATGTTCAAGACCCGCCTGGATGCAGTCCTGAGTAACATGCTGTAGCTCTGGGCAATCCTGCTTCAGCAGGGGAGTTGGACTAGATGATCTCTATGGTCCCTTCCAACTCTCAAAATTCAGTGAAAATTTCAGTGAAATACCTATGGTTAGTAAAGCGAATAGAAATATATGTATCTCTCAAGCTATTGCAAATTACTCCTAGCAATCAATAGTGTAGTTTCAATGAATAATATGGTGGCATCAAGTCAAACAACAATCGCTAGTGTAGCAATAACCAAGTAGGTATATACCATTACAGGTTACTACAGACGTAGCATTAGTGAAGCAAACTTATCAACAATATGACAGCTGATATACTTAATGACTGATTACTTCTGAAGATATTATAATATTGGTATGAAGGGAATTAGACAGATTTCAGAAGGGGCTAAACCATCCCAGAAGCAGGACAAACTGATCCCAGGGGGGATCCAACTGTCCCCGAAAGAGGGGAGGGTAAACTGAACCCCAAAAGCGGGCCCAGGGAGGGATCAAGAAAATAAGAGTCTAACTGCGAAAATGATCTGCGTCACAGAGTCCGGAGTCAGGCAGGTGGCCCTGGTGGGAGGCCAAGATCTCGCAGAAAGTTTGTGTGGAGAACTCAGCCTGTTTAGGAAAGGAGAAGCATGTGCAGCATGGGAAGTGCCCGATTTTGGATTAGAAATTAAGCCCTTTTTATATCAGAGACATAAGAAGGTGGAGGACACTGCAAGTAGCCAATAGATGCTGATGTTTCTATTTCTAATTTTCTACTTTTCACCTGTAACAGCCAACAGATGATGAGGTTTCTATTCTTTCAGACCACTTTTTATTTTCCCAGATTATTTCCCAGCATTTCAGACGATAAGTTGCCTTTACAGTCTCTTGTTTTTGCACTTATGGGTGCTATCCTTGGATGCCTCTGGTTCTTGGGTACCACAGCGGTACTTCCAAGAGGCCAGCTGCACTTCTGCACTTTTCAAGGATGTTTCTGGTTCCCGGCCGTGCAGTTCCCAGGCTGGCAGACGCATTCTCTGTCACTATTTTCCAGCAGGCCGTTTCTTCTGCTCAGTAATTTTCCCCTTCTAACCAGGCCACCTTTCTGGCTGCTCACATCACAACCTCATGTGTCAACCCCGTCTGTCATCGGCTATCACCTTAATTATCCAGCCTGCTGACAGCAAAGCAGATGGAGATAGGAAGTATTGATTGGCTTGGCAGGCAAAGACAGAAAAACTGTAGCTTTTTTTTTAAAAAAATGAAATCTTGAGGATAGATCAGACGTTCTCATGTTGACTTTGGGGACAAGAAAGCTGGCATTTCAGACCTTTCCCTGCTACGTAACTCCCACAAACTGATGGGACACTCAAGACCTTGGTTTTCTGATCTTTGCCATCCAGTCCATCAGCAGCCTGGGGTGAGGCACCTGAATTCCTCCTGCTGTGGGTGGGAACTGGTGTGCAGGGACACTGGTGGCTCTTCCAAGGATACGACCAGTGGAAAAGGCTGATGGCCCAGCCAGCCTGGGCTGTTCATCGCTGTTCTTGGAGCTTCACGTAACTTCCTTGACTATCTGCCTTGAGGAGTGGAGAATAACCATCCCAGAGGGGGACGTTCTAACCAGCACAATGTCTGCTTTTCTGAGATGGAGCCGTATCCATTTCCCTGCTCACAGCTGGGCAGCGTGACCACTGTGTTTCAGTGAGAGAAAAGTGAGAGAAAAGAGCTTTATAAGCTGATTATTAGAGCAACCATGCAGGAGGGGGCAGCTGACCTGTACGTCATGTGAAACATTTATGTATTTCTTGGAGGCGATATTGCGTTGCTGGATGAAAAGGGTACCATTACCACCTTCTTCAGCCAGGTTTGAATGAGGCCCAGGTGCTTGGAATGTCCTTGCTAGATAACGATCACGATCCTTTTCTGACCTGAGCCTTCAGGTCGCTGTGGTGCCTGTGTCACACCCTTGTGCAGGGTGATGGCTCCACAGCTACGTTCTCACATGCCCGCGTGTGCCTGAGCAACACCATGTGGTCTGGCACAACCGCGTTGCACAAGTCCTTCCACCTTCCTTCTACCTCACTTCCCTGCTTTTTCTCCTGCCCCTCCTTGCAGGATTGTTTCTGCCCCTTTCCTCCCCTCCTGGGCTTTTTTGCCCTTTTCTTCAGCCAGTGCCAGCTTTCCCCGACACCGTACACAAGCTGTGATGCTCCTACAGCTGTTTGCTTCCCAATGTATCCTTGGGACCCATCTTTTCCATGCTGCCAAGACCCTCAGGCCAGGTAGGTGCCTCCACCCTTGAGCAAAAGCCACTTTCTGTTTCCACAGCTCAGTTGAAGATATTACCTGTTCTTCCCTGGCGGGTTTAAAAATCTAAGTATCGAGTGCCCCATTTCTAGGGTGGAAGAGTGGTTCGTGTTAGATTTTTTCACCAGTAGCAACCTAAAAAAGTCCAGTTGGGCATTAGGTTTACTAGTTGGGACTGGAGACAACTCCTGTTCGGGCAGGTTTGTTTTCAAAAACTTCTGAGTGACTGCTACAACCAAGGGACCTTCAAATCTCACCCTACTGTGCCTGTCATCCCGTGCCCGGACACTACGCTCCGGCCTCAGCTTTAGCTTGTACTCAAAGCCATATATTTTTAAATCCTATTTTAGGAGGTAGCAAGTTTAAGCGATTGCCATGTAATGGCTGCGACGTCCTTTGTTTCAGGAAACCGAGATTGTCTCCAAGTCCTGCAAAGAGAAAAAGAAAGGAAAGAAGCAGCCAGCGGGCAGCCCTGGAGGAGTGTTCGTGAGACTGCGCTGAGGAACGAGCCTCCGACGAGGGACAGGCAAACTGAGGAGGTAGAATGGCAATATTCTAGACAGCACAAACTGTTTGTGTACCCAGCTATCTTTAAATCACAGCAGCAGCTGTTTTTTATTAAAAAAAACCCACACAACACCCCAAACAAACAACAGAAAGACTTCTCTTCCTGTCCAGTAGTAGTTTAGTAATGGCATAGGCCCTCCTAGGCCTAAGAACAGTATCCCCACTTTACTTGTACCTTAAAATCATAGACTTGTTTAGTTTGGAAGGGACCTTTAAGATCATCTAGTCCAACCATCAACCTAACTCTTATAGAAACCATCACTAAACCATGTCACTATGTCAACCCATCTTTTGAACACCTCCAGGGACGGTGCCTCAACCAGTTCCCTGGGCAGCCCATTCCAAGGCTTAATAACCCTTTCCATGTAAAAATGTTTCCCAATATCCAATCTGAACCTCCCCTGGTGCAACTTGAGGCCATTTCCTCTTGTTCTATCGCCTGCTCCTTGGGAGAAGAGACTGAACCCCACCTCTCTACACCCTCCTTTCAGCCTTCTTTTCTCCAGGCTGAACACCCCTTCTTTTCTCAGCTGCTCCCCATAAGACTTGTTCTCCAGACCCCTCACCAGCTTCATTGCCTTTCTCTGGACCCGCTCCAGCACCTCAATGTCTTTTTTGTGGTAAGGGGCCCAAAACTGGACACAGTACTCGAGGTGAGGCCTCACCAGTGCTGAGTACAGGGGGATGATCACCTCCTGACAGGAGGGGGAAGGAAAAAAAAAAAAAACACCCAAAAAACCCCCCACCTTAATAATCAGACAGGATACAGTGCCTGGGAGAAGCACTTCTCAGCAGACAAGTGCCAGGCCCCTTGATTTTCATCTACAAATCATTCTAAATGAGCCAGGAAGTGACTCCTTCACGAGGTGCCAGATGATTGATTCAGAAAACCTCAGAAATGGTTACAGCTCCCAAGAAGATGGATTTGTACACACAACAGTTACAACAGACACGAGAGCCTGCCGGCCACCTGCTGAGACCCCTGCTGTCAGCACCCCTGCCTACTGGGCAAACACACAGACAACTGAAAAAGCAGCCTCAACTCCCAATGTAATGGCACTGTGCCTGTTTACAGTCTGGTAATCTCTATTCGAGTCCCTCAGATAGCAAAAAATAAGAAATTAATTTTATTTTCTTAATGAAGATGATAAATAATTTAATGCACAGAATATAAGAATTAGCAGGATACCAGCAAGTTCAACTGTAAACAGAATGAAACTGCAACAAAAAAAAATATTGCTGCTACTCAGAATTAAACATTCTTTACCCCATAAAGTGCCTACTCTTACGTAAAAGTTTAATCCAGGAAGTTTTTTTTAAGGTACTACTTTATTAAAAAAATCAAACCAAGCATGTGCATTTGTACTCAATGAGGTGAAACTGCTTCGGTTTTGGAAGGCATCCACCTGCTATGTCCCATCTCTGCAACCAGAGCTGTGAGGTCCTTGCAGAAGGTAGAGAGATCATCACCAGAAGTTCGGAGGGTCAGTGTGGGCCACAGGATCACAGAACAGTCCAGAGGAGCGTGGAGATGGGAGGACGACCACCACCACACTGGCACCACTGAGATGCTGAGTATTTCCACGTTATAAGTCAGATCCTATGCCCAGAAAATACATGAGTGTTTATTGGAAATACCCTGCCCTGCTTGGAGGAGTTAAGAGCACTTATCTGCCCCAGGGCTGACACACAGCTGCTGGGAGTGGAAGCATCTTCCTTGGAAAGACAGAGGAGTTCTCCCATTCTGCTGACCTCTGGGGGGTTACAGAAATTGCAAGAGATACTAAATAAATCTCTGGAGACACTTTAGTTCTACATGAGATTTTAAATTTATGTAAACCAGTTTTCAAGAACAACAAGGATACTTTAGTAAAGGCCTTGGAGTGTGTGTTTATATATAAATAGAAAACCCCAAGGGGCCGGGCTTCAATCCATCAGAAAAAGAGAGGAACAGACTGAAGGCAAAAATCCAGATTCTATATTTAGGATTAATTTACTTGGACCAGAGCAGATCTGTTGGAATCTGGCATTAGTATTCCCATATTGGGAATACTAACTAGGGGACAGTATTCCCATTTCAAGGGCCTATCAAATGTTCAGCGTTTCCATTTCAAGAGGAGCTGAGACTGAGAACATCCCACTGAGAATGTTCCAAAAGAAAACAAAACTAATACTAAAACACATTAGGAAACACTTTCTGATTTAGCATAAGAAGTCCTTTGAAATAAATACAGTATTCAATAGAGGACAATGAAATATCACTATTTGCCTACTTCCCCCCCATCTTTAGCGTTACATATTCAGAAACATTTTTAGTGCACAGTAAGAACATCAAAACAAAAAGGTACCAAGGTTAGCAACAGCACAAACACGTTCGTTGAACTGATGCTGCCCGGGTGGCCTTTTCTCCATCTGTATTTGATGCAGGCATTCCATCCAGAGCTACTTCCAGAACCTGTAAAATCCCAGGGCTATGGCTAAGCAAGTGAACACCGAAGCTGTTAAAAAAAACAAAAGGAAATAATTAGCTGAATGTGAAATTGTTATCACCTTCTACATACACGAAATTTAACTGCAAGCAGATGAAAGAATGATAACAACTGTAGAGCAGAGCCTCCTAAACTTCCTGAATTGCTGCAGGTGTGATAGAATCCTTTTAGAAGACAATGACTTGTCTTGGCTGGAATATCCTGCACCATAGCCCTGCCCAGGAGGTGAGATGGGAGGTCACACTCAGCAGCCTGAGGAACTATGTTTTGAGGGACACTTCTGAAGAACTACAGCAGGCTACAGCAACTGTTCCTGTTGTCACCCATCTATTGGAAACGTATTACAGGAGAGATGGCTCTGCCAGGTCTTGCATTAGACATAATTAAAATGATTTCCCACTGAACAAAGTAACAAGGAACGAACAATACCCCTCTCTGACACAACATTAATCCAGGCAGCGCCTCTGAAGCCCAATGAGCTGTCTTTCAGATTTGTTAAGCTGCTGTTTCAATTAGTGTTAGAATAAAGCTAATTATGTTTCCCTTTGAACTTGTTCTTACTTTCAAATATAATGTGTTACTTTTTTTTATTAAATCCAGCTCTGATACAATAAAAATGTCACTGGTTATGTATATATTGAGAAGACAACCTCAAATCAGACTGAAATTTGTCCTGCCTGGCAGGGGAAGGTAGCAGTACTGCCACACTGGAACTGGGTGTCTGGGGAGGACTGACTGGGAGGCAGAACTGGTGACTCTCAGACTAGTCCTGAATATCAGCAAACTTTGAGGGGAACTTAAGTAAGGCAGGAGAACTGTGGGAGCAGCTCTGCCACATACATGGCTGCCTTCCAGCAAGCAGAGGTACCGTCAGACCAGACAGGGTGTTCAGGCTTCTTTCCTGTCCTTGAAAAAAAAAACTAAAATCACCTCCATGTTCCTCCTATTCCCTGTTCTGGGCGCAATCTTAGCCCAACTGCAGCAACGTCTGCACGTTCCCACCTCTTCTGTGTTCTCTGTCCCACTTATTGCAACTGGGGAGGATCACCCCCTCCCCAATCCCAGTTCTCTGCTGCTACACAGCTGGCTTCTTGAATTCACTTCGCACATATTCTTGAATAAAACTTTGTACATCCAAGATACAATACTGGTGCCCACCTCCTTGCCTATTACATACCTGCCAAATAACGTATTGTATCGAGTTTATTTGATTCCATGAGTGTTTTTAAGGAAGCTATTTCCGTGTCAATTTTATTACTGATTTCTGAGATAACGCTGTTGGTACTTGAATCCTGAAACATTAAAAGAGAACATGTATTTGATGATGATCTCTAGCCCTTTCATCTTTGAAAAACCAAACAAGAATACCATGCTACCAGCAACAGGAAATACCAATTTCCAACCTATCACTGACGTAAAATATGTATCTGGTAAGAGACCTTTGAAGGCACAGAGCAGTATTTAATATGATCCAGAAAGAATATTAAAGAGGGAGATAGAAAAAAAGAAAACTCGGATCATACAGACTTGTCTCTCATACCCCAGTGCCTCCTAAAGGAGGCATTCTACAGCCCATAGGTAGTATCCCTAAATTTCTGCAAAAGAAAGGTTTAAGCATTCACAAGCCATATCCAGAAAAGGGCTATGATGGGACATGTCCACTGTAGCCTTCAGTGCCCGCCAGCAGCTTTGAAGACTTCCAGCCCTTGGAATATTTGCTCGGCTGTCGGCCCCTGAACCCTCCCTCTGGTTCAGTGCAAATCCCACAGACTTCGGCAATAAACACGTACAACAGACCTGGGTGATACAGCCCAGCCTTCGGCTTTATGACATCCAAAAATCTATTACTTTCACGACAGTCTGGGGTTTCCACAACACGCAACACGTAACTGTATCCGGCTCAAGAGACAATGAGCTTTGTTCAGTACTTACTATTTTATGAAACTCTGTAGTTGCTTCCATCAGTTTCCTCTCCTGATCTGTAAACTGTGGATAAACAATAAATCACAACTGTAGCAACGGAAAACAAGACGCAGCGCTGATAAGGGTATCTTCATAGACCAGCTTAAGCTTACCATATCCGTCACTCTGCTCCTTTCCAGGTTTATGTCTAGCTTGCTGTCAGCTCGGATTTTACCGGTTTCATTCTTCAAAGCAAATAAAAGATTATGAAAATAACTACTTACTTTTCCCAACAGGAGCGTGTAGGTATTTGCTGTTTACTTACCATTAGCTGCTGTTTAACTTGATCTAATTCAATTTTCATTTTCTAGGCGCAGAGGAGGAAAAGAAAAAATGATTTTACAAATTCAGAAAACTCCGAGTGAATCAGTCATGTAAGTGTTACCACCACATGCATGCAATTACTCTTCCTTAATTTTTCTCCCAAAGGAGCAATTTTTTCTTCATTAAATATCCTAAACTAGCGTGTTCAATCTGTATGGCCACATATAATCTGCTGGGAATTCTCCTCAAAATAAAGGAATTATTTTGTAATGATGATGATTGTGTTACTCTAAGACTAAAGACAGGAGAAAAAATACCCAAATGCTAGCAAGCAAAAGCACGTGTCTCAATCACCAGTTTTTTATTATCAGTAAATTGTTGCAAAGAAACAGCTGACTGCTCTCCCTGCATTGTATGGCTAATGGTCACAAGAATCTACCAGAATCCCCTTAAATAAAAGTACAGAAGACAACAGTGTCTAGCTTTTTTCTTTTTTACAGCAGAACTGAGCAAGTCTTATCACGTGAGATATATTTTTATGTCATCATACAAGTTGTAATCTACAAATACTTCAACTCTGACAAAACTATCCATAATTACTTTTACGTTCATATTTTATTCAACAAAACCATACAACAGGTATAACCCAACATATAGTACAAGTTAACTGCTTCATTAAAAATATTTATTAGTACCTCATTCTCTGCTCTCAAGTTTGCAAATTCACTTTTCTCCAGGATGACCATATCTTTTCGAATGGAGTCCAAATGTGCCATTATCTGCTGTAAAGTTATTTCCTTAGAAACAATAAAACACGTCAATGATTAAATTGCCCACTTTCTGGTAAGTACAGGAAAGTAAAGATTTTTTAGGTCCAAAATTATGAAATTAGCTACTGCAAACAACAAAACCAGGGAGACTCTCTGAGAAGAAAGTGACAGAAACCCAAAATTTTATAGCTGTAATTTGTCTGAAAGACTCAAGAGGTTTAGATTTTTTTCTTTTTCTGTTGCTTTAATACACTAGCTCTGAATTTAAGCACGAAAGCCAGAGGTATTAGTCCAAGTAGCTATGAAATGAAATAAACCCGAAAGTTCAGGTTAATCCTTCACTCTCTTTGATTTTCAAGGAACGATCAGTAGCCTATGAAGCATTAATTGTTGATTTGAATGCAGTTCCTAAAGCAGCACTTCCATTTCTTGCCCACAAAGTCATCAAAAGCCAAAGACTTAATGATACGGAAATCAGACTGTCCTCTCAGCGTTAAGTGCGAGGCAGACTAGTGAAACGTGGCTGAAAAACAACAAAAAAAGGCCTTCCTGGTGTTTGGACTAAATAGTTTGGAATTCAGCCACTACTTACAATCTAAAGAGCAAAAAAAAAAAAAAAGAAAATAAAGGAAGAAACTTAGTATTTTAGAATCTCAAAAGCGATACTCCTTTAGCGAGCATAAGGCAGTTACCCTACTATTTAGCGTGGGAAATGACGTATCTCTGTGGGGTTCCACTTTTGAAGCTGAGAGCCAGCAAAATGAAGAGCTCTCGTTCAGATTACAACCAAACAGTATTTCTCAGATTCTGTGTTCAACTAAATTCATTATAACATGCCCTGACCCAACTTCTACTGAAGTCTGGCTACTTTGTTGAACACAATGAACATCCCTTCTTAAAACATTAAAGGCTGAGGGACTTGGGTCTTTTCAGTAACAAGAAGGGGCCGGTCTTTTTTCAGTGGTGCCCAGTGACAGGACAAGAGGAAATGGGCACAAACTTGAACATAGGAAGTTCGACCTAAACTTGAGGAGGAACTGCTTCACTTTGAGGGTGGCAGAGCACTGGAACAGGCTGCGCAGAGAGGTGGTGGAGTCTCCATCTCTGGAGACATTCAAACCCTGCCTGGACATGTTCCTGTGCAACCTGCTCTGGGTGGACCTGCTTTGGCAGGGGGGTTGGACGAGATGACCTCCTGAGGTCCCTTCCAACCCCATGTGATTCTGTGATTCAACCTTGACACTGGGTACACTATATAACCCAGTGTTTCCACCTAACACAATTCCAGGCAAATTATGTTCAGGATAGTGATGTTTTTAACATACAATAGGATCTCCAAAGAGAAACATTTCCATTTTGATGAAAAAAATAGAGAGACAAAAATTTTTCTTCTTCTGAGACTTATAGTAAAAAAAAGTTTGATAACTTTTATTAAGAATAAATGCCAGTAAGATAAAAATCTGTTGGAAGTAAGGCTCAGCAGTTTAAATAAAATAGCAATGAATGCGTAATTGCATTAACTCGTTGAAGAAGAATGGCATGTAATTTCAGCTTGCACAGCCTTCCTGAGTAATTATTAAAACCATTACTGTGCATTGGAGCTTTATTATCCTGGCCCAGATGTCTGGCCTATGAGAGTAACTAAAGCTCTTTTTATTTTGGCAATTTGTTAAAGCAAAACTTGTCAACGCTTCTATTGCCAACAGAAAAACCAGCCGTGCTCCTTAAGTGACTCACTGCCTCCAGATACGGCCACAAACACGACCTAGGGTGTCTCAGCGAAGGAGACACCTCCGTGCTTTGCTGGAGCAGGCCGAGGTGCTGACCTGACCGACGCAAACAGCAAGGTTTATACCAACAACTAAGTAATCCAAAGGACACTTCTGTCCCCGAGGGCACATGACGCACTAAAAATTACATCCAGCAGGCTAAAATCCCTTCCTCCTACATCAAGGTGGGTCTGTCCACTCTGCCTGACGGGAACAGTTCCTGGCCCTCTTCTTTCTCAGAAGTTGTGCCCAGATCAGGGAGACGGAGCGGGCACAAGGAAAAAAAAAAAAAATCAAACAAAGGCACAGCAGTGGCCCTGGCCAACTGTGTGGTGTGTGTGCCCACACCCTAACCATGTTTAGCTTTTACTACAGATGCAGCTTTAGAGACTGAAATGCAGAATAAAATACAGTTTTAATAGTATTTCACTGAATTTTGAGAGTTGGAAGGGACCATAGAGATCATTTAGTCCAACTCCCCTGCTGAAGCAGGATTGCCTAGAGCTACAGCATGTTACTCAGGATGGCATCCAGGCAGGTCTTGAACATCTCCAGAGAAGGGGTCTCCACGACCTCCCTGGGCAGCCTCTTCCAGGGCTCTGTCACCCTCACTGTGAAGAAGTTTTTTCTCATATTCGAGTGGAACCTCCTATGTTCCAACTTATGCCCATTGTCCCTTGTCCTCTCACTGGCAACCACTGAAAAGAGTCTGGTTCCCTCCTCCTTCAACCCACCCTGTAGGTACTTATAGGCATTGATAAGGTCTCCCCTCAGCCTTCTCTTCTCCAGACTAAAGAGTCTCAGCTCTCTCAACCTTTCCTCATAAGGGAGATGCTCCAAACCGTGAATCATCTTCGTTGCCCTTCGCTGGACTCTTTCCAGTAGCTCCTTGTCCCTCTTGAACTGGGGAGCCCAGAACTGGAGGCAGTATTCCAGTTGTGGCCTCACCAGTGCAGAGTAGAGGGGGAGAATGACCTCCCTCGACCTACTGGCCACACTCTTCCCTGTGCAGCCCAGGATTCTGTTGGCCTATTGTTTGGTTTATGAATAGTACTGCATTTGTCCTACTTTACATCTCAGAACTGAGTTGATATCTTTACCGAAGTCCAATAAAAACACTGAGAGGTGGTTTTGTTATCTCTCAGGAACCCCTCCTTGAATCTCTCTTCTGCCCTCAACTGCTGTAAAGCACAGTTAAAACTTTTGTGTCACCTCAGAGCTTTTCGGCAGCAAATGAAGCAATCTCTGCGTTACATTTACATATTGTGGCTGCATCTGGAAAACACTCCTGTGAGATGAAAGGTGTAAGGTATTACCATCCCTAACACCACTTCGAAATTTAGGAAAACCTATCTGAAGCGTTTATAGTACTGTAGAGTTGCTCACTTGTCTTTTACATATGCAAATATGAGCTACGCAATGCTGTATACATGCACCATAGATTAATTCTTACCTGCTGAGTCTGTGTAACCATGTCCTTATAGACGGTGTCTAAGCTGACATTCGACAGGGTTATTAATGCCGATACGATGGTCTCTGCTTGTTCCTTCCCAAAGCCTAGAAGAGAATTGAAAGACGACAAGTTGAGGTAGTATTAGAAAGCTGGACGAAGAGAATAGCACGAAGCACGTAATAGACAAGGACACTCAAGTGCTGTACCTAACTACACTGGCAAACGAGAAGTCACCCAGTTACTGAAAACTGTCAGCGAGGAGCCAGTCACTGTGACTTCTAACTATAAAACCCACAGACTTAATGCTGCAGAAACGTGAAGCACATAAACTTTCAATATACTGAAATAATCTCTATGCACCCAGCTGACAGGAAGACCACATTCCTGTACATTGTTTAACTGTTCACGCCTTATAAAAATAATTCAGCAAAATTTTACTTTATCGCGAACTTTTGCAAATTCTGTTAAAACGAAACTTACCTTGAGCTACAACGCGTGCATCCTGTAGAATAAAACAAAAAGGTCTGCCTATATCGAAATTGTTCTGCACAGATATGAACACGTGGCTAATTGATTTTAAGAACTGCTGCATCCATTGCCCGCAGAACGAATTCAAACTGGCATTTTTGCTTTCTGATGATAAAAATTACACTTTGTCCATAGCGTGGTGCAATTCTGAAGAGGTAAAGACGACGGGCGGTGAATGGCCAATTAGCCATGTCCGATGTAGTGCTGAGAGCTTTTGCCCTAAGGATTTCTTTCCAGCTCTCTCACTGCTGTGTTGCATTTCAATTGACCCATTTAACAAAGTGGGATCAATTAACTTTGTCTTGAAAAATGCTTTGATTTCTCTCATTATGTAGAGATATGTAGAGAAGAAATAGCTGAATTAGTACTTGGGAAAGTAATATCTCTTAAACTACCTCGGTTACACAAGGACTGGAAAACGGTAAATAAAATGCCAACTTTTAAACAGTTCCAGAAGAGGTGTTGGGAAGTGGCTGACAAGCCTGACGTGCGTTTAAAAAACCCAACATTGTTAGTGGACTATTAGGAGTCTTCTAATACACATTATTATTAGACCCCAATAGTGGAAAAAGATCCTAATCTCAGATTGCATAAAGTTCTTACTGTCACTCAGGAGAAAGATGTTGGTAGTGTGATGAAGCTATCAGCTCAATGCTTAGTAGGGATCGATAAAGCAAACCAAAGCCGTAGGAGTTACTAAAAAAAAGGAGCGGAAAACAAAACTGGTGCAACATCATGTCACTGTTCAAATCCACGGGACGTTCCGTGCCAGCAGCTCTGTTCCCTCCCCTGTGAAACAGGTTGTGATAGATGTGGAAAAGATTCACAGAAGGGAATGGGGAATGATCAAAAGTGTGGAAAAACTACTGGTAAAGAAAAATTCAACAAGGGCTCTTCTGTTTGGAAAGAATGATGGAGGTACATGACAGAAGTTTACAAAATCATGAGTGACATGAGAGACCACATGGTCATTCCCTCTTCCCACAAAAAGAGCTAAGCAGGCATCAAATTAACCTCCTGAAGCCAGGTTCTGCAAAACCAAAAAGGAGCGGATGTCTGAAACTCCATAAGAAAGGATGGTTTGGGTACTCATCAGTTTATAATGGTTCAGGGACTGAATAAGCTTGTGAAAAGAATTCCACTGAAGGTGACTAAAACTCACACCCAGGGTGAAAAAACCTAAAACTCACACCCAAAATACCTCCAGGGTGAAAACAGCTGGAGACTTAGAAAGTAGAAGAGGAGGGTGTGTCACATGCATCTGCCCCCTTGTAACACTCTTCTGCAGGCAGTGACTCACAGCTGCTGCCAGGAGACAGAATCTGGGGCTGGATGGACCCTTCATCTGACTTCAGCCAGCCACACTCACAAAAAAAAACCACAGTGGAGGTATTAAGAGTGAATCATGGCATTAGGCTGCTGCAAGTATTTCTAGTTAGAGAAAAAACCCTTAAGTTACTATTAGCAGGCTTGTAGAAGGAACTTCTACTAAAAATTCATTTTTGCTAGAAAACAGTTCTTTAACTGGTATTGTTACTTTAAATTTATTGAGTGTATTGTATTCCTTGGCTGGAAGACACTACATCAACTTGCCTTACAAATTGGGTTACGTTGATGTAACAGTTTATTTGTACTGTTACAGAAGGCATCAAACAGTATCAGATGCCTCTCCTTCACCAGCCACCTCCAGAGGCTGCCAAAACATAAGTGTTGGTACTTTGGGAAAACTGACGGCACTCAAAGTTTTAGTACTTAAAATAAAATTGAATTTGAATTATTTGAATAAAAATTATTTGAATAAAATTGAAAATTTGAATTATTTATCAGATATCACTTACCATGGGCTTCCAGATCCTGCACTAAAGCATGGGTGTCAAAAGTTACCTTCCTCTGCTCCAGGGGAGTGATTTCAACTCTTCTGACGTCATACGACTTCCTAATGAGCGTGGCAGCAAAACCTGGAAGTGATAACGCGTGATTTCAATTTAACCTGATTAGTTCATCATGCGATACGGTAATTTTAATTTCTTGCATCACAGCAAAGCTGCGTGGATGTTGCAACAAAAAGGTAAGTCCTTTTCATAGCTTGGTTACAGCACACATCAGAAACCATCCATCCCTCTTCCGTAAGAAATCTATACTAACTAGGACTCGTATATCGATCTTAACTACATTTGTATAACTAGAGAGCCGTGCACCCTGATACGCTAGAAGTAAAACCACCACAAGTAATTACTTTCTAAAATTTGAGAAACATCATTTAAATCATGTTTCCACTTTTAAAACATCAGCAGTTCTAACACACTCCAAATTTCTGCTGGTTACAGCTAGGATCATTCCTTTGGTTCTTCACAGAATCCCTCAACCACGTTCTTTTTACACTTTCTCCTATAACTATCCTTTCCAGCATGGAGAGTGCTACAGATTTTTATTTTTTTTTTTAAAGTTATGCAAATGTATCATTTAGAATAAATTTGTTGGTCCACCAGAAAGTAATGGGGAAACAAAGGGATACGATGCCTGTACCCTATACCTCAGAGAGAGGTACTAGGTAAAGATCCACCCCATTTATTACATGAATGCCTTCCCACAAGATGTTTCACTGCTTCTCCCACTTTTCAAGTAGGTAAAATATACTATTTCAAGTATATTTCTCCTTTCATTGTATCTTTGTGGGGCCTTGCACATGGTAGATTCTGTTCTGATAGATTCTTTGTTATCTAAAAAGCCCTGTTACTTCTAAATCCATGCTTATTTGAAACCCGTCTCACTGCTGGCTCTCTGCCTCAACCAAAATGTCGTTCTGTATCTTATCTACACCTTTACTCAAAAGATTTATATTATTTGAACAACAAGGAAGTTATATCGTGCCACTGTAGATAAATCAAGTTATGCACTACCTCGTGGCTTAGTTAGAGTCACTTGTTTAGCTAATGGCAGTAACCAAAGTCTGTATAAAAGACTGAAGAGACAAAGGAAAGATTTAAGTGCATGCACACTAAATACTACATACAATTTAAAAGAATTCAAAAATTTATTGTGAAATAAAATGCTCTTTTTTCACTGAGCCAAAACAGATCTCTGTCCTCTGAACGCATCAGGGGATTTTTTTTCACTGAACATACGTATCATAGACATATTCTCTCAGAAAAGCTAATGTTACAGCGTGAAGCTTTTGCTTGCCTAGACACGCTGCTGTGTTTTCTATTGCTTCACCCCTGTATTCGCTCAGTTATACAATTGTTTAAGTTGGAAAAGACCTCTAAGATCATCAAGTCCAACTGTTAACCTAACGCTGCTAAGTCCACCACTAAACCACATCCCTCAGCACCACATCTACCTGTCTTGTAAATGTCTCCAGGGATGGAGGCGGTGGAGTCTCCTTCTCTGGAAACATTCAAAACCCTGCCTGGACACGTTCCTGTGCAACCTCCTCTAGGTGGACCCGCTTTAGCAGAGGGGTTGGACTAGATGATCTCCAGAGGTCCCTTCCAAACCCATGTGATTCTATGGAGATTGTACCACTTCCCTGGGCAGCCTGTTCCAACATTTGACAACCCTTTTGGTGTAGAAATCTCTCCTAATAGTCAATCTAAACCCCCCCCGGCACAACCTGAGGCCATTTCCTTCTGTCCTATCACTTGTTATTTGGGAGACTGACCCCCATATCTCTACACCCTCCTTTCAGGGAGTTCTAGAGAGCGAGAAGGTCTCCCTCAGCCTCCTTTTCTCCAGGCTGAGCAACCCCAGTTCCTTCAGCCGCTCCTCCTAAGACTTGTGCTCCAGACCCCTCACCAGCCTTGGGCTCTCAGCCCAAAGCTCTTCTGAAACTCACTGCCGTTTTCACAGACCGTACCGAGACACCCTTCTGTGATGACCCTTCGCGCCCCTTGGCTGCGCCCCATCGCTCCTCCCGTCCCCAACACCCCCTGTCACTCCCCGTAACCGCCCTCGCCCACGTACCGCATCCCATCCCCGGGACTCGCCGCACCCTCAGGAGAGGTGTTTTGCCCTCCCTCAACCGCACGGAGGACAGGCCCCCGCGACCGCCCTCAGGCACCCGGCCCAGGCCGCCAAACGCCCTGTGCAGCCGCGGCCGAGGTCCCCCCACCACAGAGGCAGCCGGGTGCCTCCTCCCGCCGCTTTCGCCCCTCGGAGGGGCCGGGAGCCGCCTTCCTCCCCTCTGTTGACTCTCCGGCTCCCTCCGGTGCCTCTCACCTCTCCGCGGGACCGGAGGCACCAGAGTCCGGAGCCGGCCCGACCGGGACCCGCCGCCCCAGGCAAGGAGCTCGGCGATGGGCCCCACTCCCCTCATGGCGGCAGCACCCCCGCTGCTTCCGGCCTCCTCGCCC
>VXAK01005117.1:0-14883 GCA_013399435.1 Arenaria interpres
TTCCTATTTATCCCTTCATCCATAATGAAGGGATAAAGATCTTATCTTAAATTAAAGATCTTATCTTAAATTGCTTTCACTCCGGGGTGTCCTGTTTCAAAATTTTTTGTGTGTATGCAAATTTTTAGGTGGTGCAATTAAGTTGGAAGAATAAATCTTGCTCATTAGCAATAAAAACTAAACAGTGTAGTCATGTAGAATGAATCCTTGGTAGGTAACAGAACTGATGTGATCTTCCATCAATCTGCTCATGTACAAATAGTCATAGTCATACTTTGTGGGAGTATCTGGGGGATTTGAAGCCCTAAAAAGT
Source organism: Arenaria interpres (assembly GCA_013399435.1). Classification (NCBI taxonomy): domain Eukaryota; kingdom Metazoa; phylum Chordata; class Aves; order Charadriiformes; family Scolopacidae; genus Arenaria; species Arenaria interpres. The sequence goes on from VXAK01005117.1 coordinate 314, forward strand.
TCACTTAGTGAAGCCGGACATAAATACTTCCATGTCTTAACATTTTTTACATTTCTTAATTTTAGGGTTTTTTTCCCCTCTTGCTCTGAGACTTTATTGTGAGGTTGGTGCCTCCACAGAGCAGCGTGCTGCAGATTGAACCTTTCTCCAACTTTAAGCTACATTTTACCTATTGTTTTGGTCTTCTTGTTCTCCCTCTGCCAGTTGTGCTTAGTGGGGTGGTAATCTCCCACAGGACCTTAAAATAGACATCACAGCTTCTGTGTTAGACTTGATGCAATGTCTCTTTCAAAGCAGTGGGAACAGTAATGGAAGTATGTGTTGATGAAACAAAAAACCCAGAAATAATCAGCATCTAGAAGGAAAAGTGCCTCATCTGGAGGTGCTCAGGGGTAGTGAGGAGTTGGGGTGTCCAACTTGGGAGAAGAGGAATATTTCATACTATGGGCAGGGCATATTGTGCATGGCTGGGTGGTGTGTGCCAAGCCATGGCCCTGACTGGGGTCCTGCTTGTCCTGGCTGGCTTCGTTCTTACTTCCCACTGACAAACCATTACTGGCCGGTCCTTCAATACCCATATTTAACTTCAGTGAAGTCCATAAGCATGGAGCCAGGTAGAATTTTCTCCCAAAACTTCTAATTGCTCTAAAAAAATGAAAGGCCAAGAAGTAAACAGTTTCAGAGTGATTGCCTCTGCTGAAGTATGCCAGAATGTCCAACTTTGACTTTGCCCTATGCAGCCTATGAAGAACTTTGGGCAAAAGAATGATTAATGTTACTTAATTAAGCCATATTCACTTAAATAGCACATTCTGCAATTCAATTTGTCTCTTGGGTTTCTTGTTTTGTGCAGCAGTTTCTCTTCTGATTTTTTTTTTAATGATTTTATGACCCAGAAAATAAGAGATTCCATTTTACAGCTGACTCTGATCTGTTCTGCTGGTGCTTTTATTCCCTCCGCAGGGAAATTTCTTTGAACAGCTGAAATCTCTGTTCTTGCTCAAATTAATAGGGTCATGTCTGAAGAGATGACAAGCATGCTTTGCCTTTTCTGCCCAGTTTATGAGCATGTTAATTTTTTGGTAATTTATGGCCAAACCTGTGCTAGCAGCCATTTTTGGCAGGAACCGATAACATTTCAGCCCTTGCACAAGTCTTCTCCGATTAATTGCATTGTGTCAGGGGATTATTCCTAAAATGAAAGTAGTCAGAAAAATAGCAGTTGTTTCTGTCTTTCTCCCAGCAAATTCTACTGTACTACACATTATTGCGATTTTTATTCTTCTGAAAGGGCTATCCGATTCCTCTCTGTGGAATCAGATAGCCTACTGCCACTGCAGTAGTTCTAAGTAAAACTACTCCACACAGCAGTTTTAAGTCTAAGTATAATCTCCTTCCCACGCAGGAAACTTGCTTTTTAAAATAAAAAAAAAATGTAAATAATTTGTTTCAGAAGTGCAGAACTGTGAAACTTGGTTTAAGAGATATTATGAATGCTAGAGAAATTGGCTGGGCTTGCTGCACAGCTGTTGTAGGCTATTTCTTTTTTATTCCCTTGTGTGGTATCCATGTTTTTGGCTTTCTTCTGTGACGGAGATGGGAAATGCTGGAACTGTTTTGTGGTATCTTTATTCTTCTAGTTTTCTACCAGTTAATCCAAAGCCAAACTGGTTGATAATCTTCCCCAGAGGTATTGTCCATCATGTGGGGTAGAACATTTCCCTGGTGTTAAGGGTTTCACCCTTTCAAGTTGAACAACATAGTAAAAATGTTTCTCTCTCTCTTTCAATTCTAGATTTTCAGAAGAGCTGACAAAAATGGTAAGTCTGTACATTTATATTTCACATTGAACTTTTGTCAGTATTACCATTTTTTTTGTGATAGTGATGTCTAACTGTTTAAATGTCCTTCAGTTTACTGGATCTGATGCTGATATGGTTTAAGCCTCGGAAAAAGTTTTGTTGTTTCTTTGGTTGAGATACATTTTTAGAGCAGATGTGATACTAGTGTGCAAGTTGGCATGGCAAGATCTGCCAGGTTTGGTGCAATTTCACAAAATAAAGTCCATTAAAAAAAAATCACAGTTAAGTGATGAGTGAAGATCCACTTCTTGGTAATCTTGGTAATCCTGGAATAGTTTTGCAAAACAGACCTGATCTGTGACTTGGACAAAATATGAAGGATGTGCGTTTTCAGTCTGTGCCTGTAGAAAGCTGAACAACTTCTCTGAAGCCCAGTCTCATCCTTAGATGGGAAAAAAACATGGAGGGGTCTTCTTTAAATGACTAGGGATCCTGAAAGGAGAGAGCTGTTCTGCTGTGAGATAATGTAATTATGGGAAAAAGTAGCAATGGGGTCTGATCCCAGGATCTCTGCAAAGCCATCTAATTTTAGCTCCTTGGTAAAATCCCAAGACCTAGTCTCTGTTGTTTTCCTGTTGTACAAGAATAAAATTAAATATGCATTGAACCACTGTGTGTTTGCAGAGGGACACGTGGGAGAGTTGTGCAGAGGAGCACAGGGGAATGTTTGGTTTGTCCCTGCCAGATTTAAAAGGGAGATCACTGATTTCTGCAAGATCTTGTAGGTATGATCACTGCCCCCGGGTAAAGCAGAGAAGGATGCTGTGAGCTGGCTGGCATACAAGCGGTAAATGCCCAATTAACATGGACATTTGGCTATAACAACTGACATGGTAATAAGGCATTGAAATTCGTTACTCAGATAAACTGAATTTATCTCATCTGGGGGGTTGGTGTGGGGGGAGAGCACTGCGAGTGCCGCTTTCTGAGAAAAATGAATTTGTGCTCTTAAGAGCTGTCATGCTTCACAGCCTCCTGAGCACTTAATTGTTGCATAATTGGAGACCTGGAGGTTTTGCCTGATGAAATATGGAATGCTGCCTCTGAGAGATGCTGCCTGCTTGCTTTCTGCTGGCTGGCATGCCTGCCCCCGTGGAGCTGAGTGCCGGGGTTGCCAGCCTGTAATGAAGTCTTACCTGCCACTTGCTCTCCATCAGAAGTCTGGTGTTACGCGATACCATGCTAAAATCTGTGCTTAGTTATTCCCATCTCAGTTTGAAGTTGAAAACGCCACTCCAGACTTTGACCTGTGAAACTATTTCTTGCTAAGTCCATGTTTAACCTCCCTCCTGCCAGAGCCTCCTTCCAATTTCCATTACAGCCTCAGTGTAGGGCAGATGAGACCAAAAGCAGTGATTTTTCCTTTCAATAGCAAATATTACTCTGCTGAACAAAGCTTGAAAGCATGCTCTTTAATGTACTGGTCTTGATGTAGTTATTTCCAGTGACTGCTTCTCCAGCTCTGCCAACTGATGCTGCACTTTTGTTTTAGTCTCGATTAAATTTATAACAGCTGCGATGGGGCTGAAGTATTGGAACTCAAAGTACAAAATCTTGCCTTGGCTGTTGTGCTTTTCTAGGGTTGGTGAGTAGAGCACCTTTGCTATTCCTTGCTTACCATGGCATGATGGAAGGACTTGCTGTCTGCCAGGGGCAGATAGACACGTCTTTCCAACCCAGCCAAGAGGACAAAGCTGTCATTTTGATGGGTTTACTACTTCACAAGGTTGTGGGGGTTAAATTTTAACGTAGCTCTTGCCACAGGAACCTCTTGGTGTATTTGGTAGGTGCCGGTGGCAAGCTATGAGTCTGTTTTGTGGCGTGGGTGATAACTCGAGGAAATGATGAGCTCTGATGATGAGTCTCTGAGAAGAAAGGCTACCTTTGGAAAGCTGGTGACTTTTGCTGATGATTTCCCTTGCTGCTGTTGAAACCCATCCAAAGTTTTTGTTTTTGCAACCTCATACTCTGTTACTAACAACGGACAAACACTCCTTCAGTGCTTTAGCATGAATGACAGGTAAAGGCCGAGCAAGGTACTTCCAACAGGAAGAACAAACCTGTTGTTTTTACATCTGCCCCTCACCCTGGGGAAAAATCTGCCCAGCTCCTCCATGGTCTTCTCCTTGGATATTCCTCCCTTGGTAAGGCTCAAGCAAGTGATCCATGCAGATAACAGGTGAGATCACTCCACTGTATGTGGACAGGAAGACAGCAAGAGGCTCAGGTACAGTGTGACACTTAAAAGCATTTTCTTGTCCTGCTTGTTTGACCAGAGGGAATATGGATGTGAGCAAAGAAGTGGAGTTTAATAACCCAGAGCTGACCTTGGGGTCTCCATCAGCCACGCTGGGCACCCAAACATCTCTCCATGGGGCTGCTGTCCTGCCTGGTAGACATACCCTCCTGGGGCGCAGATATCCCATAATATAATGCCCATGGGGAGCATTGCTCATGGAAGAACGGCCTCTTTGGCCATGCTCTGAGGACATGAAAAGGTGTTCGCCCCTTTGCAGGTGCTCCCCTGGATGCTGTTTGTCTGAACATCTTTATTCCATGTTAAACAGTAATATCCCAATTAAAACTCAAACAGGATGCTTGCATGGATCAGAAGAACCAGACCTGCTCTTGTCTAGGTCACAAAATGTTGAAATGAGTGTGGATTGCCGGTGACATGTCTGCCACCAGGTAGCTGTTCACACATTGGGTGTAATGGTGATGGGCTGATGTGTCAGCACCCATGATCAGCTTGGGGTAGTATGAACAGACACCAGCAGGACAAGCCCTACCCTGATGTTGGGTGGTTTGCCGATAAAAAATGGTGTGGGGCAGGAACTTGAGCTGGTAAGCGTGAGAGCTGTCACTGCCAGGGCGCAGCAGGTCTGAACACTGGGCTTGCAGGGGGGTGAGGAGACCAAAGGCTCTGAGTGTAGGCACAAAAGGTGCACCTGAGCCCCAGCCTTGGCTGCTACCTCCAGTTGCTCTTCTGAAATTTGTCCTGCCTCTTCCTAACCCTGGATGGGCACTGCAGGGGGGGCGCAGCTGGCTCTGTCAATAAAGGCCAAATGTTGTCTGAAAAAGTGATATCTGCATCTGCTTCCACTCTCATTGCTTCCAATGCAGGTGACCTACAGTTACATTGTTTGGACAACAAACCGTGGTGCTCTCCATGGGACTAACGCCATCAGGCAAACAGGATGCTGCCTTTTCCTTTTTATGACCTGGATGACAGGCTGTCACAAAGTAGTCTGGATTTAAGTAGCAGCTCTGTCCCCGTGTTGGTTCCTGCAAGGTGAGGTGGCCAAGCACGTGTCCATCTCAGCGTGGCTGCTTTCCAGTCCCACTGAGCAGGGTTGTTTCTGTAATCTTGGGGCTGTCCTCTTGAAGGACTGTACATCCTGCAATGCCTTTACCCCACATTTCTCCAGATGCTGATTTTCTTTTTTTCTTGAGAGAACATCTACCAGTTGTGGTGGCCAGCTCCACCAGCCAGTCGTATTCGCTTAACTCTTGATAACAGAGTTTGCCACTCTTTGTAATTAGCTTAGTACATTCCTCCACAGCCCTTTGGGGTCATGGCTTTCCACAGCTGCCCCTCCAGCACCCTGCAGCTCACAGGAGACGTGCAGGAATATTTCCCTTGGTACAGCCTCCCCACAAACTGTGGCTCAGAGGCTTCCAGAGCCAGAAGTAATATCTTTGTATTTAATATCCTTAGAGATCTCTCTTTCACAGTTTTCTCTTTGACATCTTGGCCTTTATTTTATTGATTTGTTGAAATTCAGTCTTTTCATGGCTGTACCTGGTACAGCTCCAAGGAACAGTGGAAGCATCAGCCTGCTGCTTGCCTGTCTCACCGCAGGGAGCCTGTGTGCCATACAGAGCCCTCCACTGAAAAATGAAAATGTTTGTCAGAATCTCGGGAAGGGGCCCAGAGCCCTGGATGGGCTGCTGAAAACACAAGGTCACAGGTACCGAAAATATTTTACCCTATTGACAGGCTTCTGCTATCTCCACACCTGCAGAGGTTCTTATCTGGCAGGGATTTTGCTCTTTTTAATTAACCAGCTGAGACGGATCATTATCCCATGCTGTGTGCTGGTGGCGTACTGGGGAGAGAGCTCCCAGGGCAGGGAGTGCTGGCAGCTTTACCCAGAACTGGCAACTCTCGCTTTCCTCAGGGATGCTAAAGCAGCTCCTGTGCAGGAGCCCTACAGAAGTGGTGGGGAAGGAGAAATCTGAAATAAAATCAGATGTCAGGAACTGAAGTTAATAGAATATCTCATTCAACTTTTGCCATCCAGGGATCAGATAATTAAAGGGTCATCTAAAAGGCAAAAGGGAGCTTAAGGAATTGTGTCATTTAATGTGCAGCTTCCTACAGTCATAGAGGTCAAAAATTTGGAAATTTTTCACCATCTTGATTTTATGTTATTTTGTCTCCAGCCTGGTAAAAATGGCACGTATTATGTTAAAGCAATGTGGCTCATTCAGACACAGTAACTATGGAGCCTGATTGTGTGAATTCAAGAGCTTCTCCCTCTTCCCCTCCCCTCCAAAGCTCCTCGGCGTAAATTGTTAATTCATGTAAAATTAGATGTTCTTGGTGCAAGATGCTACACCACATTATTGTACCTGCCATGTTCAGGTACTTATATCAAGGTGATTTGATTCAGTGCCAGTGTGTACTAAGAGACTGCAAATGAGGCAGCTTTTGCTCATTAAAAGATGTCTTGGTCTCCTGCCCCAGAGAAGTGAGATTCTGTCTCTAATGTGAGTTAAGCCCCCAGCCTTTCTTCCATCGATAATACCAAGCAGTGGGACTTACAGGTATCTGTATGATAAACTCAGCAAACAGCCTGCATAGCACACCTTGAAGTGATGAACACGTTGGAGACATCTGGATAAACTGGCAAATGGTCTGAAAAAGGGGAGAAGGGCTGGGGCATAACCTTCTGGCAGTGAATAATTCATCTAGCTCTAGTTAAGCTTTGCAAGGGCATGGCTGTTAGTCATTCAAAATAATCTTTCTCCTATGTGTAGGAGTGTTTTTCCTTTCTCTGCTAATAAATCCACCTACTGTCTTGTAATCCTCACACTCCCAGTAAACAATACTTAATCGTTTAATTGGCATGTGGTAGGAAAACGGAGGCATCTTGTTTTAGGCTGGTGAAGCAGAACTGTCAATCATCTGAGTTATCTACTGTGGACTTTAATCCTCTCGTTGGAAAGCTGTTAATCAATTATAAGTTAAATAGAGCAGCATTCTCTTTGAAAGATTAAGACAGTTTCATTTTGACAGAACAGTCTAATTGCTAACAATTGATTATAGAAATGTTCCTTCCCAAACCCTGCAATTTTATTATCTTGAAATCTCCAGTCACTGCAACTACCTTACTCCTATGTCTTAAATGTAACTAAATGTGAAGTGCATCCAGCTTTAATCTTGTGATTTAGTTTGGAGCTTTTGCCATAATTAATAGATCTGCTTCACGGAAACAGCTATTGATGTGACCCATGGATGTCTTGCTGGGCACTGGGGGTCAGGTGGACCTCTGGGCCTCTGCTGTGGAAGCAGAGATATGCAAAAGAAAATGTGCCAAAAACTCAGCATATGGTTATAAAGTGCCTACAGAATGTGGCAGGAAGAGCTGGCAGTGGTGCAGTGTTTCCCTTTACAGTGACCAGGGATGAGTTTGCATTGTAGCTCGTCAACTTGGCACCTTCCTGTTGTTGCTGTCCTTGTGGCTTCTGCACCAAGAACTGGCCCAAACTGTTGTGCTTCTCCCTTGAATTTATCACAAGTAGAGAAGGTGTGGATGGGAACAAAGCCATTCAACACATGCTGTCTTGGATAGCTTCTGCTGTCATCAAAAATGAAATATGATGAAGTGTGAACATGGATAAAACTAATTTAATTTATAGATTTAATATCGACATCTGGAGTACAAATACTGAGAAGAGGTTTCAGTTTTTAGTTGATTGAGAGGAACAGCTGAAGGCCTGTAGAGGACACAGGAGAGCTAATAAAGGGAAAAAGGAAGCAGGAATGCAGCAGGAATAGGTGGTTGGAAAAGGTTCTTGGTTAAGAGCCACTGAGGGCAATGGAGCTGTGCCCATTCCTATCCCAGCAGGGCTTGTCCTTTAAATAGCTGCACACAGGTAGCTGTTAGTGACTTAAGAGCTCATTAAAGGAGATTTATGTGGTTATTCTTTGTAAGTAAAGGTCTGCATATCCCAGTGTTGCAAGCCTCACAGCAAATTGTGCTACAAAGGATGGGGGCACATATAGAGCCACTTGCACGTGGGGCACATAAGTGTCCTTGGACATCAGCATCATAACAAACTGGCTAGGGAGCCTGGTTAGCTGGCAGCAAGGTTGTGTCCTTGTGAGTAAAGCAAGCTCTGCTTCTTACATATAAATCAGCAGCATTGCTCTGCCCGATGGCATTGTGCCAGTAATGCCTGTGCCACTGCTGTCCCCACAGCCTGTGGAGCTCACAAGTTTCTAAAGCTGGAAAAGGGCAGAAAAAGAAATCCAAATAAATGAAAAGCTTTGGGTTCATTTCTCAGTCCCAGTTTGATATGGTTAAGAACTGAGGCATGTCATAAGTGTTGTGTAAGTAGAAATCAGCCTTGTTAATCAGCAGTACACGAAGGAAGAGACTGAGGCTTGAGGTTCTCTCATGGATTGTGTTTCTTGATTAAGAGATAGTGGTGCGAGAGCAGGGAAAGCCCTTCCGGCAAAAAGGGGTAAAAATGCCTCTTCAGTTCTGGCAGTGTGGGAGCTGTGAGAAACTGGACCTTAGAGGAGGAGCACAGAGAAATGCAGGTAGATAAGGAAGGAGAAAACTGGAACTGGTGGACAGGTGGTCCAAAGACCCCATTTTTAGTGTTCATTGCTTTATATCCTCATGAACTCCTCATCTGCAGGGCTATAGGTTAGAAGAGGCACTTTGGGATCAGGAAAATGAGATTATGGTCCAAGCACAATACTGCTATCGTGACATGTGCTGAATGTCGTGTATCACTTGCTTCTTGTCCTGCCTGCGTTACTGATTCTACCTTTCCTTATTTCAGGAACCCAAGAAGCTGTCACCATTCAGCTTGCTCGCCATGCCCAGGTCCATCTTTTTTTATGGCATCTGACTGCTGGGCAAAAAACTTTAATTCTGGAGTTGTTCTGAGTTTAAAAATACCAGGCATCTATTGTTAATTACCTTGTTAATTTGTTGAAACATTTTTAGAAAATGACTTGATTGGAATTTAGCATGGTAATTGTCCACAAGATGGTTTTAAGACTTGAAGTAGTTATCTCCTTACCTTTCCCCATCAATTTGAGGCCCTTTGGGATAATACACTTGCACAGAACTTGAATGGGGGTAAGGAGCTGGGACTTCAATAATATGGCACCCAAGGCATCAAGGAAGAAAAATGGAGACATCGTGGCTTTGGGTGCTTTCCTTAGATCTTAAAAAGATGCCAGGCTAGGACCGCGATACCTCCATCAGATTGGAAAAAACCCGAAAGACCTAACAAGCCTCCAGTTGCACCCACATCTCTTCCTTTCACAGCCGCAACTCTGCACCTATTTTGAAATTATGCTTTTCCTGTGAGGTCCCAGGAAGGTTGCCGTCCTTGCTGTAATGGGCTACCACTCATCGAAACTACTTACCTTCCAGACCCGGGTATTACCTTCTGTGTGGCTACTGCTCCTCACGCACAGGGAAAACCTTGAGCTATTCATATCCTGCTGGTGCATCCAAATTAAGTCATTAGTTCTAAGTGGGAATATTTATAATTCCTGCATAACAAAAACAGTATTAGCAGCCACCCACTTATAAGTGGAAAAATGGAGCGATGAATCAAGTTTTCTAAGAATGGATAAATCTGGTAGGTTCTTCCATGACCAGATGACCTGTCTAAATGTATTTATTTTTTCTAAAAAAATAAATAAAATAAAATTTTCATTTAGATAGTCAAGATTTCATGTGACAATCAAAAAGCACCTTGTAAAATTGTGTAATGACATTTATTTACCAGGAGAAAGTTTGGATCTGCTTTCAGTTATTGAGACTCCTGTATAATTTCCTGGCTCTCTATTGTATATTCAGTTATCCTTCCAAGTCCTTGCAAAGTTCACAGCACATGGTTTTGAAGAGATGACATCTATTTAAATCAGGACATGCTGTTCCCAAAATAATAAACAAACCTATCAACCAGATGGTGAATTTTGAGATAATGTAGAAATTGTGAAAGATGGTTGCTGGCCATGATGTACAGGTTGTCACTAGATGTGCCCGGCACTTCTGTCCACCCCTTATTCCTATGAACTTAGTGTACTGAATCAGGGTTTGGTTTTCATCATTGACCAGCTTGAAAGGGCAATTCTCAGCTGCTTGTGCTCTTTCAGAGCTACTTTTTGCTTTCAACAAGAATGTGAAGGTATATGGTACACACTGCATGCAGCACAAGTGAAGAGCTGAGATTTTTTAGAACTTGTTTTTCTTCTCATGTCTCCTCTCATTAGAAAATGCATGTTAGAACTAAGGGGTTTTGGTTTGGTTTTTTACTACTGTTTTTGGCTGACCTTCATTCTGCAAAGTACACTTTGCATTGAGTGCATAGGGTTAGGACTTGTATCCCCACGTGCTACAGGCTGACAGTTATGCAGGAGTTTGGCTTTAATCTGGGCACACGTGTGATTTACCTCATGCAAGGCTAAAGCCAGATGAATTTTGAGCTGGGCAAGGTTTGGATCCAGCCCAGAAACTCCACCATGAACTCAAGCCAATGGTGTTGCCAGCACATGAGCTTTCATTTCTACAACAAAAATGTCTATATCCCACTATTGTGGTTTGACCTCAGACAGGAACAAAGAACCCCATGGCAGCTGCTCTCTCAGGCCCCCCACAGCTGTGAGGGGAGAGTTGGAAGGAAAAAAGGCAAAACTCATGGGCTGGGACAAAGACAGTTTTCTTCCCCCCCCCATCCCACCCCCAGCTCCTGGGCATGGCTCCCATGGGATGGAATATCTGTGTCCCTGCTAGATCCTGGGGAGAATTAACCCTATCCCCACCAGGACACCCACCTATTTCTGCACAGCATCAGTTTATAGCCCATTACTCTCTAAAATTGTTTTTCTTGTCTTGTTTCTAAAGCTTTTCCCGGCTAAAAGAGAAGGCTACCAGAACAGAAGGTATTATGAAAGCCTTCATGGATGGCGGCAATGGAGGCACTGTTAGGCCAAGTGAGACCTGCACATGTGGGGAATGGTGGTGGTGGGGCTTCTCTGCATTCTCCAGTTATCCACAGCTGGGAAGGTTGTTCTGTTTAAACAGAGTACTTGGCCTTCCAGGCTTGCTGCCACCTGATGTATCACTCAGGTGTTATCATGCAAAATGGCCTTACCTCATTATTCAAGGTAATAATTAATCCTTGACTGTAGTTGCAATGTTGGCCATCACCACCTGCATCCTTCACCTTTTTGCTGTAAAATCTGCAGCTAGAATATCAAGCCAGACTTAAAGAAAAAAAAAAAAAAATCAGCATCACCTAATATTTGCCCTTCCTCAGCCCTGCTTGCCAGTCTGCGGTACTTGCTGCTTTGTGACTAAAGCGTATTTGCAGGTTGGACTGCCCAAGGGCTGTGCTGGCAGCTCCTGGCTGCCCTCTCTACCCAGCACCTTCTCATCTCATGGCTGCTGAGCCTTCCTCTCCACCTTCTCTCAAAAATTCAGCTGCTGTGCAAAATCCATGGTAAGAGTCAATAATTTCTGTAACCTTCAAGGCTTCCTGGCATTTCTGTGTTGACAGTAAATGGATTTGAACATCAAAGACAGTCAGATATCTAAACACACAGCCTTTCACATCTTCACGCTTTCTTGTTAGGCTATACCTCAGTCTGTCAAAAACTCAGATGGTGATGCTGATCCAAAGGGCCATCTTCATATGAGCGAAAGTGTCAGTCCTCAGGCTGCTTCTGATCTCTGCTCTCTTCCAGACCTCACTCGGAGGGCTCAGACACGGACGAGCAGGCTAGATCAAAGCTTTTGCATTGAAAACCACCTACTGTTCTGCCCCAGTGCCTGGGTTTGCAGCCTGACCCATTAATCGAGCCTTCCTGCTGCCTGCATTTATCTCCATTAGAAGTTCAGGGTGGTCTGAGACCTGCCTGCCCACGGTCATCCTCCTGTTGTTCATCAAATCTTTTACCCTCAGGAAACATTTATCCCCATGCTTAGCAAATGCTGATCTGCAGAGCAAAGAGGTGTCTGCATTTGGGCTACGACTAATTAATGCAGTGGTGTTGCACTGGGCAGTGGGGCAGCCTAGCTGTGTTCAGCCTTTTAAGTTGGTTTTGGTGAGTGATGGAGCCTGAATGTTTCTATAGGCTCTTTTTCCACTCTTTCCGTTCTCTCACTTGGATCCTCCTTTCAATTCCTTTAACACAGATTGAGAGACAAGCAGCCGTGCCTGAGTGTCCCCAAGAGACGTGGGGAGAGGACATTGAGCAGGGGTTACTGCTTTAGCCTGGCAGTTTGAGGCTGAACATTTGTTCTGGAGGGCAGTGTTTCCAAATGCTCCTGCTTTGCTTTGAAGTGCACCAATTAAGGTTTGACGTACGGCGTAACCTGAAGAAGACAAGGTTTATTTTCTTCTTCTCTCTGTGGGCTGGGAGATGTGGGCTTTCTTCTGCAAGCCTCATTAGAGACTTTAGGCTGGACAGGAGTGAATGGAATATGTTACGGTGACAGATTTAATGGCCATGTCGCAAGTTGTGGAGGGTGGGAGTAAGGGATCATAGTTTCCCAAGGAGACTTTGAAAAGCTTCTCAATTAGCCAAGAGGATTTTTATAGACATTTCTTTCTGGAGCCAAAGTTGACAGATATAACTGGGGACTGCACAGCAAATATGTCTACATGGCACAATGACGCCCAGCAAAGGGCACTATGAAACATTTATGGAGCTATTACCTACTTGTGATCCCTAGCCACAAACCATAAGCTTTATTGATAATGCCTTAAAAGTGGTGGTTCTTGCCCTGGAGTTTCTGGAGCATGGAGATTGCTGCCAGCCGGCCCAGAGAGCTGTGTCTATAGCCATCCTGAAGGCCATTTCACTGGAAATGTTATATTCATATATTTTCCTTGCTGATGGGCTAGTCTTTGTGCAAAACCTCCCCTCTAAGTTCATGGCACAAGCCCCAAATCAGCTCCAGGCTCCTTGTCTCCCAGCTGCTGGGGATGTCCCTGTGGTCTGGCTGGGTAGCAACCACCAAAGGGCAGAGAAAGCCGAAATAGCAGGGTGTCCTCAAGAGGTGATAGCCATGAACACTTCGAGGGTCTGCTGAGATTTGGCTGCACCACAATACCTGCGGAGTGGGACACAAATATTGCAGGTTCAGCAGGGAGGGGGGAGCTTCTTCTGCTGCAGCAAAGCCATGATCTCATGGAGACGTCGCTGTGATGTTCAACCTTACCATAATGCCATACTCTGGTTTCAGGAGAGAAGGGTATCTACAGGAACGTCTTTTCTGTGTGGAACTGGCAGCACAAAGCAAAGGGAAGGCTCCAGCTATAATGGCAAGCCAGGGAACTGATGGACATTGAGGGCTTAGCACCTAAGGCACTTTTTGATCTGTCTCATTAATATCTCATGTTGCTGTGTCTGGGAAGCTTTTCAAAGTAGATCCAGCAAATCGATATTCCTCTTTCTAAATTCTTGATGTTGCTTTCTTGGCAGAGATGAAATTTTAAAGTGCTTCGAAAGGAATTTTGCAACTTGACTGGCTGTAGTAATTTGGCAGGTTAAGACTGCAGGCTCTGGGGACTCGGCTGATGTGTAGCAGGGACCAAGGGGCATGACTTGGGCACAGGGACAAGCTCCCAGGGTGGACATTTGTGTTTTGAGTGTTGGGAGTTGAACCCTACAAATTCTGGGTCTCTGACCACCTTGTGTAACTCTCTTCTCCTGTGGAAGGCAATGTGCTCATCCCTCATGTAGGACAGTCAAAGAGCTGGCTGCTTTCTTGTGCATCAAAGCTAGTTGTAGGTCCAGTTTGAGGCTCTTAAATCCTTGTGATACCAAGTTTCCCTGCTAGGTATTAGCCTGAAGCATCTCAGCTGCTCCTCCCTGCTCTGTATTACCATCCCTGCTGGCTGTATGAGCCCTTTAACTGATGGATGCAGGCAGCGGGGACTTCACCAGGCACTGGAGCTGACAGTGCACGCTGCATATGCCAGCCCTGAAATTGTTCTTGCAAGATCATGGAATCACGGAATTGTCAGAGTTGGAAGGGACCTCTAGAGATCATCTGGTCCAACTCCCCTGCTAAAGCAGGAACGCCTAGAGCACATTACTCAGGACTGCATCCAGGCGGGTCTTGAAGATCTCCAGAGAAGGGGACTCCACGACCTCCCTGGGCAGCCTGTTCCAGTGCTCCATAGTCCTCACCATAAAGAAGCTTTTCTCATATTTGAATGGAACTTCCCATGTTCCAGCTTGAGCCCGTTGCCCCTCATCCTATCACTGGTAACCACCGAAAAGAGTCCAGCTCCAACATCCTTCAACTCACCCTTTAGATACTTATAAACATAAATAAGGTCTCCCCTCAGTCTTCACTTGTCCAGGCTAAAGAGTCCCAGCTCCTTGAGCCTCTCCTCATAAGGGAGGTGCTCCAATCCCTTAATCATCTTTGTTGCCCT
>VXAK01005118.1:0-14874 GCA_013399435.1 Arenaria interpres
GGGATTCCCAGCAGGAGATGCAAAACCTGACTTCATAAACCAGAGCCCATCTAGGTGGTCAGACAAAGGGGGAGGAAAAGAACCAACCTGAGCTTGAAATATATAATGAGACTGAAGAAACATCCTGGGAGTGGAGGGGTCTGTGCTGTACATGACTCGGTGGAAAGAGGCGAGTCAGGGCTTTGTGGAAGAAGCTTTGGGAAAGGAAGGCTGGGACTGAGATGATATTAATCAAGTAGCAAGAGCTGCCCAGACGTGGCTATTCTTGACTATTCTATTAGGAAGGAGATTACTGCTCATGGTTCCTCAAAATGAGCTTCGAGGCAATTAAACAGGCTGTAATGATGGGCTCCCTCCTTACTCAGCAGCTCTGCTTCATTCAGCACATCTGGCACAGGGGTGTATTTATGTGAAGATGGATGCTCTGGGTCCAGAGGAGCAGGACATCCTCCTGGGAGCTGCACTGGTCCCCACTTTGTGAAAAACCATCTCTCCTGAGCTCTGTGCCCTGCTTCTGATGGCTTTTTCTCTGGCAGCAGCTCTGCTTGTGCTGGCTGAACAGGCAGCTCTTCCTCCTCCTGCCTGCTAGAGCAGGACTCAGAAGCCCTGCGCCCAAGAGGGTGTGGAGCTGGGGAGCTGGCACACAGCATCATGCTCCTGGCATCCTGGATCATTGACAAGGACACATGCCTGGTGCACCCACAAGCTTACTTTGGGGTGGGCACAGCAAATACAGAAAATTCTTGGGGAAAAAAAAATAAAGCAGGACCACATGACATTTCAGTAGCTGCAACAAATAAAATTCATGTTTTGGAGCTGGAATAAACAGTCAACGCTTGTCTGTCTCTAGGACTTAAAGCTTTATGGATATGGAGGTGGGGTTTTAGTCCAGGTTAGGAAAAACCTAGTTCTGAAAGTTATTAATTTTCTTGTCTTTATTTTTGAAAGTCATTCACTGCATTATTTTTTTTCAGCTTTCTCTCTCTTGAAAGCTCAATACCACCCACAGCACTGGGTACTGCTGAGCTCTGGCTCTCAGTCAAATCCTCTTGCCTTCAGGGAGATGGAAACTAATCAATGAGGAATATTAAACAATATGGAAGTCGCTGTGATTTAACATTTCCCACAAAGGTCAGAGTCCTCTGGCAGCTCCACGATAACACTGAGCTGAAGGCAGCACAGGGACACGACATATCTCAGAGATAAGCTCTCATTCCTCTGTTTTCTGCAAGAGATGTTTTCTTGTGTGACGGAAAAGATCCCGCTGCTGAGCAGGCTCAGGCTGGTCGGGCTTCTGAGCTTGTGCTAGACTGAGCTTGGGTTCCCCAAGTGCTCACTGGGGAGCCTGGGCTGTCTCAGACCTGGGTTTGCAGGGGTGGGTTTGTGGTGGGACAGAGTCCCCCTGCAGCACGTTCCTGCTCCAGTGCCTTTGCCCAGCTGAAAGTCTCCAGAAGTTTTCTGGAAACAGGGTGATGCATTCCAGTCACCCCAGGGATGCTCAGCAGAGCTTGCCAGTGAGATTTTGGGATCCTTCAATTGACCTGGTAGAACTCATTGGCCTGACAGCAGCTGTATCCAGCTGCCTGAGGCTGGAGGTTTCACTGGAGCCCTGATAGGGAACTGATAGGAAACTGAACAAAAGCTTCAGGTCTTAATTTGGCACCTTACCTCCGTTTCCAAAGACGTGTGGTGTTGGGATCCAAGGAGGGCACTTGTGACTCCATTCAAGGCAGGGTGCAGGACGCAGGCCAGCCGGCAGGAGCAGGTGTACCTATTGACCAGAAAAAAAGTAATAGAAATATAAATCCTGAAGCCTAGTTACATCTCTGTTGTTTTTCTCTGTGTAGGTCCTGCTTCTATTTCTATGGCAGCAACGGGAATTTTAAATAATCCCCAGGTGGAGATTAAATTTCTGGTTAGGCACTTCTTTTTCTGAGAAATCTTAACAAGTAACTTCTCACTGGGTCTGGGGCTTCTGCCTCTGTATAAGAAGGATGATGACACTTTCGTTTCTACAGCTGTTAATATGAAGTGGCTAATAACACTTAAGCACCAGTGTCAGCTGAGAGACTTCCCTAAGTGAGACCAGTAATCAGTTGATTCTTGTTTCCATTCTAATAACAAACCTGGTTAAAATCTAACTCTTTAATTCTGAGCATCACTGGCAGGGCTGAAAAGATGCAGACACAATAATCCAATCCAGGCAGACTGCTCAGGACTCTTTTATATTTGAGTTTGAACAAGGGTTTGTAAAAAAACATAGCAATTAACATCAGCAAGTGAAAGAGAGAAGTGGAAAGGACCTTGAAGGATGCCAAGCTGCAGCAAAGCAGAGCCCACTGGATGGAAACCCAAGGAGCCAGGACACTTTGGAGATTGCTGTGAGCCATTGCATTTTGCATTCCAATTATTTTTCTTGAGTGCATAGTTAACCGATGGTAGTTGCTCCCCAACGAGTTTCTTGACAAGCAATTTATTGTTAGAAAGGATGAAAATCAGCAGGTGCTAATTCCATCACAATGCCCCTCCTTTCCCATCCCAAATCCTCCCATCTTCTTCATTTGCTCCTCTTAATAAGATTTTGTATATTGCTACTGCACCTGGTTGCACACCACGGTTATGAATTTAATGTGCAAAGCTAAATGTAAACAGGATTTAAAAAAAAAACCTTAGTAATTATAAAACACTTGAAAGCATTCTCCCTCCCCCACTTTGTTTGCAGACTCTTTGTTCTGCCTGTCTTGTACATACACCTATTGCAATCATTTCTTGGGGTTAGTTTAACTACAATAAAAGTGGCAGGAGAAAGTGGCAAGTGTTTGCCTTTTTTCAATGGAAATAGGAGGAGGCTTCGTTAACCTAAATTCAAAAATGTCAAAAATGTCAGGTGACGTTTTGTCTCCTTAGAACCAAGGTCAAAAATTTCTTCAAAATTCTGTGACTTCAGACAAAGACAAAACCACACAAGTTAAGTCCTTCTACCTGAACAGAATTTGGCTGTCAACCTGCACTCCTCAGTGATGCGCTTCTGTGCTGTTGTCATTTGGGATCTTTGATTCTGAGGGCTTCCAGTACCAGCAGAGATGTTTAATTATCCATCTCATTTGGAGCATTATCAGTTTTGGTGGACAAAAGCATTGTAAGCATCTTTCCCTTAGCATCAGCATTTGAAGTGTTGACCTAGCAAGTATTTGGGATAAAGACAGAGTTTCCATGGGATGCTCAGATCCTCCTTAGTGCAGTTAAAAAAGGGTTACTGAAATATTGTGCATTGGTGGAAACATCTGTCATCGGACCATCACAGTCCGTGAAGGCAACTCAAGTTGTTTGACCCACTGACCTCCCATGGGACTGGTTGTTTCTGAACATGACTCAATTCCTCCTTCAGTTGCACAGTGAAGAATATCTTGCTGTCAGAAGAGAGAGATTTAGGAACATCACAATTAGGCGGAATTGGGAGACATTAAGGAAAATCCAGGATCTATCTTTGGGCTGCACAAGTTAACAGGGATGCTGCTTAGTGGTTGCAGTAATTTCATTTTCAAAGCAGGCTGTAGCAGAAGGGTGATTCACCGCGTGTGCTCACTCCGGCCAGACCGCCCTGCAGATCCTGCCCAGAGCTCCTGCTGCACATGGGGCACTGCCATTTCATTTTTGGGTAGCTATATTTCAAAGCCTTCTAAGATAAGCAGAAAGATCTTCGAGCCTGCCTTAAGAACAGAGGCAATGGACAGGAAGTCAAAATTTTGGCTGGTGGGAGGAACAGCTCAGCATGAAGATGCCCGGTAGCTGCTGCCAGCCCAGTGCTGCAGGGAATGGGTGCAGCATCCCCACAGGGTGCTCTGGGGCCAGCTCCCACCCGGCCACCACAGCAGAGTCATGGGCTGGCTTGCAGGAGAGCAAGGAGCTGGCTTAGCCTCGCCAGCCGCTGCAGAAAGGCACAGCGTAGCCACATCGCCGGTTCGTTTTCTAATTTGTCTGAAATCTCAGCGGGCTGACACCTTCTAATTTGCTGTTTGTTGCCGCTCTCCTAGAAGTCCAGCTGATCGCTCTGTTGGTGCCCGCAGATCAATCTCGCAGAAACAGACTTATTTTTTTTCTTCTGGTCTTGAAGAGGTTAGTTTTCCAAACACCTGCGCTTACCTGCTGAGCTGAGCAAGATTGCTCTCGCTCATCCATGCTGCTCTCATGTGCTGCCAGGCACGCCCCCAGCCTGGGGCAGAGCTGGAAAAGAGGCAAGAGTCGGGCACAGCAACTGGATTTTTTATGTGTGTGGTGGTACTGGTGACTGGAGACCGACAAGGGAGAAGCACATAGAAAACAGTCCATAGAGCTGTTTTCAATGTCATTAGTTTTACAGCTGTGTTAAATTGAGTCTGAGTGGCCAAGATGTGGTGGGAGAGGGATGCAGGGTGGGCTAGCACAGAGCAGCCGTGGAAGGACACCTTACAGCCCAGCACTGCAGAGGTGGGGCTATCCCGTGTCTCATCCCAGGAGAAATTTTGAGATCTCCACATTTAAAGACCTGTAAAATCCACCTCCCTGGGAGTGTTTGCATATTGCAGTCTGTGCACGTGTTGCGAAAGGAACTCACCGGCCATATTCCAGCTCCACCACTGTCCCTTTCACTGAGCGCAAACACACGTTGCCCTTCTCCTCTCCACTGCTCAAGCTTTGTACTGGGGTGGTGGAGCACTTCCATCACCCCACTCTCTCCTCTGGGAGCTGGACCTGCTCCAGCTCTATGCATTCGTGATGTGTTTTGGCACCTCTGTAGTGCACAGGATGAATTTTGCATGTAAGGTGTCATCTACCGTTCATGGCCCCATCCTTCAAGGAGAAGCAAGAGACTCACTGCAGCCCAGCCTCCTGCCAGAAAGGGGCTCAGATGCTGCATGGGGTGGTGGGAGGTGGGCAGGGAGCAGTCCCTGCTCATTCCCTTCCCTTTCTCAGGGTCTACACTGACTCCAGCATATTTGTAATGCAGCAACACTTTGCTTCTTTTATCTTAAGAAGGGTTAGGGAAGAAATATCCTAGAAACTCAAGAAATAATCCTCATAAAGGAAGAGCACTTAATTTAGTACTTTTTTTAAAAAAACAAGTCATTATTTCCTCAACATCAGAATTTGCTGAAAGCACTCCAAGTTCTGTTTTGTGAGCGCCACGGAACAAAATAATTGTGCAATTAGTAATGCATCTCATACTTTGTGAAATGAAAGATTTTTTACTTTCAACAAGTACAAAATGTAACATTTTGCTTGCCATGGTGGGAAAGCACTGGCCATTCCTCCCTATTTTAAGTGCACTGCAGTACGCAATTAATAAAAATAATAATAAATATCCTCCACAAAGCAGGAGGAGAGAAATGTGAGTGGCACAGACACAACGTGGTTAGCTTGGGACTGCCAGAGCAGCCAGCAGTTTCCAAATATTAATTATAGCTCTCTGAGGAGGAGCTGTGTCCTCCCCAGCCCTTTCCAACGCACCGCTCCCAGGCACTGTGGAAGCGGGGCCATTTGCCCAGGGTTGACCAGCAGATTGGTGGCCAAGCCGGGATGGGAGCCCAGCTGCTGCCAGCACCGGGTTTGTGCATGCAGCCACGAGCTCCCCATTACACGAGAGGGTTGCTGTTAATTCAGCAACCGGAGCGATGTTTCCGTAGCTGCAGCGTCCCTGCGCTCAGCGCTCACAAGTGACTAGCCCATGCATGTTAACAGTTGCCCCCTCGCTGTTGGCCTGGCCCACGGGAAAGGTTCTGCCGCAACTTGCCTCACTTGTATTTGGGGAGACAAACAAAACTGTTGCCTGGGCGATAGCATCCTCCTGCCCCGCTAGGTACCGCTGGATGAACAGCTTTCCCCTTCACCTCGCAGCACTGAGTCTGTGGCTGTGACGGGAAGCACCACCAAACCCTTTTTAAAAAGGTCCTCCTTGGCAGCGTGTCTCTCCCTCCTGGTTGCTCTACCTGGTGGAACATCCCACTGCAGTGGGCCTGGAGAGGCGGTGGGATGGCCGGGATCATCGCAGTGTGGAGCAACCAGACATGCAGGACGCAAGAGCATCTCCTGGCAGAGCTCTGCCCCGATGGGAGAACACCACCACCACTGCCCAAACCCCAGCCGAGTGATGAGGTTTTAGCATGGACTGGGGAAATGGGGGGACCAGGGGCAGGGTGAGCAGGAGAGCGTGGCAGGGCAGGAGCTGGGCACAGCTGGGGACAAGCTGCACCAACACGCAGAGGCACAAGCTCCTGCGCACAGCCAACGCCAAGGGATGTGCTCCCACCAGTGACGTGAGGGAAGGGGGTCTGACCACAAGACCTGTTGGACTCAGCCCTCAGTCACCCCTGGTGAAGCTCCAGAGATGTTGCATTGACCTTTAGCTGCAAATCAGTGCTGTGCAAGCCAGTTTACTTAATCATACTTAATCTTTAAATTGCTTACCATACCGTACATGACACCATACCAAGCCCAGCTGTGAAAAGAGAAGCGACAGTTTAATTCTGGAGCTGCATCTCTGTTTTGTGGGTTCCTGGGGCATCTCTGGAGCCATTCCTCGCCCCTCTCCTTCACACGCTCAGGCTCTGCTGAGCCTGGACGCTTGGTCGGCTGTTTCCATGGCACGCCGGCAGTGTTTCAGCGGCAGGGCAGGAGGGCAGCCTGGCAGGGATGTAAGCGGGGGCTTTTTGGTACATGCTAATGAGACGGCGCCTGGCAGAAAACGGAGCCAGCAGGGGTGGGCAAGCAGGAGCCGAGAGCGGCTTATCGCTCCTCCGCAGAAAGGGACTCTCGCAGAGAAGGTAGCTGCTAAATAAATAAATAAGGCAAACATCAAACACCTCGACTTCCCGCAGTCCCTGGCCCGTGTGCCTGCCCGGGGCTCCCAGCCGTGTTTCCCCCCCAGCAGCTGATTAGCAGAGCGGCTGCTCTGACGTGGGATGCCACAGGCGGGCGGCAGCAGCCAGGGGTGACGAGATTGCTTTTTGCCCTAAACTAAATTGCCTTAGAAATTAAATGCTGCTGTAGTCACAGAAGAAGCGGAGTCCCGAGGGCTGGAGCAGGGCCTGCCGGTGTGATAAAAGGACCACGGACTATTTTTGCCTGATAAGGAAAGGCTTGTGCTGGGAGAGGGCTAGAGGACAGGAGACCTGAGGTGCTTGGATTGCTCTGGGTCTGAAGCCAAAGGCAATGACAATGCAGGACATGGCACAACCAGTGCTGAACATCCCCTCATGCCTGCTAACATGGAATGATGAGTAACTGCTGAAATTGCAAAGCCAGAACAAAAGCTCTCCCTAAAATGTACGGTTTTTTGGCATAGGAAGGGCCCCGGCCGTCTAGCGACAGCCACCAAGCAAGCAGGGACCCTCCTGGCTTAGTCCTCCTTGAGGAGCTGCTGCAGGGCAGCATTTTCTGGGGACCACTAGGAAATGTGGTCAAAAATGGGGTGCAATTGGGTGAGGTGAGAGCGCATTGTGCTGTGTGAGCTCCTCTCCTGGGCTTTGTCCCCAGTGCAGAGCTGGTTGGTGGGACACAGTGTCTGACTGGTTTGCAGAAGGTTTGGGTGAGTCTGGGCTGCAGGGCAGCCACCTTCTCTATGTTTGCAAGGGCTCAAAGATCCCACTGGAGAAATGTGCCCTCTCACCCGCTGCACAAATACACGTGCTCAGCACGTTGTTCTGCAAACCCACAGAGCGTGGCTGGTGTCAGCAAAAATGGTGTGTCCTCTTTAACCTCAGTGTCAACAAAGGCCAACTGAACAGCAGGAATATCTTCCCTAAAGACCAAGAAGCACAAATATTGCTTGAATCATAGGGGTGAACCAGCATCCTAAACATGAGTGGACACTAGGTGGCAAGGAGAGAACTAGAGATCTGGCAGGAAACACCATGGGGAGGCCGGGTGAGCTGCCAGCTGGCTGTCTGCCCTCCCACCAGGGACTGGCCAGGAGATCTGTCCTTTTGACATAGAAGCACAACCTACCCAGGTGATATCAGGTCTCCAGGCAGGGAAATAAGTAAGAGGAAAGACAGGGATGGAAGAAATGGTCACAGGAACTATATAAAGACAGGAGAAGAAGTTTGGATACTCCAAGAAGGCTGAATCAGCCATCCTCAAGACAAAAGTCTTCCCGTAGCATTTCTGTGCTCCACAGAGGCAAACGGGCAGTAATGCCTCTTCACATGCCTACCAAGCATTGTCCATGGAGGCTGACCAGCTTTCCTTCCTTCTGGAGGGTAAAAGGCAATGCTGTCCCAGTTAGCTACCCAGGACCTACTTTAAGTTTTCTTTTTTTCAATTGTTCTGCATCATTTTGGGTTCCTCAGCCTACCCAGAGAGAGTTTCTCTTGTCCTTCCACCTGCTACGCTGTCAGTTTTCAACTTGCAGCTCACCTCACGTGGCTCTCATGCTGGCTGAAAGCCAAACTGCATCACAGTCTCCTGTCTTGGTCTTGTCTTCTAGCAACTTTTGTTGGCTCCACAGATCGTGTTTCAGGCCTGATGTGAAGCTTCACTGCAATTCAATCAAACCAATAGTCCCTGGTTGGCCATTCCTTTTCTGGAAAATCCACTTCCAGTGGTTTTATCACTTCAGCAGAATCAGAGGAGAAACCTTATGAGGCACCTGAGGATTTTCATGCTAATGAGTCCCAGTCCATCATCAGTTCCTCACTGCTTGTATTTCACCTGCCTGTGCACAAAATCAGTGATTTCGCCTGTAAGATCTCCTTCACTCATCATCTCTTGCCATCCTGGAAGGACCAGGTAATAAAAGAGTAGAATGAAAAGAAAAAAGATAGATTTTAGCCCCAGATTAAGAGATATAAGAGTCTAAATCATAAAAACAACAGACGTACTTCATGCTTTTCTTCCAAGAGGTTTGTGCTGCTTTATGCACTTTTGAGATGTGGCATAAGGGAATGGGAATGAAGATCATAATCTCTGTTGGACAAGCAATGAGGAATATCAGGTGATTGACAGCTCAGTAAACCTGCTCAAGGTTTCAGAAGGAGCTAGAAGGATCAAGATAACTTGAGAGGTTCTCATATGATTACAGGAAAGTTGAACACCTGGTCAGTACAGCTCCTTCCCACTGTCCAAGCTTCAGCAGTGATAAAATCCATCTGTTCCTCTTCATCCATAAAAAAACCCCAAACCCTTTCTCCAGAAAGACAATAATGTCAGTGGTTGTCACTAATGGGTGGTGAGGAGGACGAATTTGTCCTGATGTCAAATTAATCTCCAGGATGCTTTCCCAGAAGGTCTACAGAGGATCAGCCAACCTGGTCTATGGCCTTGCTTGATATCCATCTGTCTGCTGCTCTCCAGAACATTCTGCCTTTGGAGATCAGCAGCAACAACAAAAATAATAGCAGAACTGTACTTGGAGGGTAAATACTGTTCTCTGAGTGTTTATGTGTAATGATGCATGCCTGGTGCTGCCTGGTTGGATCCACCTCCATCCCGCCTCCCTTCCCTCCAGAGAGAGCTGGGCTTATCAGTCTCCTTCTAATGATGCTCATTCTTTTCTCAGTTTTTAAAAGGAGGGTGAAAAATAGAGGTTCATCTTTTGTCTTTCAGTCTCTTTAAGTCTGGATGCTCATATTTCTTTCCTTCCCTTGCCTCCCTTCCTACTCCTGCATGCCACCATCCTTTGATGAGCCGCACTTATTAAAGACTGAAGGGGATTTGCCACGTGTCGCTTTCAAAGGTCCAGGGGCAAGAAGCTTTAATTGCCAGATTTTTCACACAGGGTGTTAAAATTTATTAAAGTCAGTTTCTCTGATTTCCCTTTAATGAGATGACGACTGTGTGTACGAGATAACACTAGGTTCAATTGGTGGGAAACTCGCAGAGGGGGTTTAAGTAATCAGACCAAGAAAGTGAAAAAATGAAACCCAAACCTGTGCTAGATCTCATGTCTTAAGGACTTACTTTGCAACTTAATTTTAAGGTAAAAAACTGGGATTGTTCTTCAGACAGTACAGCATGGGTGGCAATCTTCTATTTAAGGGCTTTCCTTAGGAAACAGAGCAAGAGGTGGGCTTTGGGGGTTATTTGATTTTCAAGACAGTTTTGACATTCCAGCCACTGTTCCTCCAGGGGCATGGCTACCCCCATGAAAACAGAAATGGAGCGAACAACTTGGGGTTTACCCAGCACCCCAGGAAATGCATTAAACGCAACTGCTTGTGCTCTGTTTTACCCGGGTGTGAACTACTCATCCTGTGCTCCAGCACTGAGACGCTGGAGGGAACATCAGGGCTAAACCCCATGTTCAGGAGCCCTTGTAGCACAAGCCAATGCCCCCCCCAAGCACATATAACCCCACTGACAGTGCACAGCCAGCTGGAAGTGGGACCACACAAGTCCAGGTGAAAAAAAAAAAAAAAAAAAATGTTTTCCAAATCAGGATCCCCTGAAAGAGTTGAAGCCATTGAGGGAAAAAAAAAAAAAAGCCCAAACTTTTTCCCTTGGCCACCCTGGCTGCTCTCCTCCCTCGGCTTCATTTTTCCTCCTCCTTCTTTCCCTTGGTGCTACCTTCCTTTTGTTGCCCTACTTTTGTCCAGCCTTCTCCTAGAGATAAGATAAACGCTATTTTCAATTAACAAGACTTGATTGCTGAAAGCAATAGGAGGCAGTTCATTTAGAGCCAGCAAATTAATTGAAAGCTAAATGTACATAGTCAGTGTATTGCTGGGAGAGCAATTATCCCAGTCATTTGGCCCTTGCCACGCAACGCAGCGTCTGCGGCTCCGCAGCTGGGCTGTGCAGAGCTGCGAGAGCAGGAGAAGCTTGTGTTGCTGTCATCTTTTCTGAAGTTCCTCTCTCAACTGCTTTTAGTCCACTTTAATCTTGCAAGATAAAGCTCTCTGTGGCTGTAACCGTAAATTAGAGTGAGAGGATGCGTCTTGGGACTTTGGCACTGATGGGACCCAAAGCTGCTTTCTAAACAAGTGGTCAGGCACAATGAGATCTTCCTCCTCACTCCTCTCCTCCTTTGGGAGGGCTCTTGCTGCCACATGCAAACAGGATCAGTGCAATATTCCCAAGCCGACTGGATCCCTTGCCCTTTGCAGCGCTCACTAGAACAACCATTTGTGGACACACAGTGGAATCTAGGACCTCAGGAATTCATTTTTCCTTACAATATGTTTACATATGACAAATAACAGAGGGGAGGAGGGCAAAGCAATCAGCCTGTGAAAGAAATATCCCATCATAAGAAAGATCTTCCACAGCTCTTAAGGCCCGAGTGCTTTCGGCCCTGCTGTTGCCCAGCAGTCTCTGATTGCTGGGGGAGCCACTGTGGCTTCTGCACCAGCAGGTCCCTCATGAGCTGGGCTTGTGCCTTCCCATCACTTGGAGGAAAATGTCTCCCCATCTTTAGAGTGTCAATGAAAAACCTTGGGATGTTTTCTCTCCTAAACTGGTGGAAATGGGAAAACCTCAGAAACTGTCCAAATGCTGACCTGAGCCATGAAAGAGCACCCAGGTCTACAAATACTTCCAGGGTAAACTTGCACATTGGGCATTTCCTTTCCTTCATTGCCAATGGCAAAGAACTGCTCAGGGTTTCATGACCATAGCAAGGGGTACACTTGGGACGTGCAGCTCTGGGAACCCGGGTAAGGTAGATCCGAGCAACGAGGAGACATCTCCCTACTCCACGGGGTCATCCCCGGCCTCTCTGCCGGCATCCCACAGCTCTTCAGAAACACCTTGCTAAAAACCTACCGCTCCACAATTTACATATCAGGGCGCTGTAGGAAACAACCCACTCTTTAACATGCAATCCACCTAGAAGTGGTAAAAAGCAGTAATTACGAGCCAGTCTCTACCGGAGAGATGACAAACCCACCAAACAAAATCATGTTTTCCCCGCTGCACCTCTCTGCCTCCGAGCCAACTGGCACAAAGACGCTGCTTTTTTATTCCTGTACAAATTATGCTTTTAAGCCTTCCCTCCCTGCCTCCCTGCCAAGCGTGGGAGGAACCCCACGTGTCGGCTCGGTAGTATTTCCGAGGCGGGCTGTTCTCAGCCCAGCGCCTCTCAAAGCCAGCAAAGCCTGGTGCTCGTACGAATTTTCTCTCACCTTCGAGAGATGCTGACAACGGGGGCCGGAGCGATGCCCCAGTTACATAGCTGCCACCTCTGATGGGAGCCGGCACGTTCGCGAGGAAGCAGAACGAAGCTTATTAAATCAGAAAAAGTAACACCTACGGAGTGTGGCGGCGCTTCCCGCTCCCTCCCGGCTCCCGCCGCGCTGCGCTCGCAGCCCTGCTGCGCCTTGTAAGCCGGCTGGTTGGGGACCAGCTCCATCTCAGCTCGTTACCAGGTACTCGTTATGCACCAGCATCTGTTTTATCATCCTCCCCTCTCTCATTTTCTCCTGTCTACCAGCTCGCCGTGTCCTTGGCCCCTTCTCCATCTTGCTCTCCTGCCTGCTTAAATTTCAGGACAGATTACCCAGGCAGGTTGAAAAACTTTTTTGGAGAGACAAATTGGGGCTAGTCATCCCAGGGAGAGGAGATTCCTCTTGCCCTTGGCAAGTCCATGGCCCAGTAACCTCACAAGTAGGCTTACAAACCCCTGGGACACCACAGAGAAAGCATTTCTTAGATAGAGGGTGTTTAGGTGACAGTGGCCACCACATTGCTGGTATGCAGGAACATAAATGATGCCAGAAAGTATTTCCTGCACCATTGAATTCCCAGTTATTCCAGTTTCAGGTGAGCTTTCTTGATGGTAGCTGGCCAGGATTATGCATAACATTTTTGGTATCACCAAAAGTTTTTCCCAGCTGAAACTCTCTTGCTGTGATCTTTGAATGTGTTTGCTTTTTTCTTTCTTTCCTTTTTTTAATGCCTGTAGCAAGTTGTCCCATTGGTGACAAACATCCATGCAGAGATCAGCAAGCATACCCAGATCTTCAACTGCTCTTTCCAGCAGTAGGTAGTCCTGCAGTCAGCCCCTCAATCACGGTGTTGAACCACTGCCTTTCATCCCATCTTTCTATCCCCAAAATCTGAAGTCTTTCAATTCTTCATGTCAATCAACAGTGGTTGCAAGATAAATCCTTCAGAGAAACTATGTATGTACCTTTCTTTCCACTAAGTTGTGCTTCGCAGTACAACTCATTATTTTCTCTTTAGATGTCTCACTTTGACAACTCTTCTTTTATAGTCTTCATTTTAGCTAATGAGCATCCCCACAAAGTCAAATGTTTTTGTGAAGCTCATTTACATTAAATCTATGACACCTCCCTCACTTAGAAACACAAGCAGCTTCAGGAGAAAAACAGACAAACAAAACAAATCACAGCAGTCTGTCATGGTCTATCTTTGGGTAAACACACAGGGCTTTTTCTCTTGTTTGCAGACTGCTTGTGTGAGTTTGGTTATTCCTCTCTGGCTTGGAGATAGGCTGTTTGCTCTTCCTGGCACACAGCACTACCTGACACGCTATAGTTACCAAAAAGTATTTCCTGACCTGGGAAGTACTTCGGTTCTCTCACTTGAGGGCATGCATTTCTGAGTTTTGCCTCTGCTCAGTGTATATAAATTCTCCCTTGCTGTGCCCTGATTCCCTTTGCTATTAACGGCACTCACCTCCCCTCCCCTTTGCACCAGTCTCTTATGAAGCTCCAGGCACATTATTCAGCAGTTTCCAGGATCCCTCTTGACCCTTTTAGATCTCCCTTCCGTTATTCTTGCACAGCAGCCTCCTGTCTCTGCCAACAGCTGAAGAACTTCTTGCTACTAAAGGGATTAACCACTAGTCCCTGAGATAAGGACCAGCTCAGCAGCCAGAAGGATGAAGGCAGTGACAGTTTCCCCTCCTACCTGTGGTATAAAAAGCAAGTGCCTTTTCTCCCATCTTCTCCATAAGTCTGAGAGAGGATGCAGACAGCAATCAGTGCAGTAAACTGCCTGCCTCACCCCTTCCTAAATTCCAGCCAGGACTCCTCCCCCAGCCCAGCTTTCCCAACAAAGCCCTCCCTAGCCTCCCAGCACACCTTTATAGCTCCTGGTAATCATCTCCCAATTCCTCCCAGTCTGGCCTAGTTTGGCAGCGAATAGGTGGGGGTGGGATTAACCCTTTCTCCACCATCCTCCAGACACAGACATTTACACCTCACTATGTAGCACACCTGTGGTCCTCTGTGTGGCATCAGGTGACACTGGGAACACCAGAGATGAAAACCCTGTCCTGGAAAGCCATCCTTGTGCCCTGTGGAGGGAGGCAGTGCCACTGTCGTGAAGTCCTACCTAATTTTAGTACCTAGCAGGCTGGACTCAAGCATTTACTGCAAAGCTACACATCTCGGCTTTGCTTCTTTTAAGCCTGAAGATACATTTCTGAATCCAAGTTTTGGTCCCTTCAAGAAACTCAACAGAAAGAGAGGAAGGCTGAAGTGGAGTTTCTTTGCCTTACTGCACCAAACCACAGGCTATTCCCTTCCTCTCTGACCTGGCACAAACTCACGGCATCACAAAATCCTTTTAAAAAGGATGAGAGTTTGCAGTGTGGGCATGCCCCTGTGTTTCTGGAAATACTGAGCTTTGGCCTCCATGGTCAGCATGGTCTCGGAGGAATGTCCTGTTGACTGCAGAAGAGGGGAGCCTTCTGAGAGCCAGGAGACTGGGCACTGACCTGTCCCTCTGCCTGGGCTTCTTGTGTAGCACCAATCCCATGGAAATGTTTCTGTGCCTCAGTCTGTTCAGAAATGGACTTTCCAGCCCTTTCTGCCCCGATTACTGTAAAAGAGGATCTGGGAGTCACTGGGGCAGTGTTCAGGCTGTCTTAGTGCTTTTTGGATAATCAGCAAATATACTAAAAAGATGGCATATGGTCTGGGGGTTGGGGGG
>VXAK01005118.1:14884-124942 GCA_013399435.1 Arenaria interpres
ATGGTCTGGGGGTTGGGGGGGGGGTAGATTTCTCTTACACCAGAGCAAAAACACTTCTTCAAATGAAACCTAAGAGCCGATCACACTGTGGTCGTGTCGCTCTGTCAGGATCCTGTCAAAATACACTGCAGCGTAGATAAAGATACTTGACATCTTGCTGAATTCTGGCAAATGTCTAATGAGGTCTCAGAGAGGGTTGTTGGAGCCTAAAACTTGCTTATGAGGCCCTGGGAATAGATGGCTTGTGGCTGCCAGGGTTGCGGGTATTACCTACCTCCCACCAGGGATGCCAGTGGTTGGCCTGGGACAAACTGGCCACGGAGGGGTTAACTTAGATTTCCCTTTGAGCGTTCAATGATTGCAGTCCTAATAGTTCAGCTGTTTTCCTTTGGAAAGAACAATTAACAGCGCCAGGGGTTGCCCTTTCATCTTGCCGTATTGATCATCACAGTGAAGGGAATTGATAGTGAGGATATAAAGGTCCTGACATTTCTTTCTCCAAAGAACTGCTCTTTGTGCTCATCTTTGATTTTTTGGGGGTTTGATGATTTATTTTTAAATGACACCCAGATGCACACGTGTTCGAACACGAATTAATACGGTACTCGCTTTGAACATATCAATTGCTGCCCATTCAGGACGAGGAATGCTTTCTCTAAAAGGCCTTACAAGGTTAGATAGTTCCCAAATATCTCCCCAAATATCCCTCAGCCAAAAGAGTACATCAGCAGCTAAGCATACATATCGTTCACTATAAATCAACCGTTTCCTTAGAGGAAGAAAATTTTCCCAAGTCTTTGCCATGTCTCCTCCTACTTTCCAGCTGAACCAGGACTCTGGCTTATGATGGCTACTGGCAAACAGACACACTTCAGCACAAAAATGGGAAAAAAGAATCACAGCAGCCTTTAGTCGGTCTTTCCCCATGTTTATTTGATTAAAATTTGAAATGCTGATGACCATTGTCAGTTAAAAACCCTGAAAAACAGAGAACATGGAAACCACCTCTGTGGCAAGTAAACAGCCATGGGATCCTCCAACCCCCTTTCCAAGACCCTGTGGGCAGATGGCACTGGTATCCCACAGAATTGCAAAATGGGGGACAGAAGCCTCCCCATGGGCTGCTGACCCCCGTCCCATCCCTTCCTGGACCCCATGGCACATTCTAACTGCTTGTGTCACCCTTGCCTGTGTGAGCGTGGAGGAGACAGGGTGGAGGTGACAAGGATGAAATATGGATAAAATGGGCTGACTGGTAGGGATTTTCTCTCTCAAAAGAAAAAAAAGAAAAAAAAAATCAAACCAAACCAAAAAACCCTCCCCAAACCTAAGTTAGCAGATCCTTTATTCAGAAAACCTCCTGGAAATCTCAGTTATTGTCTAACCAGTAATTGTGGCCCATTTGGAGCTGGCCCTTGGCTGCAAAAGGTACCTTCAGAAAGGTTTTAATCCTGCCTGTGGGGTTGCGCCTCCGTGGCTTCCCAATCACAGGCCTGACCCAGCTCCACGGAGGAGAGGCAGCAAGAGGCCCTTATATTTTAATAGCAATAATATTCAGCACTTAGGCAGGTGTTAGAGGGCTCAGTTGGGCTGTTAAGCATAAGTGTCTCCTGCCTGTGATGAGTGCCAGTGAGCGCAGGGCTCTCCGGTTCCCTCCTGAACTGCAATCACTCCTGTGCTCGCTCACAGCTGCCAGGCACGTGTCGCGTGGTGGCATCGACCTCTTCCCCTTCCCAGCCCACTCTGTCTCCAGGGTGGAGGGGACATCAGCTGAAATCACCCTCGAGTAGGATTGGGACCTCAGCTTTGCACAGAACCTCTCCACGGTCAGCACTGAGCTGAGTTAGTCTGCTGGGCGATGAGCTCAGGGTAAATTCACCTCTCTCCGTAGCAAGGAGGGTGGCAGGGAGCATGTGGAGCCATGGGCACTGTGGTTTAGCAGCATGCCGGTGAGGTGCATCACCTCTGGGACTGTCCCCAGAAGCTGGGAAATTAGTTACGTGCATTCCACTGTCACTATCTGGGCTGGGAGATGCTGCTGAAATCGCTCCATGGGACAAGGACTTGGCTACAGGATGCCCTGTGTCCCAGCTGAGGAGCACCAAGCCACAACAACCCGATTACCTGCGGGGCTCAGGTGTTGGCAGTTTTACTGTCCCTACTGCCGTGATGCTGCTTTGGGGCATGATGGGTTACTGGTACCAGTTATCCCCGTGCCCCTTCTGTGGGGTGAAGATGGGGGTGACAACCTACAGCTGCTCATCTCGGGGCTTACCTCAAGCCGGTGGTGGTGGTTTCCCTCCGACGCCGTGGCCTTGCAGAGCCATGCAGCGGGTGGTTTGTAATGACATGCTGCGGGGAAAAGGGACATGCCACCTTTCCTGCTGCCGCAGGCCCCTGCCACTGCCCTCCTGGTGTTAGTGGAGAGAGCTGGGCCAGCCCTGGAAGGAGATGAAACACCTTTGCTTTCATTATTTCGGGGGCTTTTGTCTCTTTTCTTTTTGGTTTTGTTTGGAAAGTTGTCCCAACTCACTCTGCAGGCAACGGTGGCTGGAGTTTGTGAAAGGGCATCAGCCACCCTGGAACCATCTGTTTCCATCCCCGAGCACGGCTGCACTGGTCTGACTGGGTTGTGAAGCCCTCCACCCACCCGGCACTGGGCGCACTCCTGCATCTACAGACTGCTATGGTGGTGCCAGCTCCTTGCAAAGGAGATCTGGGTTCATAACAGCTTAAGCCACCACAGCACCTCCCCAGGGCTTGGCTGCCAGGGCGGAGGATCTTCTTGCTCTGTTTTCCTGTATGCTTCTATTAAACTGGCTGTGCAACGAGCTGAGTGAGGGCTCAGCGGCGCGCACAGGGGTGATGGGCAGGGAGGAAGGGAGAGGGGGTGGGGGGCAGCAGCCCCCAGCAAACGGCACCGTTCCTCCAGACCCTATGGATCACTTTGTAGTGATGCTTACAGATGAGGAGCATTTTCTTTAACAAATATGAATCTAATGGATTAGGTCTGATCTAATTATGCATTCTGCATTAGGCCGATGCTCCCACTGTCTGTGGCTGCTAGCATAATTAAACTTAATGTACTTTTAATGATGTCTTCTTAACTCATGCATTCATATATGATTAGAATCAAACGGGACGAGCTGTCACGAGTCCAGGAGAGCTCTTTCAGCAGCTCCTGATGGGACTCATGTTGAAATATTAATAATGCAGATTTCAAGGTTAACAACATTGGTTTTGAAGTGAGGAAAGCTTGTCACACAGTTTGAGCTAATCTGAGGCAACAAAACGGCTCCCCTTTCAAGTTCAGCCTCTTCCCATCTTGCACATGTGCTCACGGGAGCAGGGGAATTTAAGTTTTACTTGGTAAAGATGTCGTTAAGTAAGTGAACTGCACTCTGGGCAGCAGCTACCAAAGAAGCTGGGACAATAACTCTGTGGCCACCTTTTGGGTGCTTACTGGGTGCTCTTGTCCTGCCTCAGTCTTTGCTCCCCTTCCCCTTTCCTGCTGCTTTTCTGCAAGTTGGGAGCATTTTGTTCTAGGGTCTGGCAATCAGAAGGCCAACTCTACTTTTGTCCCTGTTCCTATTTGATCAAGTGAAATCGGGCTGCGTTCCCCCTCCCAGCCTCCATCTGTTTTGTCCATAACCTCCTCGGTGCAGTGAATATGCTCCCTTCGGCTGTGCACCACCTTGTGTGATGGGGCCTGAGCAATCTTTGGCATTGCTGCCCTGGCTCCAGCGCCCTACACAAAGCAGGTAACAATACTGCAATGAAATGGTTTTATTTCCCCCTCCTCTTTCTGTTTTTATGGATATTTTTTTCTTTATTGGCCCACCCACGGCCTGGCAGACAGGTTGCCTTTTGAGTTCCTGAGAGCAAGTTGTGAAATCGTCTAAAATCCTTCCAACGGGAAAGCACTGATTTATTACACTGTAATACTGATGCGAACAACACCATGTACCTTTCATCTAAAAAGTCAGGACTTACAGAACACGACATGCCATTAATTTTGATGCCAGCTCAAACAGAGGAGGAATTACTACCAAAGGGATCCAGAGAGCATGTTAAACCAGCCCTGCAGAGTAATGAACATACTTTGTGGCTGTTACATTATGCCATATTGATCCTTAGGAACGAAAAGGTACCTTGGCAACTAATTTGGCTTGTCAAAGGCATCTCTTAATATCTGTGTATGCATGTGCGTGTGTGTACGTGCTATATAATTAGTGCATGACAAAGGGATGTGCAAAATTTGGCTAATTACACTTCTGGGGGTGAAGACTATTGTGTTCCACTGCTCTGGAGACAGCTCTCCCCCTGCACACACTTGGCAGGTGAGTTCACTCGGGTACCAGCTCGGCGGAGATGGCGTCCAGCACCCTGCCTCTCCCCATCCCGAGCCCGGAGTACCTCCTGGCAGCCAGGCAGTGATGCCTCCTCGGGACCGGTGCGCACCAGCAACAGGGAGATTAATCCAAGCGCTCTGGGAACAGCCAGATAACTCAGCACTTCGCAAGATTGTGGCTCTGTGTAACACCCCATTTGCAGGGTGGTCTCAGGCTCCTTGCTGCCCAAGTACAGTGTGATGGGTTATGGGATCACTTCTGCCCAGTGCGGAGCTGGATTCACATCTCTGCCCCATCCCAAAGGAAGATGAGTTCATTTGCTCTCTGAAGGTATACAGTGATGTAGACTTCTCTGCAATAAGGCAACCACCGTGTACATACCCAGAGCCTATTCCAGGGCCTAGAGAGGAGTAGCTGGCAGTGCTGCTGGTGGGACTGATGTACAGATGAAGGAGAGATAGGGATGGACAGAAGGGAAAAGGGAGGTGATGCTGCAGGTCAGGGCTGAGTGGAGAATCCCAGAGTGGGAATGGTCAAGATTTTGATGGAGAGATCAGTCTCGAGCTACCCCTCCATGCCTAGGAGAACATTTTCCAGGTCCTTGCACTCTAAATTCATCCCTCATATACTCAAACCATCAGGATCAAGTGCCTGGAAAAGAATAGAGCAGCTGGGAAGGTTGTCATCTTTGTAGTGAATCTGGAGCATATTTTGAGCTGGGATTTACATGTGGATTTTGCCCCAAAAGCCCTGCGGTCCAGTGGGCTGTGTTAATTAACTGGGTAGTGGAAATGCAAGCACAGGGGCTTTAGCCAGCAGTGGGCTGCCAAGACACAAAACCAGCACTGGTGGCTGACAAATCGATTTGTGCCCATAGGTAACATGAGGGCAGCTGAGGAATCTGTGTTTAGCAGAGGTCAGCAGGGGTTAATCTGGTACCTTAGCTGGTGGGAAGGGCCTGAAGCCCTCTCCTCCATTCTCCAAGGCGGTGTTTCAAAGCAACCCCCACTTGCTAAGCCCCAATCTGTGCTGTTATTTCTCATGCCATGGCAGTGAAGAGTACCAGCAGTGTCATAAGGGTACTGCACACCACTGCGATGGGTCATCTAAGCACTGACATGCACCTCTGTATTGGACTGGCATGTTAGCAACAGGCACAAAAATATTCTCTTTGTGACCCAGAGCCATGTGTGACATTTGAGTGACTGACCCCAAACTGAGGATTAACCTGTGTTCACAGTGAAAACTTCCCCACGTCTCCCAAAACTTTTGCTGTAGGCGTGTGGCTGAGTTGCTGGAGCTGAACAGGTTAGTGGTTGGCAACCACTGGGTTACAGCAAACATTGATGTGCCCCTGCCCTGTTCCTTCACTGAGCTTAGATGAGTAAGTTCTTCTTGCATTTGATAGCAGGTAGGCGCATGGATGAACAAGCTCTTTTTGGAGCATCCCAGCTTTGTGTCGTGATACCAGAGTTACCATCCCGTAGCAAAGGGGTGGACTGGGTCATGTATCTGTTCCTCACCTGCTGCACTTCAAGGTTCAGTGTTTTTTTGCTTCAATAACTGCTGAAGATGGTTTTGGATTCTTGCTGGAGTTTTTCTGACAAGGAACATTTGCTTTTGCCACTAGGAGGGAATTTTGTCCCGTTTATGCCAAGATATAAAGGAGCATTTCTTGTGCATTTCTGCAACTTCCTGGGAGCCATTCATGAACCACTGAGCAAGAAGAGTGTTTTGAGACAGGATCCAAGCCCACAGTACACTACTGGATGCCTAAGCAATTGTGGAAGACCAAAATGGGCTGATCCAGCATAACCTGCCCATGGGAAACCTCTGCTTGAAGCCCCACAGATTGGGAGTCTCTTGTGCTTTGAAGCCTGAGGGTTCACAGCCCCTTTCAAATTGTATTAATTCTGCCCCTTGGTGACTCTATCTTTAAAACTCACCAGTAGGTAAAAACACCCCTTGTGAATGTTGGAGACCTTGAATGTGTTACCATGGCCCTGTGGGATGAGCTGGGATGTCTGGTCCAAGGCATTTTTGTGTCTTAGCTTCCCCAGTCGATAAACGGGACTGACTATATGGGGAAGGGAAGTCCTTCCAGATCTGTGACACCAAGTGCTACATAA
Organism: Arenaria interpres; assembly: GCA_013399435.1. Lineage (NCBI taxonomy): Eukaryota > Metazoa > Chordata > Aves > Charadriiformes > Scolopacidae > Arenaria > Arenaria interpres. The sequence goes on from VXAK01005118.1 coordinate 21,366, forward strand.
GAGTATGACGTTAATGATTACAGTTGACCTCAGCAGCTGTCAGCATCTGCATAAATGTACAAGGTCTTTTAAATCTACTCTCCCTTTTCAACACATTTTTGGATGAGGAATTTACCAAGATAATTGTGTGAAAACTGAGTGATAAATATCTCAAATGTCCAAGCCTCTGAAACAGCATGGGAGCTCCTAGGAAAGCTGATCCTGGTGAGGATTTTTGGACCAGTGCTGGTTCTGAATTCTCTCTGAGCTGACCGTGTCTTGTCTCTCTGTAAAAACAAGCTAAAATCCTCTAATAGCCCTCCTCAAAGAATAACCCCACAAAACTCTAAAGGAAGCAAAATCATTAACTTTGAACCCAATGAATGTTTAATTTCCTGACTCTTGGGTAAATATTAGATAGATTCCCAATTTCAACCTGAAGCAGTTTATTTGGCTGCTGTTCACAATTCAGACACAGCAATAATCAAGGAAATCTCGTTTGATTCAGGTTGGGTAATATTGCCTGAGGGGTAACATCATTTTCATTTCCACACATCCAGCACTGGCACAAAACGGCATGGACAGGTATGAAAAATGGATCATGGATCCTTGGTGCTAAAATTCCAGCTGATAGTTTCATTTTTGTGTAAATAATAATTACCAATAAAAATGTTCCTTGAAAAAAAGAGAATGTGAAAAGAAAAACACTGTTCCATTTGATAAAGCAAATCCTTTGCAGTACTGCCAAAAGAAGGAAAAAAAAAAAAAGAAAGAAAAAACAAAAGAGAGTTAAAACAAATATAGCTGTTAAATAAAAGATCCAGGTACCAAAGAGCAAAATTTAATGAAAGCCAAAACTGTTAAATATGGATTCCTGTTGAGAAAAAATGTCAATGTCTTTAAGAGTTTTACCATTACTCTATTTTTAAGAAAAGTGTAGTAAAAATACATATTACAAGTTAACATTTGCCACGCTTTTGTCCTATTAATCTTTTTTCTTTTTTTTTTTAACCCCTCCACTTATCAAAAGCCTTTGAAAACTGCATCTCACATCTTCACGTCACAGGCGGCCAGTCCTAGCACAGGCGCGCTGCTTCTCACGAGACCATCTAACTGCCCGGCCGGGCTCCCCGCGACCTGCTGCCACGTAGTCCTGTCTTTGGAGGAGGACGGGGCACCGATGGGTCTCGGCAGCCTGCTCCCACCACAGCACCCAGTGGTCCACTGCTGTGGCAAGGTCCGGGATGCGGCAAGAGCTGGGTCAGGAGATGCATCCGAGGGCTCTGGGCATGGAAACAAGGCTAGCTTGTGGGGTGCCTCCCCTGAGCTAGCATTTACACAGAAGTGAAGTTAAAATGAAGAAAAGGGGATTAAAAATAATGCTAATCAACACAAAGTGAGCTGAAAAGGTGTTTGGAGTGGCTGATAACAGAGTTCTTGTTCGTTGATGAGAGATGAGGGTCACAAGGGTTTCCAGTGGTGGAGAGAGGAAAACACATTGGCACAAGACATGCTGTGCCCGAGCTTAGGACCTTGACTCTGACTTGCTGGTCTCCAAAGTGTTGCATGACAAGTGGGTAAATGGAACAGATACTTCAGACCAGGCTGGTGTTAAAGGTGGTAGACGTATTGCTCTTCACATCCGTACACTAATGGAAACTGGTGTTCAGGCAGCTTCCAGCTGTATTTATGGACAGCTGGATAGACAGATCCTCCTCATATACCTGTGCCAGTCATTTGCCTGCATCACTTTCTGTTCACCTACCTCCCTTCATTTCTTGCTCCTCTCTTGCCATGTTGCAGGAAAAAAAAAAAAAAAAGAAAAAAAATGAGAAAAAGAAGCTCAGAACACTCCAATAGCAGCTCAGTCCCCGGACAGATATTTGCTGGGTCCTGTGAGAAGCTTTGAACTTTATTTGCCATCAGTGATGGACCCGTGAGACGGGACAAGGCTAAGTGGGTTCACTGTGGTCCCTGCCCCACAGATTTTTTCTCTCTCCAGATGCTCCCCTGAGAATCCTTCATTTATGGGGAGGTGTCTCAGGCCCACCATGATGGGAAGCATTTGTCTGTCCATGCCAGTGATTCACAGAACGAACCTCTTGTGCTGTTCTGGAAAAACATCCTTGCCCCTTTGGTCTCCACACCTGTGGTTGGAGTCCCAGCCGCCTGTCTGGCAGCGTGGGTTTCTGCAATACCAAGTTTGGGGTCAGCAACCTGCTCTCCTGGCTTGTGGATGCTTCCCTCTCCCTAAGGATACATGAGTGGGAATCTGCTACGTTTGGCTTTGTACCCAGACAGGTCACAACTTGACGGGAAGGCCAAATTTGACCAGCCTTGATGCTGTTGAATGTCACGGATGCTTGAATGAAGCTCTTGTAGGGTCTCCTCCTTGGTTTGCTTCAACAGTTTTTTCCAGGAAGCTATTCTGGCCAACTATCTACAAAATGTCCCTCTTAATTAGAAAAATGGCCATAAAGGGATTTCAGAGCAAAAAGGCAGGGATATTCCCATTGCAGCCCCATGACTTATAGCATGTTTTTACTGGTTAATAGGCAGCCATCTAGAACTGGATGTCTTGAGATGGTCTATTCCCGGCTCAAGGTGGTTCCCTTATGTGACCACCAAAAAGGGAGCACACACAGAAGCTAAGCAATGAAGAAATGGTTCACAATTGCTTATTAGCCCCCAATAACCCAATAACCTAGGCAGGAGAGTTGCATGTGAGGGGAACGAGCATTTATTTTCCCTCTTCCACAGAAATCAGCAGCCGACCATGATCTTAGACCAACCATCTGCTCCAGTCTGCCATGCATGACACTCTCCACTCCAGGCCCACGATTCTTCTCTTGAACCGCCACTCATCATCTCTGGAAGAACTGTCACTTTGTCCTCAGGTTACCTGGGGTTTCCAAACTCACTCATGACTTTGCCCCTGTAAAACAGCCTTGTGTTTTTGCTCAGGTTCTTTCTCGCATCAAGTCCTTCCTGTTGCAGGGAGAGCCGTTCTGCCTCGTTGCAATAACTCCCCAGCCTGAGTTCACAACAGAACAACAGAAGGCAGAATCACGATGGACAAAAGGCGTCAGTGCTGACGCCCTGCAGGGAGTTCAGCTTGCAATTTATTGGATGTTCTTTTTTGCTGTTAGTAGCTCAGACATTATGGTTTGCATCCCAAACTAAACCAGATTGAAGGACTGAGCAGGGAAGGGGGAAAGGGCTGATGTTACCCTGACACCACAGGAATTAGTAAGAAAAAATATATATATTGCACACACTAAGACTTATTAACAACCAAGTTAAAACAAAATGGCATAGTCCTCATTAGTGTTCCAGTGGTTCTTTGATCAGGGACGGTTCACGAGTCTGTTAAATCCCATTACACTCTCCTTATTGCAGTACAGACCTGTTTCTGTTCTCCTGCCGGTGGATCTGTTTGCAAATAAAAAGGGAAATAGATTTGATTTCCTTGAGAAGATCCATCCAATTGTCCCGTCTGTCATCGTCATTTGTCTTGTTGGTGTTGGGTTTGTTTTTGGCTCTGGAGGGGGTGGAGTTGGGCTGCCCCTGCTCTCACCCAGGCAATGGGTCAAAAGGCCAATTATAATCCCGTAGCTCCCAGGGACATGCCGGTGCTGTGGCTCATGCACGGGATCGTCTGCATGGATTTGGGGAAATCGTGGCTGACCACACGTCCGTTTTCTCCACTGCCTCCTGCTGCAGCCGGCCTGGGAAGGGTTGATGTCCGTATGGCTTCGTTGATTGATTGCTGTGGGATTAAACAAAAACCCTTTTTAGGAAAGACGGGGGGGTCTCCCCCTGTCCTTAGCAATGTTGGAGAAATTACAATATAAAGCAATGTTGTCTTTCTGTCACTGTTCTCTCCCTCCTTGTCCCCATTCAGACTCTCACTTTCTGCATGTCCCTACTGCATCTGCTCCGTTAATTCGCACCTCTTCTACATTCAAAACTAAATGTTTCAGCAGTTTTTTGGGGTGTCAAACATATGTGCCATATGCAAAAACTATTCAAACTCTACAACATAAGAACAGTCCTCCTGGATCTGAGCAGAGGTATTATACACACTTCCCCCATAGATATGCTATTACTACTCCAGTACTGTTATGTATGGTGGACTCTGACTCACCGCAAGCATATGTTTAACTTGCCTCATGTGAGAACTTGAGCATGTGCCTATGTTGTTGTCTACAACAGCGACTGAGGTACCCAGGAAATGCAAACCTAATTCAAGAAACCAAATCTCATCTTCCTGTTCCAGATACCACCCAAAACATTTGTTTTCAGAGATCTAAGGAAACCAGCTGTTTAGGACAATTAAACTAAAAGATGAAATCAATTTGGTTTCTTGATGTTGAAGCTACCTTTAAAGGCATCATCATCCTTTCTGGACTGGGATATCCAGGTGAAGAATTATCCAGAACAGATAAACCTGGAATAGCTATTCAGAAACAGTCAACTTAGTGCCTTGCCAGGCAGGGAGCTGCCTTCTGTGCTGGTGGGACCAGCCGCTTGCCAAGGGGGTGTGCAGGGACTTGCTGAACAGAGGTTGGGCTTAGAGGAGGATCTGGCCCATCTTTCAGGGTACTTGCCTGGGCTCTGCTGAGTGGCTCTGTGGGGTAGCCACTGCTGGTGGGAGCCAGTCAAAGGGACAAGTTTAGACCAGATGTTAACATTGGGAGCAACAATTCCTTCCCATTCCTAGTGGCTGGTTTTAACCCGGCAAGAGCACTGCAAACTAACACTGAGTGAACTACTGGGTCATTTCAAGTAACACAGGTGGCCAACAGCAGTCTCCTTAAGACTGAAAGTATGGAGCTATTGCATTCTCACACTGTTTCACAGCGTATTTGTGACATACCTAGGTTTGCAGTGTAGACAGCAATTATAATTTAATTTTTGTATATTCAGGGACATTAATTGCTCACATTATCTTACCCCTGTGCTCAATGTACCTCTCATTGCCTGCAGAATTTTCTGAACCTCAATGGGAAAAGAGCTGTTGCACATTTTTAGTGAATTAGAAATATTATTGCTGATAAAACATTAAGCATGTTGTGAAATGGTGACATAAAATCCAAAGAAACAATTGCTTATTTTTCTTTTGATTCTGGGTAAGTTTCAGTGCTCAGAAAAGTGAAAACCTCTCTAAATTTTATGGAACTCACTGCATACTTCATTTACGCCTATCAACTTCCATGCTCATGGGAGAGGTCAAGATGAGGAAAAAAAGGGATGTGTTACTCTTACAGCACAGATCCCACTGCACCGTTGTACACAATGGTGTCTGCATAAGGGATTGCGTCTGTGCAATCTGAGTCAAGATGTACTTGTTCCACAGATGATGCATTAAATGTGTGTCCCCAAAGCTCTGAAATCTAATCCACTCTTGATATGACGCTCTGAAATTTAGGCAGATGACAATTTAGGGCTGAAACAAATCTCCTGGGTCACAGGAAGTATGCTTCTGCAAGACCATGACAGGGTGTTGAAAAAACCCCAACATTACGGGAGACATTAGAGGCCAATTTCTCTCTAAGATGACCCATAATTCTGAATTTGGAGACCCACATCATCCGTCTCAGGGCAACAAAGCTCTGAGCATATATCATTGTTGCCAGCCTGCAAAAGGTGCCGGCAGGGCGCCACCAAAGGGAACAACAGGATCTGATTCATTACTGTGCTACCCCAGTTTCATCTTGCTATTAACTGCTTGGGTTTGGGCAATTTTTTCATGTTGCAGTAACGGCTGTATCACACCAACCCCAGCACACTTCATCCGCGCTGCACGCACATTGCCGTAGTCTGTTTTTGTTACTTTTAAAGAATGGCAATGTGTTCCTGTCATGGTCTGTGTTATGATTTTGCTCTGTGTCTGGATTTTGAACTAGCATTATGCCACAGGTCTGAGCTTGCATCAGCTCCCCACTACAACCCACTTGACCCTCTTTTAGCTTCCTCTGATGCTCCTATTCCTTTCTAGCAAGTCAAGTGACATGGTCACTTCATTGTCCCTATGTCTTGGCTTTTCCACCCATGGTCTGGGCTGCATCCGTCTCTGAAGGCAGCTTTGGAGCCAGGGTAGGATCAGAGAGAAGGTGTGAAAGGCCGGGGAACGGGTTGCCACCTTCATCCGCTTTGATTCACTTCTGGACTTGTAACAAAACTCGATTAAGGCAACCAGCATGGCTAGTCCGAGCCCACCGATGAGGATATAGAAAACCCCCGCCACATTGCTGAGACTCAGCGCACTTGTCTTGTCCTAGAAAAGAAAGGAGAAGGGAGGGAGGGGAGGGCAGGTGGGAAGGAGAACAATAAAATTAATATGAGGTTGCTCCAGGAAGGATGCTGCACAATATAGCAATGTTCGCATTACATCATCTCCCTCTTTACATGAACAGGTGACATTTCTAAGAGCATTTTCAATTTTTAATTCAGTGTCTAGTAAATCTAACATTTCCCTCACACAAACAAATAAACGTTCCTTCAGCAATGTGACTCTTGTAAAGGTTTGGGATCTCCGTTTTTCAATCAGCTAAATTAAATGCTTATTTTACCCAAAATGCCTAGTGTAAATTATTGATTAAAGGAGGAAAAAAAAAAGTTCTCTGTCTCTTTGACATTTGCTTGTCCCTGATGTCTCTCCTGAAATAACCTGTTCTCTTGGAAATGCTCATTCCTTCATTCCTAGATTGTTTCCCCCGCAAATTCTGTTGCTGAGCAACACATCGAAATGGCTGGCTTTTTTTTTTTTTCCTTTTCCTCTTCAATACTGAGGTTGAGGTGACACCTGAGCTGTCCTCAGAAAATCATTTGATTTCTGTGTAATAAGACAGTTATTTCATATGCAATCAAGACCCATTGATGCATGTCTAAGCTAATTATTTGCTTGGCAATAAATAGGGCTATTAATGGACTGCAACTCACAGTCAGTAGCTATATTCTGATTTTACAATTGCCTAATGAATCGTCATGGCTCTCTGGGGAAGAGGCAAGTCTCAGAAAGACTCATTTCACTGCTAGGGAAACCGAGTCCCCACATCTAACGCCAATGTCACTCAGTGCAGCTCTCAAAACCTTCTCCTCCAGGCTGACCAGGTGGAGTTGGGGCGTTGGGATAATCTGGGCAGCAGCAGGACCCAAAAGATTGGCTCAGATCCATGTATCAGGCTCCTGTTTTCTCTACTGTAGCGCAACCAGACCAAGGTCCCCTGCTCCGTTCTTGCAATATTGACTTGATACCTATTTGCTGGCCCAGACTCCACAGGACAAGCCCAACAGGTCAGTACAAATCTGTTGGAGTGACCAGGTCTGACAAGCATTGACAGTCCCACCCCGTGGATGTGGGAGGAAAATTGCATATGGATCATTTGAGATGCAGCCACACAGATGAAGAATAATATTTCTGCCTGTAGAAGTGTCTGCAGTTGGGAACAAAGCCTCTGCACGGTTCTTGGTGTTCCCTGCTACTCCATGGACACGTGGACCGGTGGGTGGCACAGCTTGTTCCTTGCCCTTGTAGGACAGTTGATTCACTTGCTTTGCTTGGCAGGTTTTACAATAAGCAACCCACACTTTTCAGGAAGGGCAAGGATTCAGGAAGCAGAAAACTATATTGGAGCGATGTTGAAAAGGTCCAAAACCAAACACCAACATGAGCACAGAAGGTTTCGATTCAAGAGCACTCTGCCTGGCACCAGCACTGTCTTTCAGGCAAGTACGTTTTGCAAAATAATTTTGTCTTTTGCAGTATTAGGGGTTGATGGCAAAAAAGTTGACCCACAAAGCATGAAAACATTTCCATTTTCAAAATTTAAAAAAGCCTCCTGCTAAGGAAGAGAACTTAACTACTTTTTTGTTTGTTTGTTTGTTTGTTTTTAATAGGAAGAAAAGATGGTTCCAGTCAGGAACACTAAAAAATGTTTCTTTCTACTGCTTCTTCATCTGGCCCCACTGCCCGTGTAAGCCACTCATCTTCTGCTCAGCTGGAGCTCTCGCCGCAGGCTCCAGTGCCGTGGGGAGTAACTTTCCATCCTGAACCTTCTGCTGAAAGATGCTGAGGTTTGTACAGGGGTCACCCTGCAGAGTTTCGGTCACTGGGAGAAAACTCTACAAGTGATCTCATTTTCCATGCCTCGCTGACTGACATCACTGCTAAGAGATTCGCCACTGTCACCCCGCACATTACACCGCTGCAGACGTGACGGTCGCCGCTGGTGGACAGGTTTGTTTTCTCCCTTCTATAACCTTCATACGCTGGTCAGTTTGTAATCTTGCCGATGCCTCCTGCGTGCTCTCTGTAATGAGAGATTTCTGCAAATAACCTCCTAATTTCTGCCGTTTCCATATTTGAAGGATTATTTATCTGGTCTTTTATAATCTGCCTTCATGCACTTTTTCCCTCAGGCTTGACTGTACCTTTGTTCAGTCATCTCATCTCTGCAGATTACTGGGTATACTTTTAAGCACCAGCTGAAAAATGTAGGGAGTTTTTTAGTGAAGATTTATAAAAGTGGAGCAATTACTCCGTGAAACTGGGTTACAACACATCAGGTCCTTTGCCTCTTCAAATTCAGTCTGAAGGGGCTGCACCAGCTTCAGGGAGGGACAAAGACACCAGAGGTGGGGTGCTCTCCCTGACATCCTAATCTTTTAGCCTGGCTTCTTAATGGAAAGTGGCTGATTAGCACATGCTCTGCGCTCAGAGGGAAGGATGGGGACAGGGAAAGAGGTGCAGCAGCATATTTGTGTCTTACTAATAATTTTCAGTCCATACTTTCAGCTTCATTTGATAGAAGGGTAGAGATCTCCAAGATATCAGGGACCTCCAACCTTTGTGAAAAAGAATGACACTGTAGAGAAGAGGAAACCTATTAATGCTCTCACTCGAATGTATTGGCACAATCCGTACTAGGCATCAGAGACTCCACATGGGTCTTTGACTTGCAACCACAGATCCTTAGGAAACCCAGCTTCCTTGGCTATGCTGGACATGGGAATACATGAATTTAAAGTTTTATTGGCCATGATATTCTTGTATTTCCACCCCCAGTTTGGGAGTTGTTGTCCAACAGGGTACCTCCTCAGCCGCCTGCAATGGCAGAGCAGTCTGGCAGCCAGGAAAGGCTGCTCATTTTTAATTTCCACTTTCCTCCTAATGCCAGCAGCGTACTGACCAGTAAGAAATGGGAGATGACCCAAAGCAGTTTCCCGAGCCACTATTTCATAAAATTAATTTCAGAGCTGTTGTATTTGTCTTGCATTTGCTTTGCAGTAACATCATTATTATTATTATTACTGTTATTACTACTACTACTATTATTATTGGGACAATTTGGGTGAACCGCATGTTGCCTTATGCAGAAGGCAAAGGAATGTGCAGTGAGGCACAGCATTGGGCAAACCTGCCAGGATGGAGAGAGCAGCCTGAGTTTCACCTCTGCCGCCATAACGAGGTTTCTCCCAAGGAGCCAAGGTCACGGGCAGCTTCAGCAGGGCACTGAGGACACCAGACTGTGGGGGCACGGCTGATGGCACAGCCTGCAATCATGAGCCAGGCTGAGTGAAGTTGCTCCTGTGGTGTGCCTTGACTTCTTGCTCATCCTCTCTTTTTTCTTTTCACTTTTGTTTCCATCCCTCTCCCAGCAGGACATGCAGAGAGGTTCTCCGGGCAGGAGCAGCATCTCATTGCACCCATTGGCTGCAGGACCAGACCCACATGAAGGGTAGGAAACTCTGCATGCCCCACCGAGGCTTTGCCTGCTGTTTCCATCTATGCTTTTGCCCTAATAACGCTTATAATAATAAGTCCCAAATTATGCTCCCTGCTTGAGAGGACCCTCCCCTCCTCTCTGCTCTGTGACACCAGATGCTCTCCTGCGGAGCTGCCCATCACCGAACCAGCTTGTTAGTGGGAGTGTAAATGTCACCGCTCGTCTCCCGCAGCGGCAGAGCGCTGACGTGGGGGGAAGATTGGCAGGTGAAAAGAGAAGGAAAAACCCGTCTTTCTGAAAAGCCCGGCCTTGTTGCTGCAGCAACCAGGCACCTTCCCTTCTGTTCCTCGCAAACGTGGCACGGTGTCCATCATCCTCTTTGTCGTTATTTATCCTCCATGGCTGAAAGGCTTTAAGGCCAAATTTGCCCAGTTTCCCAGCAGGGCTGGTCCTTTCTTTTACCCTGCATGATCAGAGCCTGTTGGCAGCACAGGCTGACGGCACCTTGAGCTGTTGCAGTCTCCATAAAAGATGAACTATCCCTAGAGCAGGTGCTAGATCCTGAAGTTGAGCTTTTACACCAAATGCTGGGCTGCTTTTACTCAGGCAAGACCTGAAGCTCAGCAATGAAGGACATAGTGCTGTCCATCGACTGAGCCCTGCTGTGGGTCTGCCAGAGGATGGGTATGAGCACATGGATGGCCGGCTGCAGGGATGAGGCTGCCCAGTATGAAAAGGTACCCTTGGTCTGAGAACCAGCCAATTCCCTGCAAAGGCAGGTGGTAGCAGGATTTGTTCCTTATTTTTTATTGTTTTTTTAAACAAAAGCACATTTCTTGCAACTGGAGGAGTGGGAGATCCCTGTGGCTTTGATGAAGGTCCTTTAGATGCGTGAAGCTCTCTGGCTGCCCCTGCAAGCACATTGCACTTTGCTCTGGAAAAAGCTTTCTTCCTCCCATTGCCTTGCAAAAGCTCCAGGGAAGAGAAGAATCACATTCATCTGCCCTGACATTTAGTGTCCTCCTTGTCATTACCCTCCAACAATCCAAGGCATCCCTTTCAAGCCCACAGCACATTTCATAGCCTGGAAAAAAAGCTGTCCATCCTGTGCTTATTCATAAAATAGGGTCTTCTAGTGAACAGAACAGTAATTACAGTCAGTCTTCCCTCTGGGCTTATTTCTACTGTGGCTAGTAGAGGGGAAGTGCAGAAAGGCTGGGACACAGGACTAAGAATTGGTGGATGGTTTCTAGCTATGTGAAGTGCTGGAGAAACCTCAAGCCTCCAGGAATGGGTGGCTGCCAGGGGTTTGCTGCGGGGAAAAGAGCAGCAGGGACATTGCCGCCCAGTGCCGGACACTGCCTGGAATTTCCCACTCTTTGGCAATGCAGCCAGGGCTGTGGTGGTTCTGGATCAACAGCCCCTGAGTGCAGCTTCCCAGTGCCTCCTGTGAAGGGATAACAGGACTGTTTTCCTCTGGAGTTCTAGTTCAGATTCACTAATGTATCTATTGTTACTTTATAGGGCTTTTTCTGTATAAAAAACTAGTTGGGCAATAGATAGGTAGACACTCAGATTAAAAATAGGATGCACAGAAGCCAGCTACAGGCATGGAGCATCATCTGGAGCCAATTATTATTAGCCTGGGAAACACCAGATGTTTTACTTGGCTCTGGCTAGAAACCTTGGATACAAATCTTACGTCCAGCTAGCCCCTCACCCCTCTTCTTTAGCGTTCATTTATCCTTCTGAAAGTCCTCTAACTGCAAACTAAGCTGATCTTAACAATAGACAGGAACGAGAAGGTTTTGTCATGCTTGTGGGGAGAAAGGCATGAAATGGCCTCCAACATCTCAAGCTTTGCTCTGAACCTTGGTTAATAGAGATGTGTGGTCCATCTTGTCCTCCCAAAGTGCAGGCGGGTTTTGTGCCCACCGTGGGCAGGACAGGGGAAGCTGTGCCTGGTGCTCAGCCTGCTTCATCCCTGAGGAAAGGGGCAGGAACTGCTGCTGCAGCAGCCAGGCAGATCGGCTTGTTCGTGGACGGTGCAAAAGAGCCCAAGAAGCAAAAATGAATAAAAACCAGGTGGGTTTTTAAACCTAAAAATAGGTGGGTGTATGTTGTGTGTGCATTCATGAGAGCAAGTGAGCAAATGCAATTGCTTAGTCTTTCTATAGGTGGGAGAGGGGTCTGGTGATGTTAATGTTGATTGCTCTTGCTCTTGTTTGATATTGTGCTGCTGTTGCAGACACGCTGTGAATGCTGAGCAAAGAGCAGAGACGTGGCCCTTTCGTCTAACAACCGAGACTCTTCACTGCAATCTTTGGTTCCCATTAAAAGCTTAAGATGGTTTTAAGGCTTGTCCTTCTGATTTCACACATGGAGTTTCAAGCAGCTCTCATGACTTTAGGATCCAATCTCATTTATTCACATGTGATTCACACGTGTGTGACCATGTTTTTCAAGCACATGTAAATAACATGTGATCAATGTTGAGGTCATATGATCCACATAAACCCATGTGTCCCAAACCTTCTGTTTCTGTCCCTATTGGTCATCCTGTTGTGTGGAAAGAAGCACTACATCTACTTCTTTTTTTTCGCATCAGAAAAAGTACAGTTTTGTAGGGATTTTGTTTTAAACTAAACTGATTTCACATCCATTTCCTCATGGGCATTTTATCGGCTATGGGGTTTCTCTAGCACTGATGCATGCAGGCTTGTGGTGAAGGTATTGTGGAAGCTGTGTCTTGGCTTCAGTTTCCCAGCAGAAGTAATTACTTTTCATTCATATGGTGACTATTGCTCAGTTAGTTAGTTACCTTGCAAAATATACGCACTATACAAGTCAATTAGATTTTTGACTGAGTGGGACAAATGCCATATTGCATAGCATGCCTTATAGGAGGGTTATTCTTGGATATGTACAATGCTGCAGAGAAGAGCAGAATTTGATTTTAAATAGCATCTGTTAGCCCCAGAATGCTGTACAATGCGACAAAGCAGTTGGTGAGTTTCAGACAATTAGGCCAGGTGGAAAAAAATATGACAACCTACCAAAAAATGTTTGTAGCAATTTTCTCCTTCTTACGGAATTTGAATATCTTTAATACTTTAAAATCCAACCCACTCCATCTGGCTCCGGAGGTGGGTTGAACAGAGAAAGGAAAAAAAAATTACATTCTTTTTTCCAATTTTCAGTTGGGGAACCCCACCGGCATTTGAGAGCAAAACCAATTCCAGGCAATTGTGAAGGTCTTGCTGCAGCTCTGGGGTAAAGGTGCCAGGGCTGAGCAGCAGCTTTTATTTCTGTCGACCGAGAACAAGAACGATAATAAAAATATTCAAGGTTTTCACTGCTCTTTCCCTAAAGTCCCATAAAATTATCCCTTCTTAACGGAACATTGTCCCAAGCTAGACATGAATGATGCAGCTCTGGTGTGATTTTGATGCAAAGAGCAACCCTCCGCAGTAGCCAGTGAGCCTCTGCAGAGCATGATGGTCTGCAAGGACCTTAATGCGCTAGACCTAGGGCATTTTATCTCTGTGCACCGTATGTCAATTGCTTTTTCCTCTCCTGTACTTTAATTTCCTCTCCTCTGTATATTTTTTACATGCATGGACATGACATTTGCACTGATTTCCCTGGTGGTTACCATATAAATAAAGAGTAATAACCCAATCGCTGGGCTCTGTGCAGCACTGTAAACTTCTGGATGAGTTATTAAACAAAATGCTTTGCACCAGCTTCCAAATCCTGGCACCACAAAGACCAGGGGGCTTTGGTTACACACTAATTTTTGCAAGGGTAGGCAAGACCTCTGTGGCGTGACTGACCTTACTTCCGGAGTCCTTGGCTCCACATTCACCCTTATCGTACCACCATTTGTTTTTCAGCTTGTCTAAGACGCCTTGCTCACTGAGTTTCAAAACCGCTAGGTTTACGGGACCTCTTCAACCAGGGGGGAAATAACATAAATAACATTACCAATGTTATTTTATGTTATTCAGCACAGACAGTTCATTCACAGCATTCATTGAACAAGTTTAGACATTGACAAAGTGATACGATTGAATACTCCATCTGGCCGCCCCTCCCCGCCTCCACCAGCGCATCCCTCCCCCCAGCAATCACACAGCTCTTCCTCCAGCAGAGCAAGATGAGTATTACTATATCACTTTGAGTAACCAGCAACCTCAACCACCTCCCACTGATACTCGCAACGCTCTGGCCAACGTGGACACAGCAGGTCCATCCCACCTGCGAGGTGCTCCACGGCTGGCAGTGCCCTGCAGAGTATTTTGGTCCCATCCGGGTGGTTCGCACCCAGGATGCATCCAGCACAGCCTTTGGGGAAGGTGGGCAGGAAGGCAGGAGGAGAGGAAGGGAGCTGCCTTCAAGGCCCCTCTGCCCCAAAGACCATGCGGGGTATATCTTGGCCCACTTCACTTTGTTGTTTTTTTTTCTTTTTGGTGCCTGTTTTGGTGAGCAATTGAGTTGGAGTTTGTGCCGGGGGGCTCTCCTGGAGCTGGAGCGCAAGGTGCGCTGGCGGAGCAGTTGCTGGTTACTATCCATGCCGTTCATACCCACTAGTGTGTTCTTACTGGGGCTGACCTTGGAATCACCTCCCCCGCTGCCGCACTCTCCTTTGTCGTACCACCATTTGTTTTTCAATTTGTCCAAAAGCCCCTGCTCGTTCAGTTTTAACACTGCCAGGTTTACTGGGTTTCTTTAAAATGAATAGATAACACTCGATGAGTAACACGCGGAGAACACTCGTCAAGCAAGTGACAACGAGGGATGGGTGAACCAGTGTCCCTGATCCAGCCTTGCCCCCACCTCTTGTGAGCTCCTGGGGATCTATTGAGGGTTTGTCTCCACAAAGAGCAGCAGAGAGCCACATCCCACAGCCACGCGGCTTTGGGTAAAAAAGAGCTACACCCGTCTTAAGCTTTCTTCAGCAGTAGATAGGTACATCAATAGAAAGCTTGGCAAACATCTAAGCACCGATACTCCTCAATATTACAAAATCCCTTAAACATGGAAAATACTATGTTCAAGAACAAATTAATACATTGCTTATAGGGATCCAGCCTCGGTGCAGAATTTCTCTGGTTTGGGGGTTTACTGTATGCATATATTTATATCATTTTGGTTTTAGTGGGGGAGGGCAATCTGGCTCGCCTATTCCTCTTGAGTGATTCTCACATCACAAAAGACATATATAAAAACAACATGATCAGCAATAATTTCTCATTAAGTAACACACACACAGAAAGAACATTTAATCGATTTAAGAACTTTAACATGTTCAAATTAACATATGGTTGGGATACACTTCAGACATTCTAGGACATATGAAACATAGGGGCGGATCCCCAACTGGTGGTAGTCACCATTGATTTTCCTGAAGCCCTGTGGAAAGGCCATGCTACCACAACAGAGAACTAGATCACCTTATTTCATCTGATGTTGAGGTCTGCATTCTCTCCCTCAAACGTTTTCCAGCAATCCCAATGTCTCAGGGATTTAAGACCCTTTAGTCTTTGGGAAGCGAATTCTTTCACTTTGGATAATCATGGTCAGCTATGAATGGCCCTGTATGCCCTGTGATATCATTGCCATGTTACCAAAAGGTCAAGGGATGGTTGCAGCACCATTAAAATGTACACACCCAAGAACATCTAGGACTTTTGGATGGCTGCAATGTTTCATAGACGCATCCCCCCATTTGTGGAAAACATTGCACAAGTCTGGATGCTGAACAGACTCTACCATTCAGAAAGAAGACCAGTGACCTGGGTTTAGGATAGCCTGCAAATCCCAAACTGTGCCACAGTCTGCCTTCAGATGTGTCCATGCACATCTTACTGACTTCAGTGGTAAACATCTGAGGGAGGTGCTTGACTCAGGATGTGCAGCAGTGAGTTTTATAGGCTCTGCACATTGGCACAGTTCATTTGTGGATGTTGGGTATAAGGTGCACTGCTTGTGTAGACATTGCATGAAAAAGAGGAAAAAGGCTAAGCACAGTGAGACATAAACATGAGAGGGCTTTAAAAAGCATGGAAGAGTTGGAGGGCTGAACCGTCCATCAACAGACCTTGAATGTCAATAAAGCAGATCTTGGAAAAGGCCGAGGACCTTGCAGCTCCCACCTCAGAGAATTTGTGCGTGTAGCACTGTGTACCACACCAAGAAATCCTCACCAAGGGGGCTGCTTTCTTACATTGCAATTCTAAAAAAGCCTGGCTGTGAGCAAGAGAGATGTGCTGACCTCCACGAGCCCGTGATGGCTCTGCCTGTTGGGATCCCATCCAAGCACTGTAGCCTTCACAAGGACTGGGAGCCTCCTTCAGGCAGAATCCAGCCTTCAAAAAGCAAAATCGAGATGCAGTCAAACTTGCTACCAGTCCAAGAGAAGGCAAAGGTGTAGATTTAAAGTTGGCTGAATATGTTCCCTTTTTTACTCTAACAGTACTGTGGTAAGTCTAACTTTGTTTGCCTTTAAAGCTAGTGGAAGCATACGAATGCAGCTCCAGAAAGAATTTGATACTAAGTAAATCATAATTATTTCTGTCTTCTAAAACAGAATACAGGTTAATTAGCACTCTGATGTCTGAACCATCTGCAAAAGATTAGTTAACTAATGAGCCGAAATACATTGTAGCTTATATGTGGGTACAAGGTGCTAACAAAATAAATGCATTGCAGTTTCCCTGAGCACAGTATCAGCCATATGATTTTTGGGGCCATTTGCTAAGTGTTATGTGTTATCTTTCCTAGGAAGCTTCATTTCGGTTAATTGCCTCTCTCTTCAGTTCATAGGGAGCACACAGAACAAGCTGTACTTCATCTTGAGTGCAATTGATGAAAGACTGAGAGGTCTGGGGTCCTGAAAGGAGGTGGGTTTTTAACAGGGAACATTTTGTGTTTATTTACAGACCCTAGGAAAACCAACTTGTATTTTTGGGAGCTTCAATGTCAGGATGGCTGCTCTGAAGAACTTGCCCTTCCCACATCTCCATCTCAAAAACCTCCCTATTCCTTGTGATGGTGATGCTCCTTGTATGTTGTGTGGGCGTCTATTTTTGTCAGTTAGGTTGACGGTTGGACAAGATGATCTTTAAGGTCCCTTCCAACCTGGAAGATTCTGTGATTCTGTGATTCTGAGTACAGACTTATAGTGGATTTCCTTGGGGTTTCTTTCCTCTGTTTTGGATAATTTGGTTTTCCCCCTCTTTTTGATCACTCATCCAGCAGTAGAGAAGAGCTCCTGTCAGCTAAATGGATGGGTTTTGCAGCTGCGCGCCCCTCCCATGTCAGACAGGATCACACCTTGAGCTAGTTGGTGTTGAAAGGTGTATTATCTGCCCTCCCATCATTGCCCTTCTCAGCCATGCCTAAATGCAACTGAATTTTAACATCTGGAGGCCAAAAGATTTTCAAAGCCAGATTCACCTAGGAGGAGGAAGCAAGCTCTTTTAGCTGGCCAAGAGACCTAATCGATGGCCTGGGAAGGATGTTCGCACCTGCTACAACATGTAGTATTATTTCTGGATTTTCAACCTTGTTTTCATTCATTTGTGGTGATATACTTGCATTTTCTTCCCGTGTGTAAGCAAGGAAAACAATGGTGAACTTATTTAGCATCTCTCTAGGTTCCTTTCCTAATGACCTACCCTTAATGCAGGAAAAACGGTCTAGCTATAAAAGGGACAGGTTGTAGCAAAAATCAAACTGCAGCCCAGCTTCTAAAACACAGCCGATCTAAGATAGGTCTGGCTCACGTGTACCTCCAACCCTGGCTCAGAGCTTTTCCTCTTTGGATGGAAGTGAGTGAGGATGAAGCCTGAGTAAGAGACAAGCTGACCGTGCTGTACAGATGCCTCATGAATGTCACCTTGCTCAGGGCAACCTCTCACGTGCAGGACCCCAAGGGGAAAACAGACACTACATGATGACTAGAGGGAACTACTAAGATCAAAACAATTAAAACAACAGGAACAAAACAAACATAATGGGACAAAAACTGACAGCCACTGTTCCAAAGAAACACCATCGGATGGAAAGTCAAGCATTCCTCCTTTGCCATTTGGCCCATAAGAAATTTATTCTACATGCAGTCGGGATGAAAAAGAGGAAACAGAAAGAAATGTTAGGAATTTTTGGAATCATGCCTAGCAGAGGGATGTTTGGAGCTGCTAAATTAAAATGACTGATGCAATTTTCTTTTTTGTTATTTCTTTTTCTTGGAAGTATGATAAATGTCTTCTTTACATGCCAACAATTACAAGACAGGTTGGATGTTCCTGTTTGTTTGTTTTCATTATATCAAAATTAGGATACAAGATTGATGTTTAAATAAATAAATAAATAGAATCAACCCTGTATCCTAATTTCCATATTTTCAAGACAGAAAACAAACACTGTAGAGAGTGCAAAAGAAAACATCTCAAAGCTGTGAGAATATATCCACCTTCATTCAGAGAGCCCAAAGTCATTTCAGAGCCTGAACCACGCTGGATGCAATGATTGCCTTCTGGACCACCTGCACCGCATTCCTGAGCTTCTCGAAAGAAACCTCCAGCAATTGCTGATGGGGGAAAAGCTGAATCCAATTTTGAGCTGACTTAATAAATGTAGTAATCAAAATCCTTGGGCCTCAACCACTACCAGTTGATATATCTTCGATTCTTTGGGCTGGTTTTGGCTCGGGAACTGGGTGATCAGACAAATGTATCAGCAAATGCGCAGCTGATTGCTAGCAATCGAGAGACCATGGATTAAGTGTATTTGCGTTGGGTTACATTAGCAAGCAAGTATAAGGCCACACATACAATTTCGGTCAAAATATTTGGTTCAAATATATGTTCAATAAATAAATAAACCAGTCAGAGCATTGATCAGATTACTTAAAGCTATGGCTTCTGTAGATTTACAAGTTCCACTAAAACCTTACAACTCATATTCCTCATGACTGTAATGCAAGGAACTTGCATGGCTGCTGCCAAAAGGAACTGCGCCTCTGATGTGACTCCGATCACCGTCCCGGTTTGTAGACTCATATCAAAATGCTGCTCTGGGCAGGTCTGTTTGCATGATACACCTTGCAGGTGGCCAGCTCACGTCCAGGAGCATGGCTGTGTGTATGGCCCAAGCTCTGCTACTAACTCGGATCTGGGTCTGTTCTTTGTAAGGCTTCTTCTTTTTAAAGGAAGGTCTCTGAAAATATTTTTCACATGACAGGAGGCAAAGGCATATAACAGCTGCAGGTCTGGGCTCAGAAATGCAGGATTTGTGTCACTTTGGACTTGCCATAAATTTGGCACTTGCCAGCATCTGAATTGACTCAGTGAATGAAAGTGCACACCTTTTGCAGGGCTTTTTCAAAACTGGGTTTCCCACCTCTCCCAAATAGCATTTCATTTTAGGAAACACCGAATGCTTTTCCCCATGAGAACTCCCTCTGCAACCATGGATCCAAGCCAGGGTAATACCATACTCTGCAAAGCTGTGCAGTTCACATGGCACAAGATGAGCGTCCCTTCTGGATAATGCTCTGTGAAACCAATGGTTACACCACAGCAGCCCCCCCGCCATCGCCTAACAGAGCAGACACATTCATAGCAAGTGGATCAGCCAGGATCCAGTCTCCAAATACAGGGCTTGAATAATTAGATGCTCCCATCGTTGCTCAACGGGAGCTGGGCATTTTAATTCCCTGCACATCATGCTGAGTTTCCATATCCCTTTCCCTCCACCTCCCCCACCTCCTTGCCCCAAGCTTTTGTGATTAACATGGCAATGGAGATTGAACTGTGTGCATACATTGATTTGCTGCATGGTTTGGCAAAAGAAAGCAAATCCAAGCTACTTACCTCAGCGCAGACCCCTTTGGTGTTGCAATGCCATAGCCTTTGGAGTCCAAGTTACCTCCCACCTTCATGGTGTCACAGGGCTTCCGTTGCTCAATGTACTCATTCATCGTGGACTCCAAGAGGTAGGCATACTTCCCTTTTGACTTCCTCACCCGGATCATGCCCTCTTCTGTTGTCCTCACAAAAACGGAGGGTTCTGCTGACTTCATGTATGTCCACATCTTCTCAAACACTGCTATTTTGGATCGCTGTGTAGGACAGCAGAAACCCAACAGAAGCGTTAACAAAGGTTTGGGTGTCAGCTGTGATTTCCAGCTTGGACTAAGCACATACTCACATATCAGATGGGCCAAGAAAGGTGAAGGGGGTAACAGGATGTTAATAAACCTCCTGCCATTCCTGCACCAGGGCCCAGACCAACCCTGCCACCCTGCCACGGTAAAGGTACAATATTTGTGTGTGGCAGGTGATTTTGCTGATCAAACCAAGGGCAAACCAAGCTGGAAATCAGGAGATGGGATTCTTTTGGAGCTGTTCAGAGTAACTCCTTGGTAACGTGGGGAAGCACATAGTTATTCCATATTTGTGTTTACAATTGCAGTATATCACATATATCAGAGACACTGCCAGCCTTCTGAGCAGCACAGTGACTGGAGCTTTGCTGTTCTAGGGACAAGCTGAGCAGGTCCCGACATGGTAAGGGGAAGCAAGAGAAAAAAAAAAGACCTGTGCTGAGGATGAGGGGATGGGCCTGGAAGACTTGTTAAACAAGGGGTTAATCAAAATGTTTGCACTAATGTTTCCTTTTTACCCTGAAAAATTCTTTAGTGGAGCCAGCTTCCAGAGTCCCATAGGCGATTTCTGTCTGCTTGGCCAAGTCCTCTGCACTCTCAATGGGAGAAACCATCCTTTCCACGGTGAGGAAGGCAGCCAGGTTAGCTGTGTAGGAGGATATGATGATCAAGGTGAAGAACCACCAGACACCACCAACTATGCGGCCGGAGAGAGACCTGGACACAGAGAGGAGAGTCAGACAGGAGGGGTGTGAAGGTGCAAAAGGTGCAGCTCGCTCCTGCAGACCCATCATTTAGCTGGGCATTGACCCAAAGTTATGTACTTCAGCCACTTCCAGGGAAGCCAAAGGTCTGTCTCAGTTCTCCATCTACTTTTCAAGGCATCAGCGTAATTAGATATGGGATAAAAAATTCACAGTGAAAAAAATCAGCAATAAACTGATTGAATTTGCTTTGATTTTCAGTTCCTTTCGGAGTATCTGGTAATATTAAGAAACAGAGACAATTATAGGGGGGGTTTATGTGCCCCCAGTGGGAAGGAGCACCAGCATGAAGCTAGACCCGATATATACAGACCAGCTGGGATCACGAGGTCAGCTCCTCCATCCCCTGCAGTTTAAAAACCAAAACTCTGTGTTTTTCTACAAGACATATTGAAGCTTAGAGAGAAGCTATGGCCTTAATGAATAATTTGCCTACTCACATTCTCTGTTTTGTATTCAGCAGATGGTTAGACAAGATGTTCATAATAATGCCTTAAAATTTAGGTATTTTGCACTTGCTGCAATCAAATAGCCAATTATCTGAAACCATTGGATAGCTATAGAGGCAAGTAAGTCAAGCAGGCATTAATTTATATTAAAATCTTTTCATGTAATTTTTAAGAGTGAAAGATAATTTTAGAGTGATCTTAGTATTCATGTATTCTGTCTAAATTATTTATATGCTCCTTCTCTAGATGCAGAGCACTGTCCCAGACAGAAAGTAACTTACAATGGTATTTTACAGAGCCAGACAGTCTGACTAGGGAGGACCTGCCCATGAGATACACCGTCTATTTCTCCGTGGAGGACCATGTCTCAGCACTGCCTTTCTGCTGATCTGAGACACTCCATGGAAATATGGTTTATCGGATTGTGACAGGGAGATCCCAGTCCAGCTAGGGGCACTGGACCAGCTCATGACAGTGCGTGCCGTGCCGTGTCTGGGTCTGCGCTAAACCTTGGGTCCAGCTGCTATGGTTTACTGTGGCTTAACACGACTTTACAAACAAACCTGCACACCACATTGCTCCATCATGGGAAAAATCACACCCTGCTAATCAATGAAATTAGAACCGGAAAGAAACTAAATCCACACAGCCCACCAGCTGCATAACTTCTCGGTTACACCCTTCCAGTTTGTTCAGCCTGGTTTTAAATGCTGCTGATGTGCGGGGAGCTGCTCCCACAGACATCACATCATCTCCCCGTTTAGATCAACCCACCCTGAAACCTCTTCAGTCAAAACAGTCTGAGCTCCCACATGTGCAGTGCATGGGACAGAGCAGAAAGCACATGGTATAATATGTGGAAATAAGACCCATCCCACCACGTGTTCTGTCAGCCCCATGCTCCTGGCGGATGGTCACAGCAGCTTTCACCTGTGACAGAGAGAAATTGCAGGAAACATGACTGCAAGGGATTGCAGCGACATAAAGGACAAGCAGTCTATTTTACAGATGTGACCGAAAGGACTTCTATGGTTAGAGATGGGTCAGGCTTTCCTCTGCACAGGGGCCTCATTTTGGAGCAGAGTCTCTGCCCTCTGCTTGGTTTCTTCTTCCATGGGCTTTGCTGAAACCAGGCTGCAAAGTCCATTACATCATAAAACCAAGATCAGTGAATGACTTTGAAGGATCCACCTTTCAAGGTCTTCCAGGAAACTCTACAGGACTCATCACCAAGGTGATACTATAGAGTTCACAAATTCTTTTCTTAATCATCAAATATTAAAAACCAAGAAAGGTACGACAAAGAAAACCACTGGTATGGTTTTCACCCATACGTTACATGCTGGTTACTTCATCCTGCAGTGTCTCACACAAACCTCCTCCTTTGTTGGCAACTGCAGCAACATGGCTGAGCAAATTGATGGTCCCTCATCCCAGATTACTTTCTTGTTATGCCTCCCCATCACTGCCAGCCAGAAAGGGGGATCAGAGGTTGTGGGAGTGCTGGATGCTGTGGGAAAGGCTGGCGGATGGGCACTGTTCTTCTACCCTATCTTTCTCTCTTAGAGTGACACGCTCACCAAACAACCTCGGGAGATGAGTAGGGACCTCCAGGGTTGATTCAAACCATCTATCTCTGATTATGAAGAGCTCCCTCTCCACACTCCCTCTCTGTTAAATTTTGAAGGAACTGGGATGACTAGGTTGGGCTAAACAGCTAATTTTTAAGCAGCTGAAGTTAGGTGAGATAAATGTGACCATCATGCTTCCCATCTGCGGAGAATACTCAGCCTGCAGGACTGTCAGTACAAACGACTTTACCTTTTGTTTCATATTTGGAGGGGGATCGGGGAGGGAGACAGCTATAGATTCAGCTCACATGTCTTCAGATTGATGGGAAGAGGGAAAAAATACCTGTCTTTAATTAGTCTGGATGATGTGTGCTCAGGGAAGGAAGCGCTCAGAAAAGCCACAGAGGCATTAAACAAAAGTAACCGGATAATGTCAAATACAACAATCTC
Source organism: Arenaria interpres (assembly GCA_013399435.1). NCBI lineage: Eukaryota > Metazoa > Chordata > Aves > Charadriiformes > Scolopacidae > Arenaria > Arenaria interpres. Next base: position 44,484 of record VXAK01005118.1, read on the forward strand.
TGCTGATGAAGGCCACTTTGAGCTGGCAAAATCCATTTGCATGGCAAATAATCACATTCATCTCCAGCTGCAAATTATACCGCCTTTCCTTCCTGACGAAGCTGGGATATTTCTGCGACTTGTTTCAATCCCTTCAGCGGCTGTCAGCCGGATCCCTGCCTCTAGACCCTCCACATCCTGGTGATATTTATCACTGGCTTATCCCATGGGGGCTGCCTGCTGTCAGCCGCAGATGGCTGATGCTTCCCGGCTCCGCACCTGCCATTGACTCCATGAAAAAAGTAACCACTGGGGTATTGAGACTGGGAGGTAACAAGGAGGGCTGGGGAAAGAGGGAGAAGAGCCTGTAGCTTCTTCCCCAGGGGAGCCAGATGGGACCAGATGAATGTCTGTATCATGCACCAGTCTCATCTGGACTGTTTCTGCTGCTCATGCTGGTCATTTCTCCTCATGACATCAGATGCTGTGAGGACGTCAGTGCTCACTCTCATAGACAGTGGAGGAAAGGAGAGGAGATAAAAGCTTGCTATGGCTGCCAGCGTGGGGAAGGCCTCACATGTACGATGTTTTGTTTCAGACACTGCTAATGGGCAATGTTTGCCCTCATTGCTAGACTAACTGGGAGCTAGAAGCTGTGAATCTAAACTGCTGTGAACACACAGCAGAGAAAACACTCAGCAGATGGGTTCTACAGGACATCATCCTTTCTCTCCGTGTTTGTGCAGCATCTAACACAAAGGAGCGCTGGCCAGTGATGGAGGTTGTTGAAGGCTAGTGCAGTACAATAAAAATATAACAATGGTCATGACGAAACATCACACAAACAGATGCGATCCCATGTGACACCCCCACGGCTCAACAGTAGTGAACACAGGTTAAACAGGACAAGTTGGATTTCTCTGGATAATCATGTTGCCCGCTTGGATTTTGAGCCAATGACTGTTACTGCTTACCAGAAGCAAGTGGTAGGAAAGAGAATATCCATTACGACCTTGTTCTGTTATTTCTGTAGACCAAGCAGGAAGGCAGCAGTGCTACCGTCATGGGACACATTTGCAAAAGTGCTTTTGTAATTTAGGAGATAATGTCCCATTTCTAGAAGGGAGTTCAATACTGGGGAGCTAAAAGCCTGGTCAAAAGCCAGTGGGACTTGGAGTTTTATTTACGCTCTAGTAAGAGCAGTCACGGAGGAGTAGATATACCTTGTACTTTTAAGTCACTTTGATGTTTTGAAAATCTCACTCCACAGTAGATAACAGAAAATGACCTTCCACTTGACTAACAAATGTTCTGCAGCTCGAGCCCTACCAAAGTTCATTTCTCTTCCCTAATGGGCAGTATGGGGTTTAAATCCTCTTGTATCAAGAATCTACATGTCCCCATACACGTTCAAGCATAACATGAAGGCAATCAGCTCTCTGGTGTGTGGAAATGAGTTAGTGACTCAGTCCTCCGCAGAGCTAAGGTGAGATGGAACACACTGTTTAGTACTTTAAAGATATGCCAAAGTTTGGATATTTGGATTTGTCTATTTGACCTCTGGATTTATTCACATTTATTATCACAATAATACTTGTGAATAGCAGGACCTAAAAAAAAAATCAGCATAAAATAAACAAAGGTAACAGTGAAAGGCACTTTAATGAATAGATAATTCTGGGATGCAGAAAAGGATGAAATAGCTAGATAGACTAGACTGCACATTTTTCAACCTATATTACTCCTTCTGCAACTACACTCTTCTCTCGTACACAATTCAAATTAAGATCTTATGGTTTCTTCATCTAGACCTGCCTGTGCTGGCTAAAATCACCCCCCTTCATCCTCTCCCTGACTTGGGGTTCTGCCTGCCCCCCACAGAACAGTAGCAGGAACGGGATGCTCCTTTCCAACATTACCCTTGCAGGAGTAAGTAGTAAATACTCTGCCCTTGTTATCCATGGTGCACAATCTACTTAAAATTAGAGCTGGCTGGGAACTGGAATTTCAGAACTGTGAAAAATTCTGAAATTGTAAATGAAACCTTAATATTCTCAATTAGAATGAAAAGATAACGGTCACAAATGTACTCTAAGAGTAGCGTTCCAAAAATGGTTGGTTTGCGTCTGTCCAAGCTTTGCATTTTTCTATTACTTAATGTTTCATTTCTGAAAGGCTAAAAGGTATAATTTTAACATGGTAAACAATTTTGTTTCTGCTTTCTCATTACAAATAATTTTCTTTCATCTTTTATAATACATTAAACCCTTACCTACCACATGTATAATTTAAAAGATAATTTTGGAATGTGCTATTTTATATCTGTCTAATGGAAAAACTGACCAAGCTGAAATTAATAATTTTGATTTTCTTACTTCATGGCTTTTTTTTACCTTTCATTGCAAAAGCATTTGACCAGTAGAAAACAGAAAATAATTGTAAGCTCCCTTTGTTCACGTGAAGTGATTTTTTTTGCATGTTCTAGCCTTAACATTGATGGATTCTTCACAGAAAAAAAAGAAAATCATGCAGTTATAATCTCTTATTTCTTAAAACAAAATGCAATCCTTGATCAAACAATTTGCTCTTTGATCTTATCGCTTACAGAAGGTAGGAAAAGCCGAGAGGAGTTTGCCTCTGCTTTGCCATCTTATTAGAAGAGCATCATACACTTTTGCAAAAGAAAAACATTAACAAGATCATCAAAAAATATACAAAGTAAACCTCACTGGAAAACTGTCCAAGCAGCATTTCAGTTCTCTCCCACTTCTCCCCTCCCCCTCCCCAAATCCATTTCTTATGGAGAATTACACCTAAACTGACAGTGTTTTAATTAGAAGTGCAAATCTGGGATTCTAAAGCCATAGTTGCTTTGGGAGGATTTCCCAGATTTGCTGTTAAATTCAATTCTAATAAAGTCTCACTTAGTGAACTGACATATTTGTCACTGAATGAATTTATGCAAAACTGTTGAAAGAAAAGCTCTTATATGCTTGTTCTACTGATTGTGGGTCAAATCCACTTTTGGTCTTCTACCCACACAGATCTTCTGATCTTCTCCGACACTACTCCGCTAATTTGATACCGGCTCTTGATAATTTCATGGGTCTATCTGAAGGCTGACTTGGTAGTGGATTAGTTGCAAACATTTGGCTCCAGTTTTGCTCTTATTTCAAACAAATTTTCAGCATTAAACTCTGTCAATGTAAATGAGCTTTGCTTTTTCTGTGTGTCGCAGACCATCTGGCATGATTGGTCTCACCACTTTATCTCCAACCTTGACATGAACCCTGGATTTGCTTGAAAAGTCTGTGAATAGTCATTCATAGAGGAACAAATTTAACGTGGAAATGTGGAGCTGGGAACAGCTCTGGATGAATCCACAGTGCACATGTTGCAAAGCTCTCGTCCTCTTACGCTCTGCTATGCCATGAACAGTTTTGAATGATGTAGCAACTGTTTTTTATGAAACTTGAGTGATTATATTGCATATTTCTCTGTCCACAATGTATTATTAATTCTCTTGCCACTGTTAGCTTGCATTTGTTTGTTATTGACTCCTATCTCCTGGCGCAAGAATCTGGACTACAGTGCCAGACTCTGCTGGACAGAGTGTCAAGAGAGCTCTTACAAACACAGAAGTAAGAATGTTTTCTATTAACATTCTCATATACCTCTCCCAGTGGTACAAATTTCTTCTTCAGCTCCCCTCACAACTTTTCTACAGAGGTAACAGCTGCCTATTTTGATTCTCTGTGGGCAACATTATCCAGTGAGACAGGGTAAGAAAGCTGTGGGTGCACAGGCACTGGGAGTCCTGTGTTGTCTCTCTCCTGCTTTGCTTTTTCTAATTTTTGTTTTCTGAAAAGAGAAGGAAAAATATTGGGAGCTGCTTAACTTCTGTATATGGGCTGGAGATCTCCTCTTTCTCATGTTTTCAGGCAAACCATGACAGCTCTTCCAACCCCCAAAGCCGACACACCGGAAGGAGGCAGTATGGATTGTAGAATCCCAGCAGAAGGCCTTTTACAAAGGGGCCTTGGGGTCATTTGCTGTGTAAATATTGCCATAACTGAACATATTGTCTGCAAATATGCAGAGTCTCCCAGATTCACTGGGAGGATGTGTATCTGTGAGGCTTTAATTATAAGTCACAGTTTATTTGCTGTTTCTTTCTGACTAAGATAATGGTCTTGGACAGCAGTATATAGTCCCTCTCCCACCGTTTCATCTTTTCTTTTCTAGAATATGTCGGCACTTTTTTCTTCAATTTTCCTTTAATGGGCAAAACCTCCTTCTAAAATGAGTTTTCCTGCTTAGTCAGAAATGCATCATGCCACTTGTAGTTCTCCAGTCATTGGAGCTTGAATTGCTGCAGTGCTAAGTATAAGCATGACTACATGGAGCTACTACGTGCTGTTTTCAAGACATTCACTTAGCATTTTGACAGGCAAGAAGTACCTAACGGCCTAAGCAGAGGACTAGCATCCAGGAGGTCTTTTTTTGTTCCTTGGGAAGCCCTGCCACTTTATGGGATCCAGGATAGCTTACTTCATCTCCCTAATTCAGTTCCCAGCTGGGAGAAGAGGATGAATCACATTTATCAACTTCACCTGGGTGGGTGGCCTGAAGCATTGGTCACCAGGTGGAATTTACCTCTGAGCTGCTTTTTTGCCTACTTCTCCTTCCTAAGACATTGAGTCCCAGCAGGCAGAGGCAGCATTAAATGGCCTCAGTTATCCAAGGGGTAATTTATGGACTCACAATAAGAGTCCACAGGCTGTGCCCTCCTGTGGTCTTCAATGGACACAAAATGCAGCACAAATGGTTGCTGATACGCAACCAACACAACTCACCTGCTCAACTAACGAGATATGGTGTTGGAAGCACTACATGCCAAACAAGCATGGACTGACATGGGCAATCAATCCCTTAAACTTCAGCAGGAACCCATGTACCACCCGTAGTATAAAAACACTCCTACAGAGTAGAATTGCAGAACTGAGGTATGTCCTTCACTTGAGGGAGCCACTGTCCCTGAGCAGTCAGAACTGGCTGCTGAGATGAGATACTTATCCCTAAAAGTGCAGGATAATACACCCAGTTCTGCCAGAGAGCTGCTGAAAAAAACACTGTAATGAAAGGGGTAGGATAGAGGGGTGAGGTGGAACCTTGAGAAAAAATAAGTGTGGTTGAAAGGCAGAACAGCTAGATCCAAAGAAATACAGTCATCCTCTTCAGTACAGACATAGTGTGCCTCTTCACGTTGCAAACCAGGGTTGTTCAGACTAGACAAGACTATTTTCACTTGGAACTGACAATGATCATCTAATCCACTGCCTGACCAATTCAGGGTTGACCAAGTTGAAGTGTTTAAAGGATGAGTGTTTAGATAGAGTTTTGCTGAGAAACACGTGGTCACTTCAGGCTGCTTGGCAGCTCTGGTGAAACACAAAGTCATCCCTCTTCTGCAGTTTTGCCAGCTTTTGCTACAAGAAAATAAAACAGCTCTTGTCATGCCTTTGAGCAAAAATTTCACTGTAAAAAAGACTCTTTATGTATTTTTCTCACTTTGGTGACATTTGTTCGCTTTGCTGAGAAAAACTCACAAGGTGACAATCATAAAATTTTGTCAGAAACCCTTGCCAGAGCACCCCAGGAGATTCATTACTCAGGAACTTCCTCAACCTCAGGTGGCCCCAGATATAACAGCACTCATCCTTCTTTTTAAACAATGGCCTATTGTGCTAATGTCCTTCACTGTGTTGCTAGATTTTATATGCTCTCCCTCAGTCTCTTCTTTAAAGTCTGCTTGATGAAAAAGCTGTTTTTTTCCCCAAAGATTTAATATATTTTGGATTATGTGCTACCAGTTCTTCGTTTTTGCAAGATCCTCTTTAGCCATCTACATGTGCTCACAATTTAGAGCTCCATTTCTGGGCAATGTTATAATAACCCAGTTCAGACCTCTTCCAGGACACCTTGCCTTCTTTTTGCTCTGTGGTTTTTTTTTTTTTTTGTGTGTGTGTGTGCCAGATTTCCCAACCTGATGAGACAAAGACCTTTTTTGGGAGGACAGTATTTTCTGCAGTGGAAGTTTTTCACTCTGAGCAATATTCCCAAATATTCTCTTCCTTCTGTCTCTTAATTTCTAACTTAAAGTGTGATCCCTCACCAAGACTCTACAAGTTACATTTTCTCTACTTTCACTTCTGAGTGTTTCCTTTTTTCTACAAGGGCATACTGTATCCCTTGTAGAAGTGGTGAAGAATAAGTCCAGTCTCTCTTCCTACCAGTGTCTTTTAGAAGAGTTTTATGTGCACAGGATTGCCTGCCTTTTAACATTCAAACTCTGAAACTGTGAAGGAAAAACATGTTCAGTGTTTCACTGGCTCCCATTTCACCTGCTAAGTTCCATTTGGTGATTTTTTTTTCATTTTTGAAGGCTTGGGAAGCACTGCTGAGATAAAAAGCTGCCCCCTCCCTCTGTTTGCCTCTCTGCAGCCTGAGATCTTGCTTCTTATTGAGAGCTTCAAGAAATGAGAGAGAAAATTCCTGCTATGGGAGAGCATCCTGTGTGCTTGACTCCTGCAGCTGGGCCCTCATGGACCCTTTTTCACATCTCACACCTATCCACAGTACACAGGTACTTATTTTTACTGCTTTTCCCTTTCACCATGTGAGGACTCCTCTTCCCCCCTCTTCCTTTCTACTCTTCTGTTCACACATTTGCCTCCTATTACTTCTCATCAGACTATATTGGGAGAATTCAGTAGTGTATATAACATGCTTTGAAGTTGTCCAAATAACGGTGATGTAACACTTTTGCACTTCTATAGGCTCTTTTATCTGAAGATCAAAGTAGTAAGTTATGATTACCATGATTGGATTATTGCTGCTTAGCCTTTGGATCTAAGGGTAAGCAGCAACTCTTCTGGGCAGGCATTAATCAGAATTACTGCATTATTTTATTAAATAGATTGAATGCCATAAAGTCTGCTGCTGCTGCTTAAAGAAAGGTGTGTGTACCCAAGCTGTATGTCCTTTCCTACCATCTGATGGTATGAATCAGGTGGCCTCTAGTTGTCACTTGGCTCCTTTGATTCAAGTGAAAGTGGAAAGAAGACCAAGACACCATCATGGAGGACTTCACAAGTGGCTCCATGCTCTGCCTCCTCCAACTGCAGACCTTGCCCAAGCACAGCAAGGCTTTGCCCCTATTTCTTAGCATGACACATATTTTTCTTTTCCCAATTACTCAGCTTCATCAAGCCTTTCACGATGAACAACCTCTGTCAGCACCTGTGTCATATTTCAATAAATTTATCTTTGCCTGCTCACCATTTTGGGGTGTTACAAAGGACATTTCTCGCTGTATGTAACACATTTCTGAACTCCTTGAGAAGAGGGGCTATGGTGCTTCACCAGTTACCATCACAAGTAGTTGGGATGAAATTTGGGACAAAATCAGAATAGATAGAATAAATCCCCAACTCCAATGGAAGAAGAGAAGTACTCTGAGCCTCACAGGGGAAGACCATGAGGTTTTGGGCAGCTCTAGGGACTGAATCAGCAAAGAGCAGCTGTGGATGCTCTGTGTGTTGTGAGCCAGAACAATTTGAACTGAGGAGTTCAATGCTCATTCGACTGTGTATCCAGAGAGTGGGCACATAATATCTTAGTGCTGATAAAAGTGATGCACAGCATATGGAAGAGAGTTATTTAAGCAGGGTTTCCCTGTGAAAACATGCTCAGGGCTTCCCATCTTAGCTACAATATTTTTCTGGAGTGCCAACATTAAAGCAGCATGTGACAGGTGGCCTTGCAGAGGACACCACTTCAGGGAGATAGAGGTCATTCAGCTCCTCACAACCCGTATTCTTCAACAAAAACACTTGGCAATCTACCTAGCTATTAGGAAGACACAACCATGCGCAGTCCTGGCTGCAAATCCAAGGATGTCAGACCCCAGCTGAGCCGACTGCTCAGGGATAACAGGTTATCAAGAGGGAAGAAAATGAAAAGAGAAAGTGTGTTTCTCTTACTGAATGAAAATCAACAAGTCAGAGTGCGGTGTAACACGGAGTCCCTGGAGCCTCTGAAGGTCTCCTGCCCGAGTCACAGAGAAGGCTGTAAACCTCAGAGGCACCCCTATAAATCTTAAGTGTCACTCATGATCCTGAGCCAGTGCACAGCACTAGAAACACAAGCAGCACATGCCATTTCCACATCAGAGATGCCCTAATAAGTCTTCCCAATAGATTAAAAAACAGGACAATACACTTTCTCCCCTGCTATTTTGAACTTCATTTCCAAAGAGAAGTATGAGAAACATTTATTTAGTCCCGAAGAAAGAGATCACAAATATATTTTTAGCTTAATGAATCTGCTTTTGGAGCAAGTGTTTGACTTCTTATTTTAAACACAGCTGGTAGAACGATTAGTAGATCTGTCACTCAATCATGGGACTTTCAGCAAATTTTTTGCTGTCCCCCAGGAACCTCAATGGTAAAGGCCTGAAGTCAGAGCTGTGGAAGAGTGACTAGATATGCCTGATAGGGAAATCATTTGAGGAAGTGGCTTACAGATGAGTGGAGGAAACATTCATTACCTCTGCAGCATTTAGAAATTTTCAGATGGCAGAGCATGGAAATTCAAAAGACTGATTTTTCCTTTACAGATGAAATTGCATTTTCCCATCAATATTCTCTCAGTTGGTTATTTCCTTCTTCTGAGTCCTCTGTATCCTTCAGCATTCTTCCAAATGAAAAAGAGGGTAGTCAGGATGACTATTTTAAAAGAATTTCCATTTTCCCCCTGCTGCCACATTTTGGTTGCCATGGAATTGCGCAAGCTCCAAAGGGGACTGTTTAGTTAGATATTGTGCAATTTGTCAAGCTGCTCCTCTGGTGAGTCACATTCCCAGGTTAAGCGCGTTTCAGAAATAAGTGTGGTCATCAGTTCCTAGTGATTTGCAAGTGCTGCTGTTACCCTGTGACCTGAATTTCCTCTCCCTGGATGTAATTAACTCTGCCAGGTAGAGATAATTGCAAAATCATTTGGTACACTTTTAAAAGAAAAGAAGACTTTTCCAGAAGGTGAAATCCTACTTTTTAACTTTTATTCCTCTGTTCAACCAGTTCAAGCAAAGCGCTAAAAATAAATGGTCCTGAGCTTTGTCCCCATGGACAAGCCTCCAAGCCTCCCGGATTCACCCCATGTTGGAGCAGGAGTTGCAGGGATGCTGAGCCAAGCTTGCTCCTGGGCTGGTTCGGCTGCCTTGTTCCCCAGGACAGGCTGCACGTGCTCCCCAAGGAAACAACAAACTGCTTCTTCCTTCATTACAAGAATATCCCCTTTGCCACGAGTCCGTGCAGCGAATCCTACTGGCGATGAGCAGCCTGGTCTGTAGGAGCAAGTACATCATCTCCCATGGCCCCAGAGAGGTTTTTGCAAGCCCTGCCAGGGATCTCCACTCCATCACCACCAGCCTTTCCTGTGCGAACAGCACAAGGAGAAAAACAAAAGCACAAATCTTTCCTCGTTGTTGTGAGACTCCTGCCTTGGGATAACTTGCCCAGCTCTCCAGTGACTCTCCAGGACAAGTTAAGTCCCACTTAAGGTTATAATGGGTACCACAAGGACAGCACCAGAACTCTGCATCAGGCCAAAAAGACAGGCAGATGCTTGGAGTGTCAGACAAGACGCCTACTGAAATCAAGAAGAGTCACCAAATAAACACCGAGGCTCAGCCTTCAGTTCAGGAAGGAATTAAAATCCTTTTAATTAAAATGCAGCTGGCTCTAATTTCCCCAATTCTATTTTTTTTTTAGCAAAATAAGTAAGCACCCTGCAAATGTAAGTTAACAAAAGACAGAACAGAAATAATTCCCTTGAAAAGACCCAAATCAAACCTCTCACTAAAAAAAAGAAAATTTTGCCCTAAACAATTTCTGATTTATGTCTTGTCTAAAACCGGATAAAATTTTCGGTACTAGGAGCATCTTGATGAAATTTAAAAGTGCTGCTATTTTTCAAAATCTCCAGAGGCTAGTTTACGAAAAGAAACCTCAACAACTTGTGGAGCAATTTTGCTGTTATTTCCACCAGCTCTACGGCTGAAGTCTCCTGTGATTTTTTTCAATTGATCTAAAAAGAAATGTAAATAAACAGGAAAAATAGCAGAAGAAAATGCTCAGCATTAATTACAGGTACATAATAAATACCATACTTGCTCTTCCACAGACAAACTGCTGTGATTGAGTGCAACAGAAAGCCTGCAAAGGACTGCAGTGAAATACAAGCCCAGCTACACACTGTATAGATCAGGCAGAGCGCACTGTTTCCATGTCACTAAAAACGAATAACGATGTCCACGAGACGCTTATAAATAATAGATCGTATCTATTGACTGGATAGCAGCCAGCATTTCTATCTCTCCTTCCCACCTCAGAGCGCATTCATTCATCACCTCCGGGAGCAAACCTCCCTAAGCAGCATGTCCCCCCTCCCCAGCCAGGGTGTCACTGCTCCAAACGCCTGCACTGGCTCCAGGGCTGGACTCTGCCCGCAAGTTAAGACCCATTTAACCCTTTCTCCCAAGCCAGATGAAGGTTGAATTCCACCTTGCACCACGTCTCCTTGCATGCAATAAACACCCACAGTCTCTAGGGCACACTGGTACGGCCCAACCACCTCCCAGCACTGGTCCCATTTGGCACCCTGCATGGAGCAGCCGGCACAGAAACGCTTCCTGCTCCTGCATCCCTGCTGATGCTCTCCCAGCCTGTCCTCTACTGTCTGGGTCCCTCCCAGCCCCAGGTGGTGTTGGAAGCTTCATTCACCATTTCATTTCCAGCCCAGGCTGACCAGGGCATCTCCAGCTCGGTTCTCCATCATGCAGAATATAACAAGCAATTCCAAGCTGTGTTGTCCAGGTATTGTGACATGATATCCTATCATGTCACTATATGATTATACACTTCCCTTCTATTTATGATATGTTTTGATCTGAATCCAAAATACACACGTTTTGTTTCCACAGCACAGTATAAAGGGAGCCCCCATAAAGATGGGTTTATTTTTGAAGAGGTCTGTTTAGTTTTCCTTTGGCAGGGCACACAGAATGGCTGCATTTACTGGGTGATACTCTGTGATATCTATCCTCCTGTCAAATTCTAGTGGGGACAAAACTCCTTTAGTCACTCAGCTGAGAGAAACTGTGTATATTCTATCTCATGCTATCTTCACAGGAAGAATAAATGCCTTTCTGGAAGATATATTTTAGCCAAATGTATTTAATTTTAATCAAACATAAGTTTTCTGAGTCACAGGAAGAGTGACTGGATTAAATTTAATAGTCTCCAATATACAGGAAGTCTCTTTTGGGCTCAAACCATATGAAGCAACATATTTTGAGATAACAAAAAATAGAAGATCAAGCTAGGAAGCTGCCAACAAAAATACATATTTTGCTCTCTACTTTTTCATTCTTTTCACAACAATAAAATAATTTATTTTGCAGAAAATGATGGAGTAGATGAAATATTCAGATGCTTTGTTTTGCTGCAGAGGACATTGCGAAGCCCACACGTCCCCTCAGTCTCATTCTCAAAAGCCTCGGGTCCATCCTGAGCGAAGAATGGCAGCAACGTGCTGGATGTTAGCGAGGTCCCACTCTCCACAGCTGCTACACACTGGGGTTATTTTAAGCTCTGAAGACAATTTATGAAATTACATTTCTGAAAAATGGTACAATGTGAGTCATATTTACTTCACATTTCTCTTGCTGCAGGCTCTTGCTATTGGCTGTGGGATATTTATTACCTGTGATGCCCGCTCTGAGAATCTCCTTTCTGGGTCCATATTTCACATTTAATGAGTGCTTTTGCAATTTCATTACTGTTTTCTGAAGTTTAGGTGGCACTTTGCGAAGCCTAATGGCTTATGGTCCGTTTCAGACTTCACTGATTTCTGTCCATTACTATGTACATGAAACTACTCACAACTCCTAAATGTTGCTTCTCCCCCATTCTGCTGTGTATCAGCTGGTACTTTGAAAACACAGACTTTAAGGACAGCAATGGGGATCATCTCACCTCAGCCAGGATACGTTAGTCCATGTGGTAGTGACTGAATCCCATCCGGTGGGGCCACTGGTCAGTGATAGTGCAGAAGGGGGACCACACACTCCAGTGGCCAGTGTCCATGAGCTCACAGCCTCCTTTTGTTGAAGCTACGCACCTACACTTGAGTCATTCCATTTATGACTTAGGAGGGATGGATTCCTTGCTCATCCTCATGTTGCAGTACCCAAAGGTACTGCACCAGCTATCAATGGGACTCTCCATGGCTGGTTACTGCCTGGTCTTTGTCGCACTCATCCAGCCTATGCCCAGACATGAAGGTTTCAGAGCTTCAAGGATACCAGTTGACCTCATGCCCAGCAGCCTCACTCCTCAGGAGAAGAGGCTACGAGCACATAACCCACAGCCACGCTCTGTCTTGGCCATCCACAGGTCATCAAATTCACAGTGTATCTTGAAAGTGCTTGGTAGGTTGTGACCAGCATACTTAAAAACCCGATTAAAGTTCTGGCTAGTAAGACTGTCCTCAAAAAGGACATCACTTCCCTTCAAAAGCAAATTTTTGTCTCTGTGGGGGAGTAAAGTTCCCTGGGGACTGGTCTGAGACTGAGGAACACACATTTACAAGAGCAAGGAGCTGCTGCAAACCTCACCACCCGCTGTGCTGAGTGATGTGTCTGCAGTTTTGATCTTCCATTTTTTTAATGATAAATGCATAGTGGCATATGCCCTTAAAACAAACATGCTCTGGGAAAAAAAAACACCTCCAGACAAATTTCCCCTACTCCTTCCCAAAACAAAACTGAAATAAACAAACCAAAACCTCTACGAAAACAAAATACACCCCTGCACTTGCTCCTGTCTGCTGGGGAGAGAATGACAGAACAGATGTATAACAGAAGCTATTTATGTTAGTTAATATATTACTAGGGAGATGCTGAGAGATTGTAGTGATAAGTTTAGAAGCAACCATATAGGAAATATATTGGAATAGAGCAGATCCCCACCTGCCCACAACGTCGCTCTACCAAGCATTCATTTCTAAGTGATGTGTCACAGAAATCCTGCACTAGGTTCTTGTGAAAAATACGTGTGAAAAATGGAGCGCACTCAGAGCCTTTCTGTACAACAACATCCTACGAAAATTCTCACTCTTCTGCTTCCTCCTTGATTTCACATTTCACAGAAATGTCCCCCTCCACTTGCAACCATCACAAGAAGCTGTACTCAGAGTACTGGGAGCTATAATAATTCCCATATTTCGTTTTTCAAATTTCCTCTTTTTGCAAATATTTGTAGTCAGAAAGTGCTCTTGTACTCCATGGAAAAGTATTTGTTTCAATGAAATTGTCATTTTCATTATCAGGATGATCAAATTAACAACATTAAAATAACAATGACAGAATCATTCTCATCTCCCATTTCAAAGCAAAATAAAACAACACTTTGAAATGGTGATTCAAAGCATGTTGTTTAGCTAGAGCAAATTTTGTTATTTGAATCAAAACCACTGATCTTTCCCTGACACTTTTTATTAAAGATGTTTCCAAATTTGCTATTCCGCAAAGTCTCAGCCTCTCACCTCTCCACGCTCCTCCTTGAAACACAAACTGGCTATTAAAATGTCCCCAAAGGAAGACATTCTCTTTCCAAAATAAGAATAATGGTGACAAGAAGAACAACGAGAATGAAAATGGCAATAACCTAATCCTAACACACAGGGCTGTGTTACAAGGCAGCGATAAATTTGAAATTCCTTCTACTGGGAAGATTTTCTGAACGGTCCGGCTGGACTCCTACTAATCAATGATGAGATGATAAAACATATCCATAAAAGCTGTCACTATCAAAGTGCCCCGCAGGCTCTTATTTCCCTGCTATCCCAAGCTCATTAATATTTGGACAAATTGCCACCCAATAGTCAACAAGCTGGTGCCTGGCCTCCCACCACCATCCCACGGGACCTGTGCTGGGCTGTGCAGTGTTAGCTCCACTTGCCAATGGAATTGTGCCTCCTTCTCGTCCCCCGAGCTTTGATGCCATTCCAGCATGTGGGAAATTAACTTCTGCCTACAGTGTTCACCCACAAGACACATATCTAAATTCCCCTTGAAGAGAATGGAGACAAAACCCAAAAAAGGAGCATCACTTCAGATGTCACCATGGCATGTAAATGCAGAAAATGCATATACTGCCTGTAAATTCATTCTTGTGACTGGCAGTACCTCTGGTTTGAGTAAAATCTGGCCAAAAATATTCTTAGCTTAAATTGGGACAAGCAACTTTCCTGGTCCAATGATCTTGCATGTAAAACCCAGGTGTGTGTCAGTGGTGCAGAGAGACACTGTGCCTCTCGGAGCTGCGGAGAGGGCAAACAATAGCAATGTCCTGTGGTGTGTGTTGGCTTTGGCGCTTGACCTATCCACGTGCCCTCCAACCAACCAACCTCCAAAGCAGACCTATTGGGAGTGATGGGTACACATGATCCACATCCCAAGCCACAGCTCATTAGCCCTTTTCCAGCCTCACAAACCTCTGCCCTGGACACAAAACACTGGAGGTGTCAAAAGCCTCATCGCTGGCTCACCTCTGGTCTGCCTCAGGTGAATATAAACATACCACAAGAAAGACCCCTCAGCTATTACAGATATCACTTACTGAACATAAAACTTGTGCAAATAAATAAGAAAATCTATCTAGTCATCTATCAGAGTTATGCTTGCAGCTGTTTAGTTCTTATGCTTTTAATCTTTTTCTTTTCTTTTTGAACATCTTTGTATGAACAAGGTGGTGAGAAGATATATGTATCATGGGCTCCTGCAGTAGGCAAAATCCCTGTCATAAGACTTGTGGGAATACAGCTCTCAAAAATGAAGAAGGTGTTCCCGGACATTATTTAAAAATAAGTCTCTGCTTGTGTCTCTATCACAGATTTACATCTTCTGCATTTCATGCAGTTTTTCAGCCATTTTATATTGTGCTAGCTTTTCCAAGAAAAAATAACTAAAAGTAATCACGAGTCAATAATTCATACAGAGAATAAATGTGTTCACCCTTTAGGAACTCTTTGGACTTTGGATCCTACTGAACTTTCGGGCAGAAGAACAACTGAATGAAATGGGAATCAGAAGGAAAACTCAATACTCCTCCAACCTTTCTAAAGACGAATAATACTTTAAGCCATCAGTGTGATCTATAATCTTTGGCACAGACCATAAAACCTTTCACTGAGCACCTACCATATTATTTCTCCTTACTTTACTGGAATTTTATAACTTCCCTATAATGCTAGAATGACTATTTTTCTAATGGCAACAAAATAAATGACTGACAACTTTTGATTGCAAATGTGTGGCTTTAGAAAATCTTGTTTGCATTTCTGTAAATTCCTTCAAAAGAATCCCCAGCTTAAATTTAAAACAGTATTTTTATTGTCCCAAGTTTGAGGTCCCAAGTTCATGCGGGTGAGACCTGTGAACCCTTGGATCCTTTCTGAATCTGTAACTGATTCAGAGAACTACACGGCGATGCAGGAAGGTCAAAGAAGAACCTGTTCAGCTCCAAAGCATGCAGAAAAATTAAATTACATGAACTGGAAGAAAGTTCATTGGGGAAGGAAACCCACCTTGGAGAAATATCACATCCTTGCTGCATGAAAGCTCCCAAGGAGAACCAGAGACTGTTGAATATCCCAAACTCATTTGTCTGGTCATTGGCGGGCTGGTCTCGTCCTTCTTCAAATTCCTCGGTGTGCCACTCATAAGGGCTGAAGCGACTCACCAGGAAGAGGACAACACTCACTCCAATGTAGGCAAAAACAATGCACATCCATATCTCATAAGCCAAAGGATCCAGAAAGGAAAAAACTCCTGGTTTAGACTTCTGAGGTTTTTTTATCATGATAGAGATACCTAAACTCATGAACGGTTTGGAAAAGTCTATAACTTCTTCTCGAACCAGAGTGATGGTTAATGGTGCCACAGCCACATCGGCCCTCTGAAAAAGAGAGACAGAGAAGAGATTTACATTCTGGGGATAAAATATATTTACTAACTCCAGCTTACGCTCCTTTGATCTCTGTTTACCCCAAGTATCTCAGAAGAAATCAGACAAAACCAATTGCAAGAGAAATGTTAAAAAGGAGCATCCCATAATATTGGTGGATTATTTCCGTTTTCTCACTACTGATTATCAGTTCTGTTTTGAAATCACAGCGTTTTCTTTTTTGCAGCCACCTAGCTCTTCATGTCTGATTTATCCACTGATGTCACAGTCTGATGCAGATGATTTTCACTAAAAGAGCTTTATCATCCAGACATCAAAAGAGGCAAGGAAAGGCCAACTGCCTGAAAAAGGATGCCAGGATGTTTACTTCCATCAGGAACTGTTTTTTGATTGCATAACTGATGCAGGAGAATAAAAATGTTCCAGTGACACTGATGTGCACTCTCCACTTATTTTACAATCTGTCTTGAAAATGGAAAGGGAAATGCATCGAAATGGCTGTCAGCATATACCGTGGAGCTACCAGCAGGAGACAGATCATTCCTCACTCCAGCACAGTGGCACAGAGACTTGGACATTGATGTTCCCAACACTAATTTCCCCTTTCCCTATAAGGGAAAATTAGACCCATCTGACTTAAAACACAGAATGTGAGCTACCAGAGTGAAATAAATTTAGAAATGTAGGGTGCATGTGTATATTTGAGATGATGGAAATGAATGGCTAGACAGAAAGTGGTCTAGTCCTACTCTTCACCGGTCATATGCCAAGTGTTTGAAATCTTATCTTTCTGCCATCCCGCCATTATCATGGAAAGATAAATTTGGTGATTCTACCCATGGGAAGGTTTGACCTTTCAATACTTGTTCTTCTGAGAATGGAAACAAAAAGAATCTTGGAACTGTTGAAAAGAAACATTTTGACATTTCCATAGGCACAAAATGTGCTATCCCTCCTTAAATTAAAATGTTTTACTTGGGCTGATTATTTGCCTTGTCAGAGCTGCAGTCCTCAAGACAGCTCAGGCTGACAGAAGACAGGGTTCCTATTTACTCTAGGGCTTGAATGTGCTCTCAAGTATGAAGAGCTAAAGACAATGGATGAGGCTGGAAACTCACCCCGTAAACGAGTTCTCCCACCATGCCGTTCCACGTTTTGGTGTCGGGGTCCCGGGCTCCGTACTTCCCATCTCTGACAATCTCCAGCCTGTAGTGGTAGCCAACGTGCTTCGCGATCTCAGCAGCGAGCTCTACACAGTAGCCTTCATACCTCTCATTGCCTTCAAACTGGTTGGCGTTCTTCTTGAGCATCACATATGGGTCTTCCTGGCACAGAGAAGACCAATATTGAGTCACACTCCACATTTCTAGAGATGCGCATCAGGGGCTCAGGCTGTAGCCCAGTGTGCAGCTTCTGGTCTCTTCACAAAGCTCTAATTTTGTGTTCCTGTACCAAAGGGCACAGTCCACATGTAATGGGCTTATTTTAGAAGGTACGAAACATGATTTTTATTGTGGCATTTTCCATTTATTCGTGCAGAATCTGTGCGCAGCTTCTGCAGTGATGGGCCTGAGGGGAATGGAGTAGCTGAGGGGCTTTGGGTAACAAAGCTTTCAGTGCAGTTCTGCAAGGGATATTTACTGCACCTGAGCTTTGAATTTCTAAAGGCACGGCTGCCTATGTGGGCACAGGCAGAATCAAATCTGCTGGACTGGACAGAGCCCTAAAGACCTTTAACTCAGTTTGGGTATTGTATCTTCTCCACAGTCTCATAGTAAGCATTCAACAAACAAGTTAGTAAAATTTCATCTGTTTCTACAGGGTAAGTGTATACAATGACACAATACATGATACCATACATTATGGGGTACCTATTATTCCTTCATGATTATAGTGGAGATTTGTTTTTAAAGCTATGATTCAGCCTCTTTGCACAATACTCTTTATATTTCCCAGAATTACAGCCCCCATTCTGTGGGCTAAATACAAAGCACAGGTATAATGTTCCTAATTTACCTATGCTGATGTCTCTACTATCTTGTCATAATCTTTTGTATTTTCCACACTGAAGCATGAGAACTCTTTAATACCTACTTAATTAGCCACGGCAATTTTCAGATACCTTTATGGACCCGGCGGGAAACAGTAAGTGCCATTATTATTATTATTATTGTTATTGCTATTATAAAAATGATATAGTACAAAGGAGGGCACATGAGGGGGAAGAGAGAGTCTGCACATCAGGGAGGTGGGGGAGAGGGAAGCTGGGATAGAAGTCACAGCACTTACTAGGATAGTTGTGACTATGTAAGTCCTGTTCTGGAGGCTTGTAGACTCATTGCCAGTTTGAGTATCTATGGCTGCTGGAACCAACTTCTCATCTTCATTCCAATAACCAATCTGTCAAATACAAAGCCAGGATATCTCTTTAATATATCTTTATAGTATTAATCAAGATACAGTAACAGGGTCATCCAAACAGAGTCAGTGTTCTCTGTATGTTCACACACAATCAGAGATCTCCTCTCCTGATTATTGATGTCTTTTACCGGGGAACTAGGAACTCCCCCATCCCACCATGCCTCCTGTCTGAAAATAATGTGCATGATATGCTAAGGTAGCAGAGTGCTTGTATGCATGTAAAAACAATTGGCACCCAGTACTGGGAAATTATTGCAATTCCCTGCCCCATCCCTACTCTAAGAGTTCACACTTCCCCTGTGTGACTTACTGAATATTTTTCTAATGGTCAACATGCCTCTTGCATGCCCAGATGCTACAGGGTGATAAAATGCTATCCCACAGCTGAAAGCCTGCATGAAGACAGGACTGACTCTTAGGACATTGACAGAACAGGACAAAAAATGAAGTGAGAAAAAAACCCCACAACCCTGGCCAATGCCAAAAAGTTTGGGGTTATGAATAAGCTGCATAGTCGTAATGGGAAGAAGTCTTATGTTAAGTTGTGCTTATTATAATTGGGGATTTGGGCTGATCTATCACTGCTTGCAGGTAAAGCAGAGTGCCACTGAATATCACTAGGAAGATCACTGTTGAGGTTATCCACTTTGAGGGCTTGATTTTATAAGAGGTTTTCCAACACCTCATGTAAGTATGAAGTTGCCTGAGCTCTGCTCATGTGAAAGGAATTTCTTATCACAGTAAATGGGAAAGGGTATTAACACAGGGCATGACCAGGAGCCTGCTGATGGCAGATTAGAGATCGTAGCAGCTGAGGAGAAAAAAAAATCTATGCAGGCTTCTCATCTCTCTTCATTGCACAGACAGAAAGAAAGGAGAGTGAGGAAAGAGCTTCCAAAGGTCTGCCCGAGGGCAACATAAATGGAGACATGTATGTTTGTTTTGCATCTCTAACCTGGTGGATCTAAGATACAATATACATCGTAACAGTGATCTATGTATTTTCCAAACAAATATAATTTCTATCAGTAAATACACAGCAAAATCAAGACATTTAGCCATTCTGCTTCTTCTCCTCTAGACTCCCTGCAGATTCACCAACTTCTTGATGTTCAGACCCCCAAACTGGCCATAATGCTGCATTTGTTCTCTTATGAATACCACTCAGAAGAAGACGACCACTTTTTACATCTTCAAAATGATGTTTGTTTTATTTCTCAATGAGAAATCTGCCTTTTTTCGCTCGACTGTGGTGGGCTCTGATCTTACCTCGACTGTTCTCAGGTGTAAGTATGAACTGGGGGTAGGGGCTGTAAATGCGGAACTTTCACTATTTGAAGTTTTTCTTAGTTTCAAACAAGTATTTTATTTTTCAGGGGACTGGTGTGTGTATGTGTGCAGAGGGATTCCAGTGAATGCCTCATTCCAAAATATTTAGTAGCGCTCCTTTATTAATGCGGAGCTATTATAATAACTGAGCTATTCTTTTTTCTTCAAATTGGTAGGATCTAAAGTGAGACATAAGCACACAGAGTCAGATTTTCAAAAGGATTAGTGTTTCAGGGGCTCAGCACCTCTGAACAAGGCCAGATTTTTCAAAGTGCTTGGGATATAAAAAGGGATCAAGACTCCAGAATAGCAGAAATGTCTGTGTAGCTATCAGGACATGGTTAGTGGTAAAGCTCTTGTCACTTAAAGGGGAGCAGAATTAGGTCAACATAAAGGTGAAGCCTTTATGTTGACAGCTTCTGCCTGGCTCTGCCTTGGCTCATCCTTGGAAAAGAAAAGTGGAAGAGCAAAAACCAGGCAGTTGCATAGCTGAGCCTGAGCCGATGTGCCCTGCCAATAGCAAGGCTGAGTTAGCCAGGTTTTACTGTCCTGGAAATCCCTGGAAATCAGCTGAGATCTGCCCTCGTTGTTCTTGATAACCCCTTCCATATGTTGTATTTTTTTAGTAATATACCGTGAGTTCTCCCAAGTGCTTGGCTTTGCTCATGCAGAGAGCTGGGAATGCGGTCGTGGTGACTCCACATGCAAGCTTTCATGAACAGAAGCATCTGTTGAGACCTAACCATATTGTAATTTGAACTTCAGGCTGGTGCCTGACACAGGATCTCAGGTTGCTCTCTACTTTACCTTTCTGATCCCATCATGTTTCATCTCAATCACATGGAGGGTGTAGTTGGTCCTCCGTCCCTTCTCGTTAAACTGAACGTTGCCAGACAATCCTTCAAAACGGACCTTAAAAACAAAAATATCAATGAGGAGAGCAAATTGGTCAGCATCTCACACAGTGGGGATTCAGCAGCAGTAAGAGGGGAAGGGAAGAAGGGTGGAGAGTCCAGTCATTTCTCTCAGATGAGAGACAGGACATCTGATACCAGCCTTTCACTTAGGTTCACTCTACAGCATGCCTGGCCATGTGCACAGCCATTCTCTTAACTTACCCTTTCTTTTAAAACCCCTTTCTCTTAAAACTCAGTGGTCTATTACTGAGCTCAGTGATGCATAAGAGCTAGACCACATGTGTGAGCCCATCACCTCTTGGAATGTGACAGTGAGCTAAATCAGCTCTGAATTCCTTGAGTTTTGTGGTTTTTCGTGTTTTCTAAATCTGACCTGGAGTCAAGATCTGATAAAGAATTTGTCAGTTCAAATCAAGAACTGTATTTGGAGGAAATATGAAACCCTGGCCACAGATCCCGGCTGCCATCTTTCGACAGAGAGGAGTCTATCAGTTAACAAGCAAATTTAATTACCTCTGCACCAGGCTAATAAAATGTGACAATTCAGTACTGTAAATGAAATTTGCATAGGAAACTTCAAATCATAAGCCTCTGCTGATAACACTGCCAAGACGAAGACCGTTGCTCAGATCACATCCCACGTCCTGAACTTCTCTCAGCGTGGCCATTTGACCTGCTGTAAAAGCGTCCAGCCTCGTGTGGAGAAGGGATTCTGAGTAGAGTCACATACAGTGTGTGGGGGCCAGGAACATGGGAAAAGGAGTGCAAATTTGAGTCTCCATAGAGACCACCTGGATAAGTGCGCATACCACCAGACTGAGAATTAAATGTTTGTTCTCAGCCTTTCCTCTTGCTTTGGACAAATCTGTTGTCCCTGTAATTGAAGTCTTCCCACATGCAAAATGGGAACAGGTATTTAGCAGCCTTTTTAAGTACTCTAAGATCTGCAGAATAAAGACCCATGGTGAAGAAATGAGGATATATCATTATGGAGGAAATCTGTTGCTAATCTGCTTAAACTGTGTTTGTTTTCCAGCTATTATTGCAAAGGTTTGTCATGAATATTAACATCTGCCAGTATTTTCTGAAGCTCCTTCAAGTCAAGAGGTATTCTTGGTGACATTTGGAGGAACACGCTTTTCCTTTCTCACAAGGCACAACATGCCCATAAAAGATAGATGCATTAGAAAATCACCATCATCCTAAGCACTCCTGTGCCTGTTTTTTCATAGCCCCTTTGGTTTTCTTTTCAGGTCCTGACCAATTCTGAAGCTCAGGCCACAGCTGCTCTGTAGCTTTATATGCACTAAAAAGCAGATGTACAGCAATCTCTTCTATCTGAATGAATGAGATCTTAATCCTGTGATGTCCATATGGCACTGAATTGGCAAAAGGGGTCTCTCTCCCATTCATCTTGGAGGATGCAGCACAACTTTTCCATTATTTACCAACCTCTGAGACCCCTTGAATCACTACAAAATACAGTGAGGACTCCTTTCAACTGTGCTAAACACCAGTAAAGTCAACTGGAGGCATGGATCACTTAGGTGCATCAGTGTATAAGACACGGGCACGTGGCTCTTGGCTAGGAGAGCTGGAGAAGAAAGGTACTTCTGTGGCCTTCTGGTTTAGAGTGTTAGTCAGAAGTCAGGGACTAGCTAACTGCTTACTAGATGTGGTAACCAAATAATGTTAACAATAAAATCTGTCAAAAATTATCATAATCTTTCCAAAGTATAACTGAAACCTCAGTGTATTGGTTTAAAGAAATATTTTGTGAGCATTTTCCTGGGGAAAGAAAGTAATTCTCTTTAATGAAAGCATACATTTGGCTGAAATGTGTTAGATTTCTGTTTTTGAAAAACTGCAGAATGTTTCAAATTGCTTTTCATCTTTGCTTCTGCCATCCATGACTCCTTCCTACACTAAACAGAAATAAAGCAATTCAGGAGCTTATTCCAGACATTTGAGTAGAAATAAGTAGAGAAACTTTTTGATTTTAAACAGCTCATGAAATTTTAGACATTAGAAAATGGAAGGTGAAAAGAAAGCACACTGTGAATAGCTGTAAGAATTGCCCTAATTGTGAGTCTTTACAGAAAGGATAACTCAAACCTTCAATCTAATCATAAGTTCTTCTATTTCCATCTGCCTCTTTCTTGCTACAATACTAAATGCTGGATGATCATTAAATTCACAGTTAAAATTTCCCTCTGAGACTTCTTCCCCTGCATGTTTCAGAGCCTTTTATTTTGAACATCACAACTGAACTGGTTGAACTTTTTTAAAATTATAATTTTTAAATGGTAAAGAAACAACATTTGCAAATGGCTCTTCATGTTCTTTGCCCAAAATCACAACAGTTGAAAAATTAAGACTTTTGAAATTGTCTTAATAAAGAGATGAGGAAACTTCAGAGGAGATTTTCCACCACACACACAAAATTGTGTTCTCTAGCCATCTAATTTTGACATCCTAGTCTCATAAATTCAGTAAAAGAAAATACTTGAGCACCCATTGCTTATCAGACTTCCAAGCATATCATGTTTATTAGGTAACCAATCTCCCTAATGCATCAAGGAGGCTGATTTTATTATAAAGGTTTGGAGAAGCTATGACAGTGATTTGCCCAAGGTCATACAGAAAGTCAATGACAGGCTTGGGAACAAATTGAATCCAAGCAATAAAATCAAATCAGATGTAAGATCTGGTTTTAAAGGAATTGTTGTTTACAGTAAGCCAAAACCAAATCAAAACAAAATACTTGGGGAAATTTGCATATGATGCAAATTAACTAAATTAAGTTTATTCTTCTTGCCTTCTTCACAGTTAAGGAAAGAAGATGGGATAAGCTATATTTGGATAACACTGAACTGCAGTATTTGCAAAGAATCCATCTATTTCGGTCTGAAAAAAAGAAAGATGCTAGAAATTAATGTCTGTCTTGAAATTTAATGAAATTTTAAAATCTTTTAGCTTTCTAAGGCTTTGGTAAGAGTGTATTGGTTTTGTCTCTTGCTGTAAGTTTCTTGTTGTATTTTTGTTTATTCAAAAATCTGAATGTCTATGCAGGATGAAAAAGCGAGATTATCAGATTTAAGAAATAAACTATCTAAATAGCTGTTATTAAGACTTTTACGAATCCTCACAGTATGAGATAAGCTACAATCTGGGCTTTGAGAACATTTTGATGACAGCCAACACAAAAGGCAAAATTAAAATATTTAGGAGACCTGGCTCTAATCTGGAAGGATCAGTTCCTCATCCCACGTGATTTGTTTAACTGTTTCTGCTGCTAATCACCCCTCTTCCCCCACCCACAGGCTACATTCAGCCCTCCTTGCAGTGCACGCATTGCTTGGGTTTCAAACCTGCTGCAGTGCTCTCTGGATGTCGATGCCTTGTCCCCAGGGCACGGCTGGGTTGGCAAGGCAGTCCCCAGCGTTGCCACGACGGGAGATGTCGATCCGCTGCCTCCGCAGGTTCTGAAATGCCTCAGCCATCACTCGGACCCCATCATATGTTAGCGCTGATGTGTACTAGAAAAAGAGGAGTTGTACGTTGCCCATTAAGGTGAGCTGACCTGAGTGTGCTACACTGGTTCGTCTCATGGCAGCTTTTCAGATTATTTTCCCTGTTTTCATCCTTCCATCTATGAAGCTCAACACTCTCTTGCTCCCTGTAATCACTACTATCCTGTTGGCTTGTGAACATTGGTGCCTCCTCTCCCAGAAGATGGGAGAGTGAAAGAGAACCTCCTGATGTGGAGCGAAGGATAGTTGTGCTTTGCCTTTCACTCTTCTGGCCCAACCACCTTCAGATTGCACTCTCTGAAGAGGACTCAGCCTTAAAAGACATTCACCTGTTACCAGAGCCTTTCTCTTTAATTGAATCATTGACCTGCACTTTTAAGGAATACATTATACAGTGTAAATGTGAGATACACAAGATCAAAAAACAAGTGACTCTTTCTGGTCACAGATGGAGGCCAGAAAACTCTACCTTGATGTGCAAAAAAAAATATCTGCAAAAGATTAGTTTATTCAAGCAGAAGTTTATGCAGAAACCAGTGTAAAACTCTGGCATGAATGGTAACCATTAGAGTTAATTACTTCTCCTGTGCTCACATACTGATTTACTTGTTTGCAACTTTCTAAAACTAATGCTTCCAAAGTTGACATTTCTAATCCTGAGTGTTTGTCACAAGTGTATTTGTTTTCAAATGTCAGATAGAAAAAAAATCCAACCTTTTCCCTCCACCCCCGCCTCAACAGCCTCAGGGTCCTCCGTGTTAGGAATTAAAATATATCTCCCCTCTGCTGTACACACTGATTTGAAATGCAAAGAAAGAATATATGGAAAGACGTTATTATTACTGGATATCTAGTAAACAAGTCAAAGGTTAAGGAGTTAATGAGTTCTTTTCTTTTTTATATACCGAACATTATGAGATGCTTAATCCTCAGCTTTGAGGAGGGTAAAAGCCAGGAGACTAAATGAATACACTAACTTGTGTATTTCTTAGCAGGCAGCAACTTCTGCCTAGTAAAATTTAGACAATGCTGAGGCACCTGGGAGATATAATGTTGATAATTATACTAAGTGACAGGTTTTCAGAGTGAGATTACAGAGCTCTGTGTGATCACAAAGAGGTGAGCATAACTTGAACTCAGCCAGATGGACCCTAAATTAAATGTTTTTTTTATACCACTTGCCTTTGGCCTCTTCCAGTCCACACGCGGATGCTCCCTGGCATCATTATTCCTCCACTGCTGCATGATCCTGGCAGGAACAGCATCCGTGTAATTCACCAACTGGAAACCAGTTACATTGGCTCCGCTCTCCTTGAATTTGGTCAGGTCAATATCCATGAATCCCTAGTACAGGAGAGAAACACAGGAAGCTCATGAGAGAAACACGTCTCTGGATGGATAAGAGGAATCCTAGCATCTATGCATATGGAAGCCAGCTTAGGAAAAATCTCTTCCTCTGCAAGGTATGGTCCAATTCAAGAGATGTACCGCTTCCCCAATGATGGGTTGAACTCACCTTTCTCACAGGCTGGCCATATCCTGTTTCCACTCAGGGAGACAAAGTAGTCATAATAACATCTCATTTGCAAGAAAGCTAGCAGAATAACAGAAAAATATATCCCAAATAATGCTTGGATGAAAATAACAAAATTCTCAAAATGAGTTAGAAAGAATTATCCACCCAACTCTAACTTTTATGCACTCAGTTACCAATGGAGAGGCTACTACTTTTCAAGTCACAATCTGTAGGGAAAAAACAAATCTTAAGCAACTAACTTTCAGCAGATCAAGAAGTGGCCAGGCAGTCTACCAAAGGATCCTGTCTGTTAGAAAAGCCGGGTTGTAGGATTTGCTAATTTGGGAGAGAAAAGGGTGCTTTTTTGGACTTCAGATTACTAATGGAATACATTTCTTTCATTTCTCTATTGTTCTTCCCTACCTATTGCCCACTGCATGTGATGAACACAAATGGGCAAATAGACATGTGTATTGGGGTTGCATTGTAGAATTAGTCAGTCCTGTTGAGTCAGAGGTAAAAAATAATTAGAGATACACTGCAAATGATATGGACTAAAGGTCATTTTTTGGTGTCCCAGCTTTATCCTATCTCTTCAGCACTGCCGTTATGTAAAACTGTTTCCTGTGCCTCCTTGCACAAAACAGGTGCTTGAACAGAGACTCTGCCCTCCTGCTTGGGTGCTGTGTGTGGGACAGGCTTTAGTCTGGTGCTTTTTCCTTTGAAACACAAGCACAAGCCAATTATTTTCCACAGTACTATTAACAACCATAATGCATAAGAGAATGAGAGGACTATGCACAATGAAATCACTTGAGCAGCAGAAGATCTTGTTTGAGCCTTCCCTCTGCCCTCTACCACATGCTGCTGGTACATGTTCTCCACAGGCACCTTCTATACTTACCACTGGGTTTTTTTCCCTTGCTCTCAAACATATAATGATGGTGTGAGTTAAAAAAATCCCGTCACATTATTCGCATGAGACACCGGTCAGGTTCCCAAAATGGTGTTCTCTGTGCATAGGCTGAGGGAGCTAATTAGTTTATTAACTTCCAAGGTCAGGATCAAGCTGTTAGATGGCAATCTGTTTTGGGAACAGACAGCTTGCAAGGAAAAGACTAAATTGCCCTCTCACATCAGCGTCAGACCGAGGGAGTCATAAGTGACTCAAAAATGTCTTTAAAGACATTCACACTTTTTCTTCCGGCTCTTTGTAAGCAATTTAGCATCCACTCAGAAGGCTGAGGACTGGGTATAGGTGTACAGATGCTCTAAATAGATGATTTGTTTTGCTTCAAAGTGCGGTGATTTAGGTTAAAAAAAAAAGTGATATTTTGTGTGCATGTATGCCTCAGAATGCTGGTTAAACCCACATCAATCTTGTTTGTAATTGCTAGCGTAGGGGTTTCAGAAAGCCAGAGCTGTGATTAATGAATAGGAAATGTGGCAGTATAATTGTCCCTGACATCTTAATGCATTTCAGGCCAAGTGTTTTTTGACACGTGGAGCTCCTAAGGTTCAGTAAGAGGGACCTCACAGGTTGCCAACTGGTTATTCATGGCTACGACCAAATTACACTGACATTTTGCTCCTGGGACATACTCGGGGGAAAAAGATCTGTCAAAAGAAACTACCACACAGCAAATTGAAGCTCGTGCCACCAGCTCCTCCTTGGATGGCCTACAAAGGCATGAAGAAAAGTCCAAGTTCACAACAGACTATGAGCAAGGTGCCCGGTGTATTTAGCCCCTTCAACAAGCAGATTTAAATAGGAAAAGTGAAAAAAAAGATTATGACGTCAGTAATGAGACAGCAGCTGTAGAAAACGCTTTCTTTCACTGTTTTCACCAAACTAAACCATTCTGAAACTGAAGCAAGTGTTCAACAATATTCATTGGGATTCATCTTAACACAAAATTTTAAAAGGATCTGAATAGACAAAAGTAAATATTTCTTCCCAAAGATCGTACTATTTTTTCCCCACTGATTTTTGACACAAATCAGGTTCTTTAAAAAATGTGGAGACCTCTGAAGATTTTCCAATTGTTTAAGGCAGTTGGGACCATAGAGAACATCATTAACCTTGAATAAGTCTTTGCATTTTGGCTGTTATCAACTGCTGAAATAACTGTTTTCACCTGTTATCCCTCCTCCACATGCCCCAGTACGAGGTCAGTATAGGGACAGTCCCAATTTCAAAGGAATTTTAATCACTGCACCACTGAAATCCTCTCAGAGCAGGTCTGGGTGACATGACAGCCAATGAACTGGGAATACCAGAGGCCAGATATTTTAGAAAATAATTCCCAGGGGGAATTCTTGCTGGCTAACGTATGAAAGAGAAAATATCAAACGTTATGCAAACTGTCTCTTGAAAATGCTTCTATTGACAAAGTAGCATCAGGTATTAAATACGCTTATTTGTCTTTCTGGAATATCAGTCAGTGCTCGTAGGAAACAGGAGAACCGGAGAATTACAATATTTGCAACTAAAGAAGTCATCAATCATCTGTCACTTTGTACTAACTACCGCCACATGTAACAAAAAAAAGGGGATCTTTTATGTAGTTTTCAACTGGCCATATTTGGAAAACCGAAAATAAATTCTTAAAAAAAGACTAAGGAAAGACTGCAACCCATGACTGAGGGGCAGCAGACATGCTTTTGCAGCAATACGTTTAGTATCAACCAGTTTGGGAAAGAACTAGTAGAGAAATGTTTCCCTTTGCCATCCAATCAAGTACAGCAAGAAGTGAACAGTGCTGGAATGATGTACTCTGTGGCCCCATGGAGTGGTCAAATGGTTTTGAAACTGCTTCAAAAATTTGCCAACGAATACTGGAAAATGCTCGTTTTGCAGCCACATCTGGAGCAAAGTGGGCAGTTCAGAGAAATGAGCTGAGTCCTTGGAATTTTGTGGTATGTGACTTTCTTCATGCTCTTTAGACCATTTGCAACTTATCTGTTGGACATGCAGGTATCTGGCTTCCTTGGGAGGAAGAGGAGGAATACAGGAACTCATGCTGCAGCCCAGGCGATGTGCCAGCACCCATGGCAAAGCAAGTAGAGAGGGACCCAGAGGCAACAGGGAGCTCCCCAGGGCCCCAACCAGGGTCACTCCCGAGGACGTAGGTACTCTGGGGAATACAACACTTCTACAGGCACAGTTCTCTCTGGGAACCATCAAAACCAGGCTAGAAGGGACACCACATCAGCCAGTCTATCCTCTGCCCTACGGCAGGATTAGCTGTCCCTTTGATTTAAATTCACTTTGTAAAACCATCTCGGCAAAGCAGAGAATACGGCCTCCTGCCTTGCGTATGCCTGGAAAATGCCTGGCTTTCCCTGAATGCCATCGAATTAGCAGGCTGACAATAAACCACAAAAATCTGGACCCATCTGCTCTGATGGGCTGAGACAGCCTCCCTCCTCCACGCCTGCTCTGACTCACAGCATCTGCAACACACAGTTCGAGCAACAGCCAGGCTCAGTTCAGAGGAGGAAACTTGCTCTTTACCCCATGCCATGGACTCTTCTCTCTGCATTAATGAACCTTGCAAAGTGATTATATGCAGCAGTCCTGCTGCTAGTAAATAACATGGGCAGCGGTAATAGACCTTCCTCCTTTCAAATAGAAAACAGAGGAGTATTGGGAAGGGTTTTTCCTCATTGTGTTTTCCTTGCTGCATCTGTTCTTTATGCTGTTCTTAAACTGAAAGCATTTTTCAGCCAAAGGTTGTTTTACTGTCCCATTCACTGCCTTGGTTGCTGGGAGGGGTGTCAGCAAGTCACACATTTATATTCCTCTCCACTGCTTGTGGGCTCAATCATCAAAGGAAATGCATAATGCAAGAAGACTGATGACTTGAAATGGGCCTCATGAATCCATCTTGATTAACTGGTCCACGAAGGATCCCTTGGAAAGAAAGTCACCCAGAAATGAGCCAGCTCCTTATTTATACCCTGAACATCAGGAGGAGCCAAGCCGTTGAGTGGGCAGTGAGACGGCTGTCAGATGGCATAGGGAAAGCCTCGATCCTTCATGCATGACCCTTCTCAAATATGCCAGCACCACTAACTTCCCTGCACGTCTCCCTTCACCCTCATATTTCACTGCCTCATCATATATCTCATCATCTGCCTCCTCACCACACACTGATGTCACAGGGTGGCATTGCTCCTTCCGGGACATCATCCCAGCCCACAGGAAAGCTACGGACAGTAGCCGCCTCACCTCCGTGCTCAGACACCGACAGGCAGCCGGCCCCTGCCCCACGCCTTCAAATTCCCTCTGTATTTCACTAAATTGGTATTAATTGCTGGCACTTTCCCCGCAGGGTGCCTCCTGCAGCATAATTGTGCCTTTGAAGTTGTGGTAACAGGCAGGGAGGGCTGAGATCTGGGCAGGCTGCAGCTGATCATCTCGTAAACCTCCCTGCCCAGCTGCAGCACAGCTTAAAATCTCTGTGCCTGTGCTCTAAGTCTTGGCTTTTCCCGAGAGAAAAAATCATTAGTGAGAACATTAGTGAGTCTCCTTAAAGACTGCCTTTTTTCTAAGAAACATTGTTGTTTTCTCTCTTCCTTCTGCATCTTCTGACCCCTCCAGATCTTGCCCTGAGAACAGCAAAGCTCATTTCTGAATGAGGAGATGGAAAACACCCCTTTCTCTTGAATTGCCTGGAGAAGTTTTGTTGGCTGAACCTAGCACAGTCCCCTCATCCCAGGAATGAGTGTTAGGTTTTTTAGTCCCTTTCTGTCTGGGATGAAGAGAGTGGAGTCTATTTTTCTCTTTTTTTTTTTCTTTTTTTTCTTTTTTTTTTTTAATGAGTTGCACACTGAAATATTCCTTTTTTAAGCAAAAAAGCATTTAAGCAATTCACCCTGAGCTTGGGTGGGTGCCACGGAAACCTGTGGCAGCATCGGGAAGCTGGCCCAGCTCTCTTTAGATGCTATCCATGCATGGTTTGCAATGCCAGACTGCTTCTTGCTTGCAGACTTTATGATTGTAAGAAACTTTGCAAAGCAAAATAATTGCTTCTGAATGGCTGTAGATCAGCTGAGTGAATGCAAAGTGGCTCCTGTCATTCCAAGGTACACCGGTGTCTTTCTGTAAGGAACAAGATGTTGAGTATTTGCAGACGGAGCATCCCAAATATACTAAATTATCTTCAAGCTTGACTTCTCCAGTGAAGCATCATTCCTCACTCCCATCACTTTGTATTAATAAGGAGGCTATGTCAAAAAAGAGCCCATCTGCTCAAGTCTCGTTCCAGCATGCCTGCCAACAGGAGAGGCTGCCTTCTCTTCCTCAGAATTATTAATATGTCAAAACTCGTTGTGGCAGCAAAACATGTGAATCCTCACTGTAACACAGAAGTAAGAGAAGAAGAAAGGGAAAAGAAAGATGGGAGGAAGGGGCACTTACAGACAGGGTCCCAATCCTGCAGTTTAATGAGTCTGTTTTGTCCTCATCTATCAATGCAAAGCAAACAAGTCAGGTGAGGATCCAGACTCCAAGGACATGGGGCTGAACATAAGGAGTGGCTTTTTTGTTGTACAGCTCTGCAGGTGTGAGATATTCTTTGTGATATTATTTGCAGCAGCCCTATCCCACCACTGCTTGACATTATGGATAAGAATGATCATACGCGTCTCATTGGAAAGTTCAGTCCAGGCAGAGGGACAGATGGTCCGGGTGGATGTTTGTGCTTTAGAGAGCTTTCAGAGGAGAAACTGATTTAAAGGTTTGGGAAACGTGCTGTGTAGTGACAGATGCCAAGACTTCAATCAAAGACATGATTAAGGGAAGACCTGATCACAGTTTACGAAGCACCAAAACATCAGTAATGGAATATTTGGTCTAACAAACAGAGGCATAAATCTGATGGAGCAAGTCTGAACTAGAAAAAAGCACTGATGAAGTCACCATGAGGAAGATACCACGGATTTACACATCGCCCCTTGCCAGCTGAGCCAGGGTAATGGATTAGGAGACTGCAAACGGCTGAGGAAACCTGTTAGTTTAACACCATTTTGCTGAGATTTAAGGAAACACATTTTTCCTTCCAACGGGTGTAATATAATCTGTCAGTTACTCACCTGATGCTCAGTGATTTTTTTAAGCCACAGTAAGTCACTCATGCTTTTGAGCCCTCATTAGCTACTGCAAAAATCCTTCCAAGGTTGCAGTTCATATTCTCCCATGTGGGCAATTTTAGTATCAAAACCAGGTGATTTTCTCTTATATGAGACACACTAATTCAAGCAAAAATTAATTCAGGGCACTGCCATGTCTTTTACTATCAGTAATTCAGACGAGACAATGTTAAAAGTGTTTCTTCTGCTTGATAATCTTTGATTCAGAACAGAAAAGCTGTTTGGAAGTGAAATGCAGACCTCAGAAATTTCACTTATATATTATATTGTCTTCCTCTGCCTGGAAAACCAAGTTTTCTCACAAGTCTACCTGCACCAACCTCTCAGAAAGAGAAAAGGTCTAACTGGCATTATTTTAGAAACCTAAAAATAACTGAGGACATCTGTTTCCAACATTAGAATAGCATTTTTGCAAGACCAGGCACCTTGAAATCTCACCAGGACAAGAAGCCGATGGTGTACACATCCTTTCAGAAACTCCCACAAAAGAGAGTTCCCAATCAGCTAGTGATGCAAACCGGGATGCTGCTGACCTTGTTTGTACCTTCTGTCAGCAATACTTAGGGGGCAGGAGATGGTGTTAATAACTGAGGGTGATTAATATAAACATGGCAAGTTTCAAGCTGATAGGAGACTGAGAACTGCAACATTTTAGCTCCAGGCAAGGTGACTCAGGGGCTGGACGCAGGTAGTGGGGCCATCAACACACAGTCAGTGCCACAGGTCACACTTACGCTGTGGCAGGTACAGCTTCTTGCCCTGGGCTCAGGCACAGCAGACTCTCCCCACGCCCCCACAGCTCACGCTGCGGGGTGTACACGTGCTGTGTGGCTTTCAGGGCGCAGATCTCTGCCTATGCTGGGAGAACTTCACTCCTCAGGGACATGGACGTCCTTTTTGACAGCAAATTCGGGAGTGGATCCCTTCTTCACTGTCTGCCCCATCTGCTCAGTCTCAGGTCAGCGTGTGTCAGCCCTGGTGGTGCAGAAGTTCTCAATTTCATTTTTTGAGGGGAGAGGGGATTAAGGAGGACCATTTAAACCACACATGAACTGAACCAAAGCAGCAGATTTGCCTTAATCCTGCATAAGCCACTCTGCTGGCAAAGCTGCTGTGCTGGTAACCTCCAAAGCCACCACAACCGCTTGCAAAGTGAAACTCTGCCCATGGCCTAACTCAGCACTGACACATGCTGATGTAAAATGGCACAGGAAAAAATGCTTACCTCTGCTAATCAACTCAGTTTTTATTTTTACTCTTCCCCACTACCCCTAGCATCAGCAATCTCATACGCTTATCTATTCAACTTCAAACAAGAGCATTTGCTAAAAGAACAACCTGGACTAATGCGCCAGGAAAAAGAAATGTTAAAACACTGTAAGTGGCAGCTGTCCGTCATACTTTTCTATTAAAGACAGGTCATGCAAATGTCACTTATTTTAAGACAAAGATTTTCCTCTGCCCAAGAGAGCTGATGTTCTCCCACTACTTGCAGTAGTCAGCCTACATCCCTGGCATAGAACAAGCAGAAACATGAGGCCAAGGTTATGGGGAAAAAGCCTGTAACATCAAAAGAAAGGAATCCCGGAAGTTTCTAAGCTTGCTCCTCTGATAGTATTGGCTATTTTTTTAATGCTTTGTGGTTTCTAGGCTGATGCTCTCAAAGGCTGACAACAAAGCTTGGAAAAATAAGACTCACAAAACCAAACACTTCTTAAAGTTGGCAAACCTCTTTGAGTTCCAAAAATAAAAATAGACATACAGAGAAAGAGAGAAATGATTGCAGTCCCCCAGTACTGGTACTCCTGACAAATATCCGGGCTGGCAGCTGGTAAAGCTAATTGTGATTAACTTTAACGGGTACCAGTCAAGGCTCAGTTTTCATGAGTTTGCAAAAGCCACAGACAGTGCCAAATTTGCCTCAAGGAGAGGCAGGATGCTCACAGGAACCCTTCCCCTGGCAGCAATGTTGCAGACAGTCCTTCATGGGATGGGGAGAGTTGAGCAGACAAGACAGGCTGGGTCTTTAACAGGCACAGCAGATTTGGAAAAGGATGTTTGCCCATGGCCTAAGGTGCAGAACAGTTTCATTTTGTTTGTAACATAGAAATATTATTGTCTCACCTTGGCAACAGCAATTTCAGTGAAAAAGAAAGTTGTTCCTGCTAGGAAATACTAGCTTTCATTTGCTGCTACTTGTCAAATTCTGCTTGGTGCTTTACTACAGTTCACCCAACAGCAACCACTGGGCAAACAAGCTGTGATTAATGCAAGCCAGTTCCTCTTTGTTCATAAATTGTCTGTGACCAGACAGTGAATTCCTCCATGTTCAAAATGGATGATTTTTGCAGGCCTTATTCAGCCTGGGCATTGCCTTGCAAAATCATTTACTTTGCATACCCGGTGTAACACCAGTTTGGAGCTGCTGTAACTGGGCAGAAGTGGGCTGCTGCTTGATTTTTGGCCGAGTATAGCTCTGAACAAGCATGTAGATGAAAATACAAATTTCAGTGGGGTTATCCATAAATATTTCCCAACAAATATGTCATTTCCATTATTGATTCCCCATGGGAAAGGGCCCAAGAAGGTTAGGCAGAGTTGTAGAAGGCAGGTATTGAAAATTCATCCCCTTGCTCCAGCCAGTGCAGGTGACTTGGTGGCTACGAACCAGCTGAGGGCTCACTTGACTTGTGAAAGGCAGAGCCTGTCCCAGCTAGGGCTGAGAGCCTTATCTTCATACAGGATGACAGTCCTAAAATCAGGACTCCATCAGTCAGCACAGGGGACAAAAAATAACTCATTTGAAAATGTTCAGGCACTTGCAGTTTTTAGTTCTTAATTTATTCTCTTACGACCCAGTACTCCAGAATGAACACTTCCACAAAATCGGGCTGTTTGCTAGGCGTGCGGGTGTGGACATGAGGGTATGTGTGTGTGTGGGCCGTGCACACCCTGTCATCTTAGGACTTGTCTACAGGGGAAAATGTGGGGTGTTTAAGGTCTATCCACTATGCGTATGAGTCAGTGGGAATAAATTACAGCATGTTACACCTTCTGAAGGCTCTAATCCAGGCAATGAGATGTCCTTAGAGGAAGGTAAAACCTACTGTGATCTCTCGGATTGGAGCATCCACACTATGGTTTAACCTTGCCAGACGCTGACTTCCCACATTCTGCCAATCCCTTGTAACATCCCCAGCCATCCCCTCACAGGGAGGCTTACTGTCCTTCCTCACTGCCATATGGGCTTAGAAACATGGGAGCTTCATGGCCTTTTTGCCATTCTCCTTGCAGAACCCATCAGCGAGTAGCTCTCGAGAGGGTGCAGCACATTACACAAACTGATTTGGCTTCTAGTGCCCATGTGCAAGGCAGAAGCAAAAAGCTTGTTCTGCCCCAAAAAGGGCCTTCTTAATCTCCAGGAATGCTAGTGTTTGGTTTTATAAAATAGTTTTCCCATGTTATCTGATTATCCCCTCCTCTCTTTCTGTTTGGTTTGAGTTTCTTTTTTCTTTTTTCTCTTTTTTTATATTCTTGTCTCTGGAGTTTGCCTCTTGCGGTGCTGCATTCTAAGGAGCAG
This sequence comes from Arenaria interpres, assembly GCA_013399435.1. NCBI lineage: Eukaryota > Metazoa > Chordata > Aves > Charadriiformes > Scolopacidae > Arenaria > Arenaria interpres. The sequence continues at coordinate 80,006 of VXAK01005118.1, forward strand.
GAAAGACTAAAGGAAAGAGCCTGAATTCCTTTCACTCTTCTTCTCCCCTCAAATCAAAGATGCTTGAAAAGCACAGCTAGAAAGAGTGGATTCTGGTGGTCCTGTCAGATCCTGTGGGTCCCAGGGACCCAAAGCACCCTCCACTGAGCTGCAGCTGGGAGGCAGAATCTCCCTGAGGAGGGGCTGGAAAAATGAAAAGCCTTTTTGCTCTGAGTTAATTATTTATCACCCATGTTGGCTGAGTATGCAGCCTCTTCCAGCCAGCTCTGTCCTCTCAGCATTTGTGCAAAGGCTAAGAAAACAAATTGAAGATGGGAAAAGTATGCTTTCTCAGGCTGAAAGTGGGAGAGCATGGTATCATAAGACAAAGGGAAATGTCCTTCAAAACTCCAACACCTGAGTATTAGACCATCTCATGCCTCTAATATATTTATTCTTATGAAACCATGCAGAGAGAAGAGGTGATATTCTCGTTTCACCTTCCACATGGGTCTACACAAAAGTGCACAGACACACACACTCCAGCTACTTCACTGCTTAACTGTAACGAAGGGACTTTCGTAACCATCTGAGGACCAGGACCTGGGTTACAACAAATAATAATTTTTTAAAAATTAGCAACTGAAGTTATTGGCTGCTCTATAGTTTGCATGTCTCCCCTTGCACAACGTAACATTTTTAACTTTGTAATTATATGGTAGGCACTCAGCGCAGAAGTGCAGGGTCAGTATCAGAGCATCGCAGGGTAATTATGTGGCCATTTTTGTCTTGTAAATTACAGAGTTATCTTGGGATGGAGAGAAGGAGAACGGCAGCAACTGCTTGACTAATTGGTAGTTTAAAGTTTAATTACCCTAGGCTTGACGTGCTGCTTCGCAGATGCAGCTGCTGGAGGGAAGAATAGCTCCAGACCCACACGGGTCCAGACACAGCGGGTCCTCGTGCCCAGCAGCCTCAGCCCCCAGGTACTGACACCAGCCCATCCTCTGCAGTACATCACCCTGGGTAGATGGACACATCTGGGGAGGAGAGGGTAGGAGCTCTACTGTGGAAAAACTCCAGCTGCCCTATGGATTGAGGCTATTTCTCTCTTTTACCCCTTCCCAAACCTCCTTAGGCAGATAAATTCTCCAGTCTCCTAGAAGAGGACAACTTATCACTCCAGAAAGATGGCCCTGCTGCTGCCCATCACAGCTCTGTCCTCAGGTAGTGCCTCCCTGCATTAAAGGGAGAATTCTTTCCTTAAAGAAATCTTTAAATCCAATTCATTCCTTAGAGCTATTACAGTCAGATCAGATTTAGCACCAAATTGCAGAATAGGTACATATTTTATTTTTACTGGAAGGTCAGAGGGATGTTGGTGCATCATCATCAACTAGTCTGCTCTTAGTGGGGCTCTCAAAATGGCTGTGAAACACTTCACTTTGGGGACGCACACTGAAGTGGAGTTAAAAATAGTTAGAAAATGCAACTTGTTACCAATGGTCAACAACTTCTTGGTGCCCTGACTAAAACAAGCTGGAGGGCAATACCATGACCCCAGGTGCCCATAACATGTTAAAAAAAAATCATTATCAAAACAAGCATTAATTGACAGTTCACTTAACTGGCTTTGAAAAGATGCAGATTGAATCTGAAGGCAAAAAACCCAATAATCCAGCAGCCTTGCAGATACCCTGAAGATTATCTTGCTGGCACAAGACACAAAACACCACAAGAAGAATACTACAAAGAAATTAGGTATTTTTTCTACCCAAAAAGTGGATTAGAAAAAAAAGACTTCCAGCTCAGTAACTGTAAGATAGTGCTTTACAAAATATGATACAAAAAAATGTGAAGGGCAACTCACCAAATTTGCCAGAATGTAGTGGTAGCCATTCCCATTCTTTTCAAGCTTGATGATCTGCAAGAAGAAAACCAAGGATATTTAGCAGAGACCAGCTAAGGAAGTAGAGCTTCATTTATCTACCCTTCCTCCCCATTTTCCCCCAATGAGACTGTTGAAGACAAGAAGCCATAGCAAAATAAAAGTTCGCAATCTTGTTAGAGGAAGGAAAGAGCTTTAACACATGATATTTGAGCAGCAAGTCTTAAATTAGACAGGACAAGATCCCAAGGCAGATTCCACGGGCAGGGAGAATAAACTGCCTGAACCAACCTGTCTCCTCTGGACTCAGGGATAGAAACACAGTGCTTTTCTTAAAGAAGGTTAAACAAGATTTATATTTCAGACATTAAAGGAACAAAGTGGAAGCTGAAACTCTGAGCAAGATGAGAGAGTTATTCTGCTCATTGTCCCATCTACAGTCCCTGCCACAGACACCTGCCTGGGTGAGATGTCGGGAGGTTTAGACTGTAGGGCAATTTTTCTCCTTTAGTCCACTGGGCTACCTTCAAGCCACATCTCCAGAACAAAGCAAGTCACTCAACAGTGGACCCCACCTTGCATGCTCATTGAGATTCTTTATATCTTCACACTCATGGCGTCCCAATAGATGCTCTTTGACACTTCCTCCTTTCTCCCTGATGCCCCTTAAGTTAGGGGTTTATTCTCTTTTATCAACACAATTGCTTATGGATCTGTAACATTTGAAAGTTTCTATGTTAGCTGGAAAAGTTTCCTTGCCTAAGTAGAAAGGCACCATCTGTTGCAGGGTTGCCTGTGACTATGGTGGACAAGGTCATTGACCAGATAGTCCCCAGCTGTTTTTTTCTTCCTTGATTTAAAAAAAATAATATAGAAACAATACTGTTAAAAATCAAATTATTCTTGCTGACTCCGTGTTTCCACAGAAATTTATCTTCATTGATTTCCAGCACCACTGTTAAATTCTTACGAGGTGACTAGAGCCAGATACCATCTGCCTTTGAGCCAATCCACATACAGAAAACAGTGAAAAAAAAGCCCAAACCAACATGCCCTCAGAACCTGTAAAAACAGAAGAATTGCCAGTTTCTGAGATAATTGTGCTGTTTCCATAAGGTTTCTTTGCTGGCAACTCTACCTCTTATTTCCATTGTCATATGAATTGATTCTGAGCTACTGCCTGCATTGCCAACGCTCAGGCAAAATCTGCACGAATGTTAGCAAGGCCAGAAACATCCTCACAGCCAGAATGATAATAAAATGACTGTTGTGTTGGATTCAGTGAAAGATAGGTCTACACAGGACTTCTCTCTGATAACAGGCTGGTAGCAGGTGTTTGAGAAGCATCAGATGAGGGCACACACAGACTGATCCTCCCCGTGGGACAACACTCCCAGATTATCATGAACAGCCATTTAGGGATTTCCAAATGGATTATAAATGAGCTGACACTTGCTCTGTGCAACTGGTTCATCTGCCTTAGCCTTTTTCTGATGAAGTGCTCTTGTATGCACATTAAAACTCATCTGGTTCCCAGCATTAATGTGGGGGTGGCAATTAACTCCAATGCAGGCTCCATTTAGTAGCAGTTTCTCACACAACTAATGTCAGCTACACCAGCTCCACTGCCCTGAGGTTCTCCCAACAGGATCCCTCAGTACGGCTTTTGCTGAGCAGTCTGGAGTCCTCATAAAAAAACTCGGTATACCTAATGCTATAAAGATATATACTCTTATTGTGGGTAGTTGGTTGATTATCTTCCATAGCTGGATCTGAGAAGCAAAACCAGACCCAACTTGTCCCCTTCCATTCATCAACTATGACTGACCTTTGCAGTAAGTCCTAGACCTTGTGGGAGGAAAGAGCATCTCTGGGGCACTGGGATGTCTAAGAATTACGATCCAATTCCCCATTTCTCCAGTGTCAACAATAGCTGGCATTGGCTCCTTCTGCCCAAACTCTCCCTTTGTTATTTTATTAGGTGTCAGAGTCGATGAACCGGAGAGGGCTGCCATCCAGCTTTCCCTGAGCTGTTAATCTTGCAGCCCATCCACCTGAATTATGAGGCTTGCTTCCTGTGTTTTACACAGTTATTTGTGATCTTAATTTATTTTAGAATGCTTGCTCAGTCCTAATGTGTCCGGACGGCGGTAGCAAGCTGAGGTTATAATAGCATTTATCACTTACTCTGAACATGGTGAGAGGCTGTGCTGGGCTGCATGCTGATAGCTCACTTGGGCCACCTAGGTTTCATTACCCACTTCTTAATGGGCCAGTTTGACATCTATTAGAGAGAAATCCTCTCAGAGTGAAACAGTGGCAAAGGAGAAATTCCAGTTATTCATTTTAATGAGAGACAAGGAAGAAACAATACAGGGCTTTGATGGAATACAACCCACCGCTTACTTAGCCCATTAAGGCTACACAGCGCAGCCCCACAAATATCCTGCCCTGAACCAAGGCCTGGCTTATAAACGACAGTTACCTCAGCAAAGATAAATCATACCCTTGAGACATAACAGAGTGAAATCTCCCAGAAAGAAATCAGGTCATTTTCCCATGTATGGTTAACACATTGAACGCTGGCTCCTCTACAGCTACGGTCTCCAGAATGCGAGGTCTGCCTTGCTGGAGTCAGCGGTGGTTATTTGTGTTGTGTGTATGGGGTGGGAAGAAGAAATTAAAAGTGTGTGCAAGCACCAGTGTGTACATGTGAGGGACTGATGCTAAAGAGCCATCCCCAGCTCTTCTGTTCACCAGGGAGCACAAATCCACAGCCACGGAAAGACAGAGACAGGCTTGTCAGGGAAGAAGATAAATGCATTAAAAAGCCCCTGAAAGGCTGAGGCAGCTCTTTGAACGTCTCTGACGCTCGAAGAGACAGGGCAAAGAGAGCAGTGACATCAACGCAGAGGTTGCTGGTGCAGTGAGCTGAGAGACTGGCCCCCAGCCCGAGTTTAGGTCCCAGCTGAATTTCACACATTAATGAGCCGAACAGTATCTTTGATCCCCTCCGGTCATCTGCATGTTCTGAAAGACCCGGCATCCCCTGCTTACACTGGGATAACTACCTCTGCTCTCAGAAATCCCTGTGGACTCAGAACAAGAAGTCAAATGAGGATAAAAATGGACTACACAGGTCTGAAAAAAGTTATCTGCAGACCTATCCCTAACAGGAACATTACCTTCTAGGCACAGATGTCTGTTGGAATTGCTCTGTCTTTAACGGTTGTTTTTTACAGCATGGCAAAACAAATATAATCACAAGATCTGGGTTTTTTTAGTATTCTTGCAAATAGCTTTATTTATATCTAAGTTTAACTCTTGCTCCAATTATGTGAAGAAGTTTGAAAAAAACCCACTTATTTTCCTATTCATGTTAGGAAAATGAGATAACGTTTGACTGCAGAACTTAATTTTCTGTTAAACAAACCAGGCTTAAAACCGCCACATTGTTAACCCTAGAAATCTGATATACCCTAAAGGAAAGCTTGCAGAAAAGGCAAATTCACCACTTAAATCCTGTCAAAGATTTTGTTCAACTGCAGCTGCTCTGTGATCAGGGAGAAGACTTTACCCTCCAGAATAATCTGGTCTCTTCTTCATGAGCATGATCTTTCCTTTGAGTGTAAAACCTGTTACCTGCTTCGTTATTCTATATAATGGAGTAGCACCCAGAGACATCCAACAAGGATGGATTGTGCTTGTCGCTGAGCTGTGCAGCTGGTGAAATGGCAATCCTTGCCCCAGACAGCAAGCAGCTGAAGTGTGAGACAGGAGATGACAGGTAGCTTAGACAAAGCGACGTGTGAAGCACGAGGCAAGAGTGAGCTGGTTATGAGAAGTACGATAGTGGGAGTCACTGCGCACCGGCTGCGTGGCGCTGCGGGACTCTTTCTAAGCCACCTGGGACAGGAGTCCCAGCTGTGGGGAAAGCCTTGGCTGTAGGTTTGAGGGGCAAAGATATTAAGGCTGGAGTTGAAGAAAGGACACAAGTGTGGACAGATCTGTCCATGGGTTTGCATTGATCTCATGTCCGCAGAAGTCCATATTCAGGATTTAGGGAAAGCATTAAGGAAGGCAGGGAGGAAGGAGGATGGGGAATATTTGGGTCTGCGCTACTGGGCAACCTATCTAGATTGAGGATGAGTAAGGCAGGACACACAACCCAGCTGCTGGGTTCTTTGCTGCATATCCCATCTGCCTCGTGGCCATAAGCTGACAAAACAGCCAGGAGCTGCCGGGGAATGAACTAGTCTCTCTCACTGCAAGGCACGAGAGGAGCTGGAAACATCCAATCCTACTGCAGCCCGGATGCCCTGGGAGGATGCCGAGCTCCAGCCTGATCCTGAGACATTGCTCCTGAGGACACTACAGATGTACCATTAAGCTTCTCCATCTCTGCTGGCAGTGGTTGTGAGAATTTGGTGCAGCACATAGAGGCTGGAGGACCAGGAGTCTGGCAGTGCCGATTCACACCTCCACCCTAACTCACAGGAGGTGGGAAAAATGGAGAAAAACTCAGCAGAATAAGGAAGTGCCACATCTTGTGCACACTGCTTGGAAGAATTAGCACAAAGCAGACTTGTTGGGGAGTAAAAGGCTCAGCAGAGGAGTCAGTCAAGTAGGGAACATGGAGCAGAAGATCTCACTCAGCACGAATACATGAGAGCCCCTAGTATTTCTACAGCTTTGCAGTTTCCACAATAACACAATGGAGAAATACCTGCAAGCTCAGCAGGCTGCTGCAATACACACACATCACATCCAACGAGAGCTTCAACAAGACATGGATGAGACAAGAATGGGGAGAAGAACTTCTCCAGGAGAAACTTCCCTTCCTGTCCCGCATGCAAGACCCCTTCCAGAAGACCCACACCAACACAACCTTGCTAAGGATGATGTTCAGCCGCTCAGATTCACAGTCCACCACCACCAGCCTTTCCTTCTTCTTCTCTAGCTCCTGGAAGAGCATGCGGTAGCCCTCTTCTGTTGTCGTCAGGATGTTGACAGCTGTCACCTGCCAGTTCTTCTCAGCTGCAGTGTCCAGCACTTTCTGTAGGACTGACAACCCTGCAATGGGAAGAGGACAGTAGGGGGAGAACCAGGTTTTAGTTGTGCAACGACAGCTTTCTATCCTGACAGCCCGCATCACGGCCTCAAGCTGGGCTGGGTACAGCATCGCAAGAACGCAGCAGAACTACAGAGCGCAGCTAATAGTCTAGCATCCTACCCAAACACAGCTGGGCTAGAATTAATGACTCTTGCTTTTTCTATCCTAGCACAGGAAAATAAGATGATTCCAGGCCTAGTTTTCTTTGTAATCGGCAGATCAGTCTCCCTGATCAGGCCCTACTGTGGGATTCAGATAAGAGCTCTAATCCCCATCTTCTTGTCTGTCACTACCCAAATCACTTGATTTCTTTGGGCCATAGTTCCCTTCTCCTCTTTCATCTGTTTATGCTCTCCTAGGGTTAGGGACACCCTCAGCAATCACAATACACAATGATATTCAGCATCCTTGTCTCTCTTGGCAGTATCTCATCAGAAAACTTCATTATTTTTAAAAGGATCTTGCCTAAATTACATGCACAGCCTTTCAGAGGAGATACATGTACTCAGCACTACTCTGAAGTTCTGCTAGACAACCCTGCCTACTGCAGTTCTTTTGGGATACTGAGCATGCCCATGTTTTGTGACAATAGAAAGCAGGGCAGGATGCTTTTACACCTTCCCCTTGTTTCTTAAGGTCATCTTGTCCCTGCAAGGGCTAATGACACCTTCCAGGACAGAGCTGTGAACCACCTTTACCTCTGCACTGTCCTCCAGAAGTCCATTTTGCTCTCAGCCTCTGAGCCTAGAGTTTTAAAGACATCTGAGAGCTGGAGAAACTAAATCACAGAGCAATGAGCTCACTAGCCTTGTTCATGGTTTAGAAAGTTAGATAATATCTTCCAAGAGCCCAAGAAAGGCTTTTGCCATTTTACATAGACAAATAACACTCACTAACACAAGGAACCTGGGAGTTTTTCAAGCTACCTGCCAGAAACATACATATATATCACAACTGGATGTGTGGTCAGGTGAGACCTGAGCAGCTGTTGGTTCGCATTTATAAATGTGCATCTTAGTGGCCTTTAGTTCAACAGACCTATTCAATATGGGACCTATTTAAGATGAACAATTTTGCCATTTGAAATTCAAACCACTTACACATTAAATATTTCCCTTGTGTTGATGGGGTTCAGATCAGACCCTATGAACGCAGGTATACTGTGTCAGGTTAATGCTTCATGTGGTCAATGCCCACCTTCAGCAGGAATGAATATTTAGAAAAGGAATAGAGGACAAGAAAGGCATAGGGTGACCCTTCCCTTAACCACCCTCTCAGCCTCCAGCAACCCACAGTAAGATGACTTCTTGGGGCAAAAACTCCACCTAGACCACTATGTTTAGTTGCTTGGTAACCTTTCCCACATACTTGTGACTTACCCCGGTCAGCATCGTAAATATACACAAACTTCTGCCAGCTGTAGTGCTCGATGACACTGATGAGGGCATCCTGGAGCTCTGGGCGAAGCTGGAGAACAAACTGGTTTGACGTTTCAACAGGGAAGCTTGGCGTTATGAAGCAGACGTGGAGAGCCCCGCAGAAGGATGTGAGCATGTTGACAGTCCTCCTCTCGTAAAATCCAAAGATGGCATAGACGCCCTTGGAGAACTGTGAGCAGACTGGAGGAGCAAAGAGAAAGGTCATGAGGGCAGAAGGATAAGGAGGTTTCTCAGGCAAGTCACCAAAACAGATCTTTTCCCTGGGATAAGCTGTAACTTCTCTGGACAAGATCACTTTCCTTGAGTCCTGTGGGTTGGTGAACACAACCTGTGAAGAACAGGGCTTGTGGTCATGGGGTCCTCTGTGCATTACCACAGACCTGCTTTACCTTCAGTAGGCAGAAGGGACACAGGAGAATGAATTCAGTATCCTCAGGATTTTGCTGAAGATTTTGCTGCTTCTGGGACAAAATGTATTATCCGAACAAGGGAACTCCTCAGCAGAAAAGCACAGTGGCTCACCAAGCCCTTCCTCCTTGGGATGACAGCTGTCTGGGCCCTGTAGCTCTTTTACTATGGGGAAAGAAGGCTGCAGCTAGAGCTTGCTAGTGCAGCCCCAGATGCATTCAAGGTGCAGAAGGAAAGCATTTGCATGACAGCACAGCCCTTTGTGGCCAATGACTCCAGGAGGAAGCCATAGGTTTGACCTCAGAAGGTGAGACCACTCTGAGAGGGCATCTCAGCAAGGGTTCACCTAGGTTCAATACACTCATAACACAACTATGAGGGAGGTTTGTCCCCAGGCATGAGCTGCAGGCACTGAGGTTGGAGCCTCTGACACCAAGGGTGTTTTGGTACTTGGGGACACCTGTCTGGCCATTTCTGGTTTCCTCAAAAAGTCATGCTGGGAAAGGCTGTGGGCTCAGTGAGGCAGTGGTGGTGGCCTGGGAGCTCTCCATGACTAAGCTCTGAGGGTGCACACACTGGGTTCTCCGTCAGATAATTGTGTCTGATCCCAGCAGCTGGCGCTGTGCTGCACAGGGAAAGCTCTTGGGCTGAAGCTCTTCTCAGGAGAGCATTTAATGAGATCGTGGGAGCTGCTGGAAAAATGCCTCAGGATCTCAGTGAGGCAGAGAGAGTTCACACTTTGGGTTGTAAAACTTAGCCCCTGAGACAGTCAGACTCGTTTAATATCACCCCTGTTTATGGCACATCCCAAGTTATCATCAATAAATCTCTAAGACAGAGGTGGTGGCAGTGACAGCATTTTCCCTGTGTCAGAACTCCTGGCACTAGTGTCTCCTCCCGTTGTCACTCCGACTCTGAAGACCTTTGGCTCTGACATTTTTACTGACTCAACACCTCACACATCACTTGCCAGGCTCTCCCGCCAACAGAGTGCAGGGTGAAAAGCTGGATGTGACATTTTGGGGTCCCCTGGCAAGCGCTGTGAGCTGCTTGGGAATCCCTTGACCTGGTTTCTGCTGCTAGCCACCAGCATCCAACCTTCTGCACATGTGGCTGGAGACATACTCTTAAACATGAGCTTGCTTCATCCTTAGATGAGCTCCATCCAAGCTCTGAGCCTCCAGTGGGGACCAGAAGTCATCCTCAACTGGCTTACTGCCATCCTGTGTAAGATTACCTCGTTCCTCACTCCTCTACTGCCAGCATCAAATATTCAGAGGGAAGATGAAGAAATCCTGCTTCCTACCCTGCAAAGCGAGTCCCCGCTCCCATCTCAACACCAAAATGAAGCCAGATTTTTGAAACGATGCAGAGTGTTGAGAGCTGAGAGTCAAATATCATGACACTGGTGAGATTTTTTCCTTCCTCTTGGAGCTGACTCCAGGTTTTGAGCATTCCACCCCAGAAGTCTGTTCCCAAGGTCACTCATCCTCTCTTCACTACTCAGTGACTGTGGTCTCACACACCTCAGCACCCTCCTCAAAATACAAAAAGAGTTTGTATTTCTGTGGGAGAGGGACTGCTCACAAAGCCTGAACCATGACGGAAATAAACCTCTCTTCTCTTTATTTTCACGGCAGTGCCTCTCTTTGCAATCAGCAATTGTGTCTGTATCAGCTGGAGTCACTGCCCTCATCATGAGACTGACACATTCAGGAAGAAAAGTAGCAGGCACAGATAGAAATAGTCTGAACATCATTTCCATGTGACTGGACCAGTGCGTCTAATGAACAGTGCGATATACCATATGTGAGAGATCAGAACACGATCTCTGGAGACCCGGGCTTCAGACTCACCGAATGATTAAAGTGACGTTCTCGGGGCAGCTGAACAATCCAGCACAATTAATAATCCAGACAATAAACTTAGCTGGCTTGCTTTGTTTTGTATTAGGCAAGCCATGGCTTCCTTGAATTTTATTCTCTATTTGAAATGAATCTATTATTTTTTAGATATTTCTTTTTTTTTTAACTCTGTGGCTCAGTCACGCTCAGGCAGCCCTCCTACACTGTTCTGAGACACTCATCAATCCCAGTGTTTGAAACAGATTGCACCAAAGACAACTGGGAGAACGAACAGTCTTTATCATTAGTAAGTCTGGAAGGAACCCTAGCTCGCTTTGTACTTTCAGACTAAGAGGAGCCATGAACAAGACAGATAATCCGGGAAAAAAAAAAAGACTTGCTGAGGGTTACTACCCAAAGAACAACAAAGAAACTGTTGTGTCAATTCATCTGGAAAAATGAAAAGAGTGAGAACTACAGCCACCTTCCTGGGACTGAACTTGGCATAATGCAAAAACAATGGCAGCAAAGGAATTTAAATTTCAGGAGTATTTTAAAATACAGATGTTCCAAATTACTTCACCCAGCAAAACTAAAAAGAAATTACTTGCCATTTACTTAATACACTGAAATAGCTAGAATTTATTTATAGTTGCTTTAATTGTATTATTAAGCAAATTTATTAACAATTGTGTTCTCATTTGATTGCTCTGCAACTTCCTAATAACATACTATTAAGAATTGTAAACCTTAACTAGAGGAAACAAATATTTTGAACTCTCTTTATTTTTCTAGAGGGGAGGAAGCTGATGAGTTCCTTACCAGTCACTAACCTCTGACCGATGCTTTTCGAAAAAGATTATGAAACATAAAAGGGACAAAGATCATGCTGGAATGGAAGGTCCAACAAGTTGAGCTCTGCTGGTCAATTGGCCATGATAACATCACACTTTGCAAGCCTTGTGCCAGCTACCTGCTAGGTGGCCACTGGCTGGCTTTACCTACAGAAGAGAGTTGCAGTCAGTCTGGTAATTAGCTCAAACAGTTTAATTTGGACAGTTCAGCCTCTGAAGCTCATTTCTGCAGGTGGGAAACTGGGTAAAATGCAACAGCATAAATGTCTGCCTATCCAAGGAGGTGAGCACGAGTGAAGAGTGTTCACTTGGGTGTAAATGCAGACATTTATGATAGTTTGCATGTGCTATTCTTGGCCTTTGGGCTGCACAAAGGGAAAGGACAGAGAACACCTATTCTGGGTTGTAACTCTGCTATTATCTTAAAATGAATTTATAATTAATTACAGAAAAGTTTTCCTCTAAACAAGTCCTCAGAAAATATAGTTCATAATGATTGATAACCATGGCAACTACTACCTTATTCACCCTGTTCAGTCTTGTATAATTGATCATGTTGGGATTTTTGGCTGGGACATTCCCAGTGTGTCCTGCACCAAGCACCATGGACATCCCACATTCTTCCTTCTCCAGGCACAGGATCTCTCGCTGAGGCTCCCTAGTGCCATTCCACAAATAAAATTAGATAAAGGCAGAGGCTTTAATTTGGTTGTCACCTGGTTACACTGGAAACACAACCCAGCAAAAACCAGCTAACACTTTGGGCACAACTCCACAGTGCCTGTTGCAGCCAGGTGAGGTGAGAGCTCCTCAGACTGTTCTAAAACCACTCCTAGCTTACAGTAAAAACAAAATAGCTTCTTAAGATTGCTGGTACCTAGTTAAAAAGTGACTGATGTGGTAGAGCAAGCAGGAGGAGGCCTCCCCTCTCCCTTTGTGGAAAGGTTGCCTTCGTGGAGCTGGTGCGTCCTTGAATTCAGATGAGGAAAAAGCATACTCTACTGTGCTTCACTCACACTTGAAATCCCCAGACTCTAGGATTTCTAGTCCTGCAATTTCTCTCAAGTTTTGCTTTTCATATGGAAATATTCAAGGTAAAGCATTTAAATCTAAAAGAGGAAACACTGACTTTATTGAAAACACATGCAGGAAAGGACACCTACCCAGCAGCTGAAGACAGGCAGCTCTGACCACCTTTGCAAAAAGAAATATACATGCCCACAACTTTAAATTGCACATTTTCTCTGCAGAAGAGGGAAGCAAAAGAGTTGTTTTGAGTCTATAAAAATTCCTGGGAGACTTTGGTTTTGGCCAAAAATCACAGAGAGAGTAGATGCACAAGACTGCACAAGACTGATTTCTGCGCTCAGGAGGGCCAGGGATGTTGTGGAACTGGGGGTTTGATCAGGTGAAAGGCAGATCTCAGATATAACAGAAATCTCACTTGGATTTTGGTAAAAGCAGAAGGGAAACCAAAAAGTTTCTCTTTGTCACCACAAAGAGGGGCTGAAACAGTGTCTGCATTTGAGGGAGGAGAAGAAGAAAATGAGCTGCACAGAAGGATGGGAATGAAGATTTGGTCTCCAGGAGTGAAAATGGAGCAATTCTGCTGAGAATCTGCAAACACGACTGCAAAAAGGCAACTGCTCCCCATGGACACAGCTGGAGAAGAAGCCTGGTAGGAGATCCTGGCAACCGCTCATCTGCCATTTCCTTTAGAAGCAGAATTTTCACCATTTCACTGAGTTTAAGACTAGAAGGGGACATTAGATCATTTCTACTGACTTTCTGTATCTCATGGACCATTAAGTTTCACCCAGCTACGCCTGGAGGGAGCCAATAATATGGTTTAGTTGACTCTCAGGAGACTTAACTGCTGCGTGCCTCTGTCAGACAACAGAAGTAGCAGAGACACTACTAATACCCAAAGCCACAAGAGCAGTAAAAAAAAACTGATTAAACAAAATATCCCCAGATGTTCCCCACAAACAACTCATGTTCTCTGTTGCAGAAGGAGACAAAATCCCCAGATGGTCCCTGCCAGATCTCAGAGCCCTTCCCAACCCTGGAGGATGTCATATCTGAGGAGCATCGAGGAGGGAAGACACCACACCCCCTCCAGGAAAGCCATTCGTACATCCTGAGCCGCAGATGTTGTGAGGATTTTGAGCAAACAACCATAGTCCAAGCAGGCAGGGAAAGAGGAGGGCAATTTGGAATTGTAGACTCCAAAATAAGAAAAAAATCTTTGAAATCACCCAGTCCGGCACACACAGCACTTACTCCAGAAACCAAATTAACATATGCCTTTTGAAAATTGAAAAATTAGTCTGGCCAGACTTTGAGTCAGCTCAGTCTGCTGTCCTCTGTAAACTGCTAAAGACTCATCCTGCAATGCTTGCAGCCCCAATATCAGTGTGGCATGTCCTTTATCTGCCCAAACCTGTTGGAACACAGAACCAAACCCCTCACTTGCAGCAAAATATCCTTATTGTCGACAGCGGTGTCAAGGAGCAGTTCCCACATGCTTTTCTTTGCTCACTTGGAGTATGTGTGTGCACGTGGGAAAGAGGAGGGGGGATATGCATGCATAATTTATTTTTAGCATCCCCTGCCTGAAGGCGACCCTCACACGGTGATGGAGAACCTGACATCAGGTTGGCGAAGCCGGTGGAATTTTGATGAAAGAGCACCAGTGTCTGCTTCAATTAGGATCAGCTCAGCTTTCCTCCCAAATGTTTGTCCTCACAGTTCTCCAGTGTGGCGTAGGTGCCAGAGTGCATCTCTTCAGCACATCCCAACGACAGCATGTTCCCACAGATTTTTCTAGCAGGGGAAAGCCAAACAGATTCTACACTCCCCCATCGCTCCACGCATGTATTTAGCTGACAGCAGATATGTCCCATATATTTGATCAACTGCAAATAAAGCTGATGTGATATCACAAGAAATATATGTTTCTCTTTCAAACATATAGAAGTCACAGAAGCGTGCTCCCTTCCATCATTTTCCTGCACTGAGGCTCTGACCATCTTGGAAGCTGGAAAGTAGTGTTGATTTTTATGTCAAGATCTGCTTTTCTTCCCTCATATTTAAAGAATAACCCATGACTGAGAGCTGCTTGTAACTGTTTATGCTGCTAGCTTCAATTTTAGTTAAGTTCACCTGCCTGACAAATAAGTCTTAGTTTGCCTGGCTGACAAATGATAACTTCCCCTTGAGATCAAATTGGATTTGGGATACTTCTTTCTCGCATGCTGCTGAGTTTAAGGAAATGGAAATAACATGGAGCTTTTGTCAACAAATATTAACAACATGGACAGTCGTTTAAGTGCACTTCTGAATTATAATCACGGTGGTGGAAGATATGGCCATGGGAGGTTGACTTTTACCTCTCTGTCAAAGGGATCAGTTGAAAATCATAGCTCTTCCACTTGTGCACTTCACATCTTGAAACCTCTTTTTCTGATACAGTCTTCAAATGTAGTTCTTATCCAGTGTACAAAACGAAGAGAAAATTCAAATATCAAAGGTCTTAACAGGGTCACTGAGCTTGTTGAAAAAAGAAAAAGAAAACCAAGATGTTTGACAAGACTTTCCTTGTTTGCTTTGCTTGCTTTTAAACATGTTGTTACTTTGAGGATTGCTAAGATTTTGTTGAATCATATAAAATTAAGAATTAAATATATTGAAGGATTTCCAGTTAATATTCGAACTATTTCTAAGTACTGGTGGCACTTTTAACAGGGATTAGGTGCAAATTCCCTACATGAAATACTGAGATTATGAACATCTTTTAATGGGACCTGGACTAGAACCCAGAGTAGCCATGGGTATGTATCAGCTGAGACCAGTTTAAAAAAAATGTCAGTTGACAGCTGTATTTTCTGCGTAGCCCTCAAAGGATGGCTAATCCATGAAAAGAAAACAGAGACACCGGTGGAAAGGACAGGATGCCCATCTCAAGCAGCATTGAGACTTAACAAAAGCCCTTCTGTTAGAATTACGTTATTATTCTAATAGAGACAGGTTGGCTACTGAGGATCCTGTGGCTAGCAGATTTTATATGTAAGGGGAAACAGGTCCAGTGCCATCTCTGTTTCAGGTTTGTTATCTAATCATGACTTGGATCTTAGTTTATGAAGTGGAGGAAGGTGACTGCCTTTCTCTGACCCCTATCTGTTTCAGTCCCTCGGGTCAGAGACTGGCTCTTCCTCCATGCTCCTAAAGACTTAAAATAAGAACATATTCTGAGCTGGAAGCACTGATGCCACACTCTCAAGCTGTGTAATTTTCTTGTTATCTACTGCCTTAATCTCTCCAGTGTCCCATACCAGAACCACAGCTTTTCCACAGCACTTCCTGCTTTTGTAGTTTTTTTAAAACACAAAAGACATGCAGAAGGGCTTTGGCGCCTGGAAACAATTCTACGTATTTCAGGTCTAATGGAGGATTTGTCTTTTTTTGAAAATTCTCTTTTTGTACATGCCTGGCTGGCTCATTTCTGGGGTACAGCTAGCTAACCCAGCTGGGATACAGCAAGCAAACCCAGCTGAGATACAGTCTTCTGAGATCCTTTTATGGCACACTGTGTCATTAAAAATCATCATCTTTCATTAATGAAAGGTATATCTCCTGCTCCTGGAGCCCAGGGATGTCCCACTGGTGGCTCTTGAGCCTTGCATGGCTTTTGAGCAGTTTGATGTTGACACACGTGCCAGAGCTGTCAGAGAGCCTGTGCTGGCAGCAGGGCTGCTGGGCAGTCCAGCCTTATGCTGTGTCCAGAAGGAAGCAAGTGGAAAAAGTTGGCCATGCTGGGCTGCCTTGGAGCAGCAGAAGCCCTTCAAAACCAGCTACTATCTCCTGCTCACAACCCTCACCTTGAGCTCCCCTACAGCTCCCCTAAAAGAAGGGGGTGATGCTTCATAGGGCCCCCGGCCACAGATGGATGTTGCTGTGGGCCCCATGGGCTCTGGAAGACTAGCTGTCCCTGCTCTCATGTCACCTCCTGCAGTAAAAAAGAAAACCAAAAATCTGTCCTCATTGAACTCTCCATGTCTGAAGCAGAGTCATAAATATTAAAGCAAGATTACTACAAATGAAAAAGTGTCAGTGATATTATAAAAGGAGGCAAGGGATGAGGGTTGAAACAATTTCACTTTTGCTGTTTTATTAGATGGCCTTTTGTATTATATTAGTCCTTCTGCAGATAGTGCTACACTAGGAAAACTAAATACAATATCATGGTGTAGCTTTCTGCTAGGGAGCATGAACAGCAACGGAGGAACAGAAGAAAGGACCAAACCGACAGCATGTTAATATGGCACATAGCACACTGCTCTTAGGTCAGCACAACATTTAATTCTGGGCTGTAGGAGCTGAATTATGAAAACAGAGTAAAAAGAGAGGAGTGAGTGGTGGGAGGGGGGAAGATAAGCAGTAGCAGAAAGCAAATGTGTCATGTCACATAAAGAAAAGCTCACTGCAGATGGAATACATTTTGTCTTCAATGGCTTTCTTTCTTTCCCTAAAACATATAATGAACATAATCCGTTCACGACAGTTTTTCTAGACATTAAAGCCTGCGACTGTCTTCAGTGCAAGCCTGAGGATTTTGTAAGTGTTTGTCCTGAAACCTGTTGCAGGTCACAATGCGAAAACCAGACAATGGACTTTCCCTGGAAAAGTTATTCCAACATTAATGTTACTTCCACTGGGGAAGGAGGGTGCTAATGTCTACCTCAACAACTCCTTTCTTTATCCCAATAATTGCAATTTTGGTCTCACGTCGCCCTGCTTCATAAAACATCTGCATAGATATTCCCAAATTTTCTCTAGTCTGTGCTTTTGCAGATGTGCCTGTTTAGAAGCCAAACTACTGTCTCCATCTCTGATGTGTTCCCTGTAGCATTCCTGAGATTGGCGTTGTTTCCTTCAATTGGGAAAACAGTATTTTGGTAAATTTTCTCATCTGTATTGTTTCTGGTTCTTTTCAGGATTACTTCCGGCTCATAATAAAGCCTCCATTAACCCCTCCCTGAAGTCTGCTCCAGGCATGGAGTTCAGTTATGACACATATACTCCTCCTCCCAGGATTGTAATGAAGGTAGCATTCAGGAATCTTTTTAACTGCAGCTCTCTACCAGCCTCTCTCCCTGCCCCATCAGCTCAATACCTTTTAATTTTCCATCACAATCTGACCTTGTGAGGTCTTGGCCATTTGCAGTCTACAGGACTACAGCTTTACAGGCCACTGAATTCCATACTCTAAATTACAGGATCAGGACCAAATTTTGTGATTTCGCAGGCATCTGAAGAACAGACTAACTTTCAACATGATTACTTCCATACAGAGACATGACTATGCATTTATCAGCAAGATGCACAGTCAAAATAGCTGTATTTAGAGAGCAGGTCTGAGTAGGAAGGTCTCATCTGGTGACCAGTGACAGCAGGAGACCAGGTGGCCCAGCAGACCTCCCCAGAACTGGGTCTACACATGGTATTTTCTGTGCCTGCTTTGGGACCTCAGCACTTGGAAGTGCTGAGGTCCGACCTGCATACAAAGCTCCGCTTTCTGCTTCTGACAGTTCCCATGGTGGCTTTAAACATTTCCCTTCCCAGGCACTGAGCTTTCGCTAGCAAGATACATGACACGTACTGAAAGAATATGCCTGTTTGAGAACGACAAGTCACACACAGCGGTTTGGATCACAGCACCTGGACAACTACACGCCAACGCTCTCACGTCAGCGATGATGTGCTCTCATGCCCTGAACCTGCTTCTCCGCACTCAGCCGGAGGTGAGCACTTGTAATCCCTTCTCCTTTCCTCCTGTCTCTACTTTTTCCCCTCTCCTGCTTCTAAATTTCCAACTTTTAATTGTTTTGTGCTATGGTGCATAAAACCTTATCCTTGCATGCTACTGAACTAACACAAATAATTGTAAGGCTTTCTTGATAACAGACTGGAAACTAACAACTTTATTTATTAACACTCCACCTTTTTCTATTCAAAACAGCCAAAGAACCTGACAAAACACACACACACACATGCACATGATGCTTCCATAGTCCCTGGGCATATATTTATACTCAGGTGCAAGCACTGGATTTCTTGGTCCCAGTGTCAGACTCCTGATGCTCTTCAGCCAACAGAGTCAGCTGCATCCAAGCAAAGCAGGTGTTAAACTCTGCAGAGTCAGTCTGGGCAGGGTCCTGGTGTGCCCAGCTTTTAATCCCTGCTTTGGATGCATACGAAAAGAGACCTTTATTTTTCCTTAACTTCTGACTCCCTCTCCTGATAGTGATTTTTTTTAATTGACAAGAAAATCCCCTAAAAAACCACCTTTTTAAACTTCAGGGGTGTGTTGCCTTCAAGGAAACATAAGGATATGCCATATCCCATACACCTACGTAGGATGTGTGGGTATTATTATTAATTGTAATTGGCTCAGAATTACGCTTATCCTGTTATACCCCACACATGAGTACCCGCTATAGATGCAACGCTCACTCTGCATGTATTTGTAGGATGCCTGGCACAATGCTACGAGGCCTCTGTGAGGTACTATAATGTATACGTGTTAAATAGCAATAAAGAAAACCACTGAATAGCCTCCTCGGAGTAGAGAATTACTTTCCCAGCAGAGAGGAGAGAAACGATACGGCTGGCTCACCACACAAAGTAAAACAAAAGATAAGGAGGGACATAAATGGAAAGCTGGGAGAATTTTCCATAACCTAATGGATCTTTTCAGTAGTGATGATGTGCTCTACCTTGAAATGTCTCGCAGCCTAGGAGGGAGGCTGGCTGGTGCAGGCTGTTAGAGGGCACAGAAGACGTTTCCCTCTCGTGGTAATCTACTGTTGGCTTTTCTGACATTACTTGACTTCCTGTTCATTTAAAAATAAAAGACAGCAGACAAAACCCACAGGGTACATTGTGTGGGGAAAGCACCAGCAAGCTCACCTCTCCACAGGAATACAGTCTTACTGGTCTGGGTAAAGAAAGAAGAACTTGCCCTTAGCCAGGACAAAACATTCTTCTTCAAAGAAAACCTCCCGCATACAGGAAAGAGCATCTTCTCCTTGGGGCCTGAAGTGGGAAGCAGTACTTAAACCCACCAGCTGACACGTTATATATAAATATTCACATTTCCTATAAATTTTCAAGGCTACGTTGCAGGTATCTGCTGAACTAGCAAGGCAGGTGCTCCAAAACCTACATGTGCCATCACTGCTCCAAAAGTGCCATCTTTTCTGCCGTCACTGAAGCCATTAGAATCTTCTGAAAAGGGGAGCAGAAAAGGTACAAGCCCAGCAAACTACACTCAGCATGCAAGGGGTAGGCTTCTGGAGCACAACCCCTTTGTGCTACCTGGTTGTACACTGTATTCACCGAAGGTCTCTGAAAGCAGGAATGGTTTTGAAACCCCATTTAACACCCCAGCAAGGGCTGAGTTCGGTGCAGAATGACAAGATCCTTTGACATCTGAGAGTGCTGGCTTTTGTGGGCTTAAGTGCCTCCCTTGGTGGTTCTTTGCTATAATAATTTCTTGTAGGGTTTTTACTTTTCCTTTTCACATTACTGTTCCATTCCATTGTGCTCATAGGTTTCTTCAGGCCTACTTAATGTCAGGGGGAATATTACCATTTCTTCCCTGTCATTAGAATAGCTTTAATCCTGTCTGCATTGTGAGGGCAATAAATGATAATAACTACCACATTTTTATTTCTGCAGTGCCTCTGAGCATCAGGTTTTTTGCAAAATCCCAAACAAACAAGTTTAAGCTTGGGATCTTTAAACCCGGTGGGAGACTGTGTTGTCTGGGGAGCAGGAATGCAGAACTGTGACAGATGGCGAGATCTGGACCTATGGTTTGCAATTTTATGGTCTCTGGTGAAACTTCTGTGCGAATAGCTCGTTGTGGGTGGTGGAACAAACAGTTTACATGAAGTGCATCTAACTAGCGTGCCCAGATGGAGCTTTTTTGGAGAGGTGATACTTGTTAAACTGGGGCTGCAAGCAGCTGTAGAGGGCAGCTTCCCTCTCACAGGAGGTGGAGGCATCGGTGGGAATGGGGGAGCTGGGGGAACTCCACTCTCTGCTCTACTGCTCCAACAAACTTGTGGATTGATAGACCCGGAACCCCTGTGTGAATGTGTCCCAAAACACCAAATATCAACCAGCTGGCTACCTAGCAAGACCTTCACTGGTAACACAGTGGAATCCAAGATTTTCCTAAAAAATCTTGGGTAAAATCTGTGTCGTTTTACCAGCATGACAGAGGAGACACTTACAGCTACAGACTTCTCCCAAACCTGCACTTAGATCCATAAAAATCATCTCCCATAACAAGCCGATCCCATGAGGAAATGAACCTCACAGGACTTAGGAAAGGACAAAGAGGTGGGAGAAGCTGCTCAGCATATCACCAGTTTTAGATAGTCAGCTTGGATGCACACCTTTTGCTTAAAAAAACCCTGGGCAGCGAATTCCATTAATGTTAGTGGCAGGTGGCACCAAATGCTCAGACACAAAGCATCATAATAACATCTTCTAGAGAGACAATAACTTCAGGAAAGGATTTTTGACTAAATGTTTCACTTGCAGAGCTTCATGTGTTCACAGGAAAGATTTCTGTTTGTGGAAAACACTAAGTCATTTTCTGTAGGTAGAGGCCAGTGAAGTTACCAGAAGAATCTCCATTATCTTGAACAGTCTGAACTATCAGTGGGACTGCGAAAATGGGAAAAATGGGATATGTGTCTTAGGAGAAGAATGAAGGAACATCTTTAATATTAGGATAACACTGAGATCTCTTGCTTGACATGCCTAGATACATACAAACAGCACCTTCTCTACTGATTTCCATTCCAGGAGAGTTTTTAAGCTCCTGAAGAAAGAGACTCTCTAGTGAGCTGTAAAGAGCAAGAGAGATCATGTAAAACACTCTGCATAAATGCAAATTGAGGGGACGCCAGCCAGAGCACAGGAAGGGAAGTTGTTAGAAACTTGGGGTCATTCATCATTCGGGAGCAATGACACCGCACATGCAGATGCAGCTTTTGTGTCAAGCAGTTACTCAGTGTAAACCAAAGACTGTGACATGATTTAGGCAGCTACTGAGAAAACCCCACTGCTTCTCAGCAGAAACTTTACCTGTAAAATATTATTTAGACAGAAAAGCAGCAGCAGACTGGAGGATGCTAATTTGTACCACTTTTCACAAACTTTAGAGACTCACTCACTATTCACCAGACGTTGCTCAAGCCTTCTGTTGACATTGCAGGGAGATGCCCCTGATGAAATACATTAGTCCGTGAAATCAGAGTCGCTGGCAACCCCATGGTCAGGCAGGTCTTGAACAGAGAGACGGCAGGAGCACCAGGGTTTCAAGGAGTGGAAACAGTCCTTGGATTTAACAAGTATCGTGCAAGACAACCGAGCCATGGAGAGCTTCACGCGTCAGGTGTTAGATTTGCTTCCCACATGGAAAACTGGGGAAACTACACTGTGTAATGAACTCTAACAGTACATCTAAAGTGAGCACATGGATGGCTAAAGGTATCATTAACTTAATTAAGGCACCATTTATTCCAGAAGCCTCCAAGGGGAAAGGCAGGTGGAACTGCTATATACAAGAGAAGGTTTCCAGGGCAGAGGCTGCTGCCATAAGTGGGCAAAACCATAGTAAAGACTTATTCTGGAAAAAACAAGGCAAAAGGAAATGTCTCTGGGGCAGATTCCTCTGTCTTTTGGTGCGTGCAAGAAGCCAGGGGGGCCAATGTAAAAGCCTGTGATTTACACCTCTGGGATTGTCTTTTCTAAAACAGTGAGGGCTGTGATTTTGTTCTTTCTGTACTGCAACCCTCCTTAGGTGCTGAATGTGGCAGAGAGGCGTTTGTAGCCCTCATTTTGAGTTCCTGACCCTCCTGTCAGAGAAAAGATTAATTTCCCTGTGAGAGAAATTATTTTTGGCTGCCTATGCTTAACACGGCAATGAACGCCTGCAGTCATATTTCCTAAGTATTTGTTGTGATCATTCCTCTGCACTACTAGTCCTGACAGTAGAGTGATGTCAGTTGAGAGCCTTGGTAGCATTTCCAAAACATGCTTAAATAACTTGGTTGACTACCACATCTCTTTATGGAAAAGATGTTGAAATGATCTGAAGGTGATTTGGGATCTAGGTACATAAGGAAGCCATATGGTGCATGCAACCTTTGAAAATTGGGCCTTAAGTCATGTATGCTGAAAGGATATCTCCTGTAACAGCTTTTAACAGTTCACTCTTAAGGTCTGATGCTTTCCTGACATTGCCTGTGGTCGAGACTGGAAGAACTGGGATGGCAGGTGGTGCAGGTTTGGTTGACAGAGGTCCTCTGTGCCTGTGCTTTTTGCACCAACCTGATCGCACAGCTGTAAATGTGTGGCTATAATACACTTGCTTCACCCTGTGAACTTCATTCTTAAATCTCCCATAGAAGGAATAGAGTAATGAGAAAATCATCCACTTTCTGTCTGGTTAGAAAGAATAATCTATGCAATATAAGTAAGAGTGTAAGACACTTTATTTCAATGTAGAAAAGTTGTCTACATTACAGTGTCCCTGTTAACGACATTGGGGCCAACAAAATTACACTGGGTTTAAGTATGGTCTAGTTTTGTCAGCTGGAAAACAAAACATGTTTTCTAAATGAGGCTGCAGGGACATGGGACCTGATTTGTGTGTGCAGTCAACTGTGACTTGCTTGTAAAGTGTTTTTGCTTCACATTTGCTTGAGTATAGGTCGCCAAGGTCCTTCCCAGCAGTGTCCTCAGGCATAAAATCAAAAGGAATTTGTGATAAAAGACCCTTAAGAAACTTCTCCTGACATCCTTATTGGAAAATCCTTCAAAGTAAATGTATGAGAAATAACATAAAACTGAGCAGATGTGAAAGCTAGGAGGGAGAAGGGGAGAAGGGGAAAGGAGATGCAAGCTTGAGGTTCATTGGTGGGGGAACAGCCAATTTAATTTAGAAATCAATTGGGGCTTTAAAAGAGAAAAACAGGTATGAAAGAGAGTGTGAAGGGGGGCTGAGTGCAGGAGCACTCAGAAATCCAAGGTCCGGGTGCCTGTTTCTAGAAGGTGGAGGAGGAAAGTGTGCTTTCAACTTCTTGGTTGATCTGTCTTTTCTCTCTTTGAATGGACAAAGAGAATAACATTTTGTCCTTCTTTAATATTGCCTAGTCTTAGTTAAAAAGGGTTTTTTCAAATCTCACTGGCTGAATCCTGGCAGTATATCCTCCATGAAGGTTTTGAATTTCATTTCACATTTGAAAAGACTGAGGCATCCACTTGTGAGAAGCTACAAAACAATTTTGGGGAGGGACCCAAGTGCCCTCACATGAGTCCCTCTTTGTGAATGGACAATGTGAAGAATGGGCCCATTGTAATGTTTTTCCAGGGGTTGCTCATAATTCACCAGTGAAATGCATTTCCCCAGTGGATGGTGGCTGCTCTACAGGGCACTCCTTATCCCCATTTGCTCTTCTTGCCCATCCTTTCGGAGGAGGGAACGTGCTGACAGCAGAACAAGGCAGCACTGCAATGGGTGTGATGCTCCTCCTCTCCAGGCGCACACAGACTTGGCACCTCATTCAAAGCTCAGGGATTTTGTGACCAGCTGTTGAGTGGGCACTTTGAAATAGAGCTCATGTTGTGGCTTTAACACTAAAGCCATTGCAATTCCTCTCACAGTTCAACCTCACCCCCCTGCTGATTCATGCTGGGCTAAAGGTTTCTAAAAGGAAGAAGGACAACTAGACCTCTTGCCTGCAAGACTGGAGACCTTCCCAGGGCAAAACCGTGGCCCCCCAAATGCCTTTTGTTTGGCGGTCTCTGAGTAATTTCACAATTTGTTGGCTTTTGAAAACCAGAAGGGCTATCTAATCATGATGGCCGTGCTTGACTTCCAGCACAGCAGAGAGCTCAGTCCCCACCTGGTGGCCCTTGAGCAGAAGAGCTGGGCAGTGGTTTCTGAGCTGAGCAAATCCCTCTCTGTGGGGCAGGGATGGCACCTCTGTGGGCCCCACTGCAAGTCCATTCCAGCTCCAGTCCTCAACAGAGTAAAGGGGCGTCATTATCCCTGTTGGCTCTGCCAGATGTGTGCAATATGCAGGGTGGGTCTCAGTCAAATGAAGACAGAGGAGCAGAAGTTAGCCATCTTTTGTCATAGAACTTGGCCTATTGAACTTGGCCTAACCAAGACATTCACTGAAATGTCATTTGTTGGAAAACAGAGTATCTTTAAGAACGATATAAAGACCCCATTTTATGGACAATCTCTATATATAAAGGATCGTGTTTCTGCAGGAAATTTTCTTCACTACTAATAAAGTCTCTTCACTTCTAAAAAAGCCTCCTACTTTATTTTCTAGCCATGAGATCTTATATTTGTGCAGCACCTTGCACCAAGGGGAATCTCAGACTGTAGCTGCTTGGGTTTTAACCACTTTCTTAAAAAAAAAATACAGTACTGAAAGCTACAAAGTAACTGGCCAGGCTTTTGATGATCTTTCATTGAACAGAAAGAAAACATTCAAATGGTCTACTGGACAAGCAAAGGATCAAATATTGAAGAAAAGTTATCCTAGACACCCCAGCTATTTTAGTTCATTTTATCATAAAAGGTTCAGTAGGCTTTACTTGTAGTGTCTCTGAGATGAAACTAATGCTGATGGAACAGATCCAATTCAGACATACTGCAGACAGTAAAACCAGCTGAAATTTTTCAACATTTTCCCCCCTTTGAATTAAAACTAAGGTTTGATCAAAAGTAGGAAGTTGTTGAATTTGACAAAACACCCCAATTTTCCCATGGAAAAACAGAAAGGGGGAAAAATTTTAGCCTTACATCAGAATGTTAAAAAATAAGTGTTGGGATGCAATCAACCCTCCACCCCTTCTCTGGATCAGAAATTGCTCTAAGACTGCTGCTGTATCCTTTCCACCTAGAAGATGTATTGTGCTGGCAGCTGGCTGGAGGATAAATCTGAGGTGAGAGGTGGAGAATACGGGGTCAATGGAAATGACGCACACCAGCCTTCACGCTCAGCCGTGGATGGGAAGCTTAGCCACTCTCAGAGCCCTGTCTCTTGAGAAAGACACACTTAAACTGCATTTACCCTGCACCTGGACAAACTCTGCTCAGCACAACACATGCCCTTTGTCCTGCCCTGCTCACAGGGTGACATTTCCCCTTGTGCCACAGTGCATCCAAGCCATCAGCATTCTGCTCCCCACTGCCACCTTTCCCTGCTCCCATAGGTAGGGCCATGCCTCTTACTGTACTACAGCTTCATCCCTGCTTTGCCACCCACCCCGTGGGCACGTCTCCATGAGAGGCTCTGTAATCCTTCCTACCCACAGGCTTTTTCTGTGACCCCGTCCCTGGAGGCACAGGAGCCCTCCACATGTTCCCACATGTGAATGACCATGAACAACCCTGGGATGCTGTGGCCACAGCCACGCACACCCGCAGAGAGAGCCCTCTGCGGTATGTCCAAATCCCTTCTGCCACACACCTCCCAAGTCCTCCTTACCCCCTCCCACCCGGACGCATGCACACACGTGCACGCACACACACTCACGCTAATCCTTCCATTAGCTAAATCCCGCTATTTTACAGCAGCGTTCTTGCATACAGCCCTCCTTATCATCCTGCTTGCAGACGCACGGGCTAATCTCTCTCCCTGTGCCACGCACGGCCACCTGCTTATCTTCCCTCTCTTCTACACACTCACACTTTTTTACACAGAGACTAATCCTTCTCAGTGTCACGCACCTCAAAATCCTTCTTACAACGCCCCCTCGCACACTGAGTAATCCTTTTCAGAGTCTCGCACACACGATCCCGCTGACAGCATCCCTCCACACGCATGCACAGCCGCATGCAGCATCCCACAGCGTGCTTCACACACACAGGAACTTTCTTGTGTCACACACACTATTATTGCCCTTCCTAAAGCACATATTTTCCACCAAATCTGATACGTGCATGTGAACCTGCAGTAAAACCAGCATTTTCTTAAAGCGAGATAAACCAATGTAGATGAGGTGTTTGCAGGTAAAACTTGGGTTATTTGGGTAACTGTCCTGGAAAATTGAGAGCTTGTCTCAGGAGCAGAGATTTAAAAGATCTGGCATGTTTAGTGCAGGGAAGCACAGGCTGAGAGGGGATGGGTTGCTATCTATAAAAACATCAGAGGATAAACACTACAGAAGAGCTATTGATGCTAAAGGACAACACTGGCATGAGAACAAGTGAGAATAAACTAGTCATGAATAAATGCAGGCTGTGAACCACAGAAAGATTTGTAACCGCGGGAGGAGAGCAGCTCAGGTATCGCTTTCCAAAGGGAGCACTGGAGCAAAACCAGAGCTGGCTTCATCTAGAGCGTCATTTATGTCTGAGAGCACAACCTGGCACTGGTGACCCTGAGGTCCCCTTCTGTGCTTGCTGTGCAGTTCGGGCTCGGAGTCATACCCTTTTGCACACTATTTCTATCATAAGAGGTCAACAGTGCAAAAGCACTCGGTTGCTTGGCTTTGTCTCCCTATCTGCAGCTGGAGAGTAAGGCAACTGCATCCATCTGAGAGGTGTGTCTCACTCAATGAACTTGCATCCACCCATCACCTTCACAGTTCTCTTCCTTGACTTGCGAACAGATATACTGCAGCAAAACTACCCTGGCCCTTGCCTTTTTGACTGTAACATTCATGGCACTGCAAGAGCTGAGAGGGAGCAGAGGGCTCCCTGCTCCGCGCAAGAAGTGCAGGTGCAGCACCCAGGGATCTATTTTGATCACTGTGGCATGCAGAAACCACTCTCACATCTCCTCAGCACACATTTACATTCTTGGAGTCTCCCGCCTCCGCTGTTCGACTGTCTCCAGAGACACTGAACACCTGACATGTCTGATAGGAATTACATATCCGTAATACGGATACAAAAAACCACAGGGTTATGAATATTTAGTGGACTGCAAGCGCTGCTGCATGAGCCATTATCCTCCCAGAAGCAAGCGAGCCTGATGCTTTCCTCCCCTGTACCTGGGTAAAGCAGATGAAGAGGACGTTGGCTGAGCAGTGTAAGAGATGTAACACATATAAAGGTCCCTACCATTTGCATAAAGATCAAACAATCTCTTTTTAAAGGGGTAGAAAAAAAACCAAGACATTTGAAAGTTTCTATACACCTCCCATTATCAAACATGGAACTCTGTCCCATGGGATGGAGCAAACTCTGCTTACACTGAAGTCAATGACTTCTAAAAAACTTGAAGTCTTGGTAAACAGAGAACGGCATTTATTAAAGTGTGGGTGCCATTTATTCAAGTGTAGCGTGAGAGCAAGCAAGTGCCCCCAGGCAGATGGAGGTGCAGGGGGAGGAGCAGACTGGAGATGCACAAAGCCCATGGCAGAGCTGCAAGGAACAATTTCAGTGATTCTCCTAGAAGCACACGAAATAAAGGGAAAAGGAGGGAGTGAGGGTGGGAAGATGTGTCCCCCCATTCGGACTTTTGAAATTGTTTACTTAGGAAGTTCACCTAGGCTTTTTTAAATTGCAAATTGGTCTCACCTTTTTTATAACCATGAAATTCAGAAGAGAACACAAAAGGAAAACCTCACAAATAGAGCTACCAATTTACTTTCTCCTTTTAAGAAGTCACATCCAAAAAAAGCATTAGTTTTTTTTTTTTCCTGGTGGAAATATCAAAATGAAACAAGAATGTTTAGTTTTGTGCTGTTTCAAGTAGCCTTACGGTTCCTTTTGGTCAGGAAAACTGATAAAAATAGCTTTATTTCTTTAGTTGTAGATTTTTAGTACTATTCTTTCTGTGGAGAGAAGATGGGAAAACAGAGAAATATGAAAATAGGTGGAGATTGGCATCACACGCTGTGGGTTTTTTCCTGTTTTCCAAATGGTAGGTGGGAGGTAAGTGGCAAACTGGCAAAAAGTGTGAGCATACATAGAAAATCTCCACGTTTACCTTTTATTTCAGATTTGCAATGGCAAAATGATAGTAAACATTTATTGAAACTACTATTTCCTTGAGGGGGAAAAATCTCTTTATGGCAAAGACCTACTTTGAATGAGAAAATTTCCCACAAGCTTTCAACCACCTCTAGACAGAAATCTGTAATTCTCTGCAATGGTCTGGGGTGCAGCAATGTGGGAAAAAACAATGTTGAGGGAGAAATGGTGCATTGGCATCAGCCACAATGCAGCGTAGTGAGCGCAAAACTCCAGGTCAAAATCAAAAAAGTCAAATTAAATTAGAGGATGGAGAAAAACTAGGGAAAGTCCTGAGTACTTTTAAACTAAAGAAGTAAAAAAAGGTTAATTAATGCTATAGGTGATGTTTCCAAAGCATACAGTACATGGTATTGCAGGTCAAGCTCAGCAGCATAGATCTCTTCAGCTCCTGCTTCAGGCCTGGCTTTATCTAAGTACAGTTTGGTTATTTCCAGCCAATCTAGCAGTCAGCACAGTAGGCAAATACTACACACCTCATAGAGCTCGGCTCAGAAAAAACCACACTTGAGCCTTTCCTTTTCCACCGCAGGTGTAGATTCAGAGCTCTAAGATTATGAACTGTTCAAACAGTGAGCTCAGCCTGTGTTTAGAAAGAGCAGCTCTATCTCCAGAGTCTGGCCTAATTAGACCTCATGAGGTCCCATCACTCATACACACCTTTCCAGAGAGGTCTCAGCCCTCAGCAGAGGCTTGCACCCAACTGAGAGAGGACAAAGCCTCATTCTTACGGTGGAGGAGGTAGCCATGAAACACATCCTCGAGCCTTGCTGACAGCAGAACTGGAGGGATTTCACATCTCATTTCCTAGCACACAAAGAGCACAATTAACCAGTCTCCAGCCACAGTGATTATAGGTCTCACATGTATGAGGGGAACAAAGTTTCAGGCTCCCAGGACAAAGAGATTGAAGAAGGGGAATGCTTGGTGTAGGCAGCTCTTGAAAGGTTGCCAGATTCTGTAAAACAATTTGGAGATGCCACAAATTGCATGGGGAGAGATCCTCCATTGATCCCTAATGGCTTTGTGCTGCTGGACTCAGGTCCAAGTTGGCGGGTTTTCCGTTTGCTCATTTATCAAAAGGTTTATTAATGTGCAGTACACCTCATTTTCCTATTTAGAAAAAAACTGTGTTGGGTATGAAAGAGGGAAAATCAGTGACCAGATCAAGAGACAAGGGAATTACAAGTGTGAGAAGGGATAAGTGATGACATCAGTGACTTGAAGGCAACTCTATGTTGGCTAGGGCTTGGTGTCTGCTCCTTTCTGTTGAAATGTCCTCTCTCTTCCTTTTCTCTTTGCTCCCTTCATGGACTACATGGTTTTTCACAGTGCTGTTCTGTGATTTGTTTAGTTTATCCTCTCATTCTCCCTCTGGATTTTAGTCTCTGCTCCAGTGCTCCCTTCCTCAACATCTCCTGTATGAAACACAAACCAGTAATGTTCAACCAAGAGGTTGCTTCAGTGATGGTGGCATTGAAGTGATATTGAGATGAGGGAGATTATTATTCTACTTCAGTGAAGAGATCTTTAGCAAAAATTCAGAAACTGCAAGGAGAACTAAGGGAGATATAAAAAATATCCATTAAAAGGGTTTCATAAAAATGTTAAGAGAAGAAAAGTAATTTAAAAGAACTCCAAAACAAAAACATAGTATGTTAAAAGAACACTTCATGAGTATATGAAAGTTAAAACTAACCAAGCTAAGAAGGTTGTATACCAGGGATAACAGTCATACAAAAATCAGCATCACTAGGGCGGGTGCAGAAAATGTCATGGAGCAAACACAAGAATGCAAAACACTGCAAAGTACAAGCATTGCAGGATGAGTTGCTTAGTCTCACTTAATCCAGAAGAAAATTGTCTGTAGTGGGTGGAGCTCTTTTGGAACTGAAATCATATTTCATTGCTTCTCTTTTATGGAATTTATATAATTTATCTCGGCAGATGGAATTAGGGAGATTTTATCTTTTCATTTTTAAAATTCCCTGAATGATAACTTGGAGTGACTGGGGCTCGCTGATCTCAGTTTAGGTCATTGCTTCTAGAGAAGGTGAAAACTTGAATGCAAGACCAAGAAGAACAAAAGTACAGTGGAAGACTTGATACTTTGGGATAAATATTAAATACCTTGTTCTGAATCCTCCTGTCCCAAAGCATGACATTGCCTCTTTACGGAATGACTCAAAACATAAACATCCTTCATAATCCTGCTGTCTCTTTAAAAAAAAAAAAAAAAAGTGGCATTTGCTAACGAGGCCATAAATATTGATGTCTTTCTGAGGTCCCCCAGAGCCCTATCATTTCTGCAACTGACTGATTAATAATAGATTAAACACTTTAGTTTTGCTTGCTCTGGTCTTCGTAACTTTAAGTGCATCTGCTGTGTTGGTAACAGAAGGGCCTGGGACTGATGGATCTGGCAGATATTCAGTAGAGGAATATGGCAGCAGTCTACAAATACCTTCAAGGGCCAAAACTCAACCAAAATCTTCAGAGGGACATCAGAGGCTTAGAATAATTCAGTGAGGAGCTTCAGAACGTGTTTACTACAGATAAGATTTTGTGTCTTTGGAATATCTGCAGTGTTTACTATGTTACGAGTCCACATGACATTACACGGTAGACGTATAATAAACTTTGCATTCATAACGTGCCTTTCATTTGGTAAGCTCAAAGGAGCTTTAGGCTGTGTTTTCACAGAGGCCAGACTGGGCTGGTTTCAGATGTGCTGAGCAGCAGCGATCGCTCAGTACCTCCCAAAAACAAACTTCAAGGGACTTTTTGGACATCACACAATGAGCCTGTATCAAAGCTGATGAAAGAACCAGGTGTTCCTGGCTTCTGAGCTCATGTTCAAATCCGCTGGAGATTGCTAGCATGGAGGATTTGTTCTAGCTCTGCAAGCCGTGAAACACTTGGGAGAATACCTGGTGTTACTCTCCTTGTTGATATAATTAATAACCTCATTTATAGTGCTCTATTGAAAGGATCCAGAACACTATATGAAAAGTCACATCTGTTCTATTCAGCCCTAAATTCAGTGTGAGTACTTGTCACCCCAGCAGCATCTCACAGGACTGTTTAATGAGATTGATCTTTAAATTGGCAGAATGGGCCAATGCACCAAGGGATGTAACTACAATTGTCTTGGGGCCAAACTCAACTCATATGGTTTTGGTGGTGAAAATAATTCCCAGAAACCAGCTAGGTCCTCTACTGCCATGCAAAGGGCAAAGACACACTTAATTGCTCTGAAGACCATCTGCCTGTTTCTGGTGTGAAACTGGAAGCCAATGAATTGAATGCACGGAGCAGCAGAGGTTTTGCTTGTATACACCCCTGCTGGACCACGGTACTGGGGAGAGGGACCAAAGCCAATCCGTGGGGAACACAGTCTCCTGACTGCAGCGGCCTCTCCGGAGTGACTGCTCTATCTATATTTTCTAGTTTTCTCTTTAAGTCTTTGCAAACACCTCTAAAAAAGCCAAAACTAAGGCAGAGCAATTGCTCAGGTGCTCCCCAGAAAATCATTGTCATTCAGCCGTCTGCCCACACATACAAGACACAAAGTTAACCCCATCCAGCAATGCAGCAAAGTACATGCTTAACTTTTAACATGAGTTAGGATGGAGAAGTCACTAGCTGGATGTGCAGCATTTGCAGTCTGCTCGCTCTTTGCAGCACCCATGGGTGCTGAGCCCATCCAGGCATGCAGGGAAGCACAAAACAGCCCCAGGCGCCTCCACACATGCTCTTTGCTTTTGGGGGCACCTGAGGTTGTGCTGCGTGGCTTGCTCCTGGTGTGATGCTGGGCTCTTATTCCCAGGGCTGGTGCAGATGGCAGCAATATCCCTGTCATCTCTGAGTTAAGTAGAGGTTGAATAGGTGCTCAGATATTTTGTTGATCGGACTGAACAAATCAGGGACAGGCGCTCAGGACCA
Source organism: Arenaria interpres (assembly GCA_013399435.1). Classification (NCBI taxonomy): domain Eukaryota; kingdom Metazoa; phylum Chordata; class Aves; order Charadriiformes; family Scolopacidae; genus Arenaria; species Arenaria interpres. The sequence goes on from VXAK01005118.1 coordinate 112,562, forward strand.
GGGGGTGACACATTCAAAGACACGATCTTCACTATGTGTTTCTTTTGCAAATGCTGTGTATGCGGCCCCTCCGCCCCCATTACAGCAGCGTTAAAGGTTCACGTGTGCCCTTCCCTGAAATGTGTAAATAGCTCCCACAGGTTTCCCTTTTGTCAAACATGGATTATTTCAGATTTCTTTTCTTCCTAACAAGCAGGGGCTTTTGTACTACCACGCTGATTTGCAACAATGCTTTCCTTGATGTCAGCTGCTCTGAGCCCAAAAGACATCTCTAATTGAGTATAGTTAGACAGGGTTGCTGTGCCTCCGAGCAGAGCGTCAAGGGGAGGAGGGCAGAGCAGAGCTGGAGCTGACTTTGCCATGGAGGAGCTAAATGGTTCCCTGCCTGCTTCCCAGGCAGAGGCACTGGCATTGTGCTGTGGAGCTAATGCACTGCAGCAAACTGATGGAAATCAAATGTCTATTGGTTTGTGCTTGTCTGACCAGGGCATCTGCAGGGAGCTGAGATGGTCACTGTAGGACCGCTCAGCCCAGGAGACCTGGGAGCAGCAATGGCTCCTACAGAAATGCACGTAGGAGTTTAAAGGGAGGGGATGGCCTTTTTTATATACCTTGAAATACGACTTACTCAATGAAAAGCTTGATTAGCAGGAAAGCCCACCTGTACTCCTGTTAGCAAGATGCAGAGTGCAACGTGAAAAGGGATGCTCCAGAGAGAAGTGGTACCAAGTGTAAGAGGAACAATCTTCACAAGGAAACATCATGTAAAAAGATTTCGCTTTGATCCTTTTCTCAAGCAGTTAGTTATAACTCACAGACTGCAACCGTTCTGCTGCCGTTCAGCAGATACATCTTTGGAGTTGCATCCCCAGCCCAGCACATGCAGTTGCAAAGAGATGCATTGACTTGGCTCCTAACACATGAAATGAGGTACTGCTGCAGATATTGGGACAACAGAAGAACCATCCCACTGGCTGCCTTCTTAGAGATCTTCTCCCTAGAAAACAGCTTTTTTACCCTGCCTTCCCCCCTGGGCAGGTGTAGTCTGTAGCTAACATATAATGGCTGTATTAGCCATAGTATTGCCATGTTGTCCTGCTGAACATTGGGTGAGCAGTTAGTTGGAAAGAAATGAAGCTCACAAATGCTCTGCAATGACTGCTGAAAATTTTCCTGGCCACTGACCATTGAGTTCACTACTGCTCGTGGCACAAAATCTCAAAGCAGGCTTTGCTCAGGTGTGGGTAGCAATCTGCTTTCAAAACAGACGTGGAAGGAGGTCTTTGTAGGAAGCATACACCACTGTTTGTGTTTATTTATTCATTAGTTTGCATAACACTGCTTCTCTACAGCAGCTCTGAGCTTTCCTACGTGGTGAACTACAGGTCTGATTTCTTTTTATATCATTCCTCATCTAGTGTTTGGGTTTAGGAGGTTTTTTTTGCAGAAATTCAGCCAAAGAAAACATGATGTTGGATTTTTAGTCCCTTACCCTTGGGCCTCATTATGTGTGTCTCCAACCCTATTTATTTACATTTCAAGGGAGAGGCTGGCAGAGAAGAGAAAACATGAGGGCTTCCCTACAAACTGTAGTCAGCCAGAATTTTCTGTGTGTACAAAATCATGCATCTCATACTGCAAAGTCAACAGATGTGACATGAGAGAAAGTGGAGGCAGTGGATCCCTTCTCTGGGCATGGTCTGCCCTGTACTTATATTATTTCTTTTCAAAAACAAACCCATCAAGAAAGGACATGTCAATCAATGCTTTCCCTCAACCCCTCCACCCTCATTTTCCATCTCATCACTTTCCTTTCCATTTCTCATCTCTTGTTTTCTCTGATCTTCAGCAGGGAGGACAGGAGGAGGAATGGGGCTCATGCTGTGTGTCTCCTACTTTGAACATGCTCGCATTCAAGCTCCTACTGCTGCTATCCCTTCACTACCCTCTCATGAACTTTTCTTCTACAACGTATTAAACTCTTCCTCCTAAAAATACTCAAAATACCAACCCTGCTTCCAAGCAGCTGGTAGCAGAAGGAAATAATTCCTCATATTTTTTCTCATTAATTAAATTGTAGGGCTGGGAGGACACCTTTGCACCTGCAGTGAAAGACTGAGTGGCCCTCAGGACTGTGGTATGTCTGTGGGGAAGGGAAGAGGTATGAGCAGACTGTCACTGTGCTGCTGGGGGAAGTATATGACCATCACATTCAGCAAGCTTTTTGTCTTTCCCAGCACCCATAGACACTGGAGAGCATTCATGCTACTCAGAGGACTCATCAGCTGAGTACAGAAACTCCTGTAGTAACTCCATGGTGAATAACCATTCAGAAGGAAAACCCTGTTCCTCACGGCTTATGTACCATCTTGTAACAGCCTTTCTCTCTCTTTTTTTTCTATTCTTCTCTCTCTCACTATCATCACTGCCTCCCTTTTCAGCTTCTTATCAATCCCAAAGTAGACATTAGCAAAATGTTCTCTATATGGGAAGCCCTTGCCCAAACCAGGAGAACTCCCTGCCTCTGAGGCAGGCCACAGAGGTTTCTGTGGAACAAAGTGGCCATCTCATCTGAGCTCCTAGCTGACACCACCATTACAACTAGCAGTGCCAGTTTTCCCAGGACTTTTTTTTCTGCCCATATACAAAATTACAACACGGTGGGAAGAAACCTCATTGATTCACATGAACAAATGGGGTTCACCACCCGCTAGCCCTAATTCTGCTGTGTAAATTTGGTCCCATCACTAACCTGGCTGAGGCCAACAGGCTCATTCAGGAGAAATGTGGTAGTAAGGACAGAAATGAGGTCACAAGCTGGGTCTCAGGGTCCAAGCTGGGCCCTGTCAGCCCCTTGCATGACAACTGAGAGGGTAGGAGGCACCACCAGTCTGTTGTGTGAACTGTGATGCAATCTGGTATGTGCAAAAAGGACAATGATGCATCTGCCTCATGCTTAGCCCACAGTCTGTATCTGACTTGGCCAGGACGCTGCCATGCCTCAGTAAAGCACAGATAGTATACAAAGATAGTGTAGCCCTGCACAAGGCATCCTCCACATGATACCCCATCAAATCCCACAGCAGTTCTGCCCGTGGGGACTCTGTCTGTCCCAAGATGGTCCTGTTGTCCATTGCTGCCCCAGAGATGGGATCCCAGCCCAGCCTGCCCTCATAGCTGGGTCTGTCTGTCCCACCATGCTACAGGCAGCTTCTAGCCATTCCTGTGAATGCACAGAGTCTGGGTTAGGGACACATCACACATAGCCATAACACACACGTTTACAGCCTGCTCCTGCAGTCATACCTACAGTTTTCAAAGAAGCACAGCACCATAAGAAAAAGCACTCAAATCATTGCTGGTGGCACAGAGACTCTCTGAAATGGCCCTTGCTCAACAGGACTGCCTGGTGGCATGAGGGCCACAGCAGCAGCGGAGCAGAAGGGGTTCAGCACAAGTAAGGCACAGGCTGCAGCTGCCTTAAAATTTCCACACCAACACTTCCACGTAGATCCCTTCTGCCAAAGCTTTGTGTAAGCAACCCCCAAAGCACATTGTGTTGCACTTACATTAGGTTTTTTGCACAAGTATTGGTGTATTTACTTGACCCTTTGCAAACACCAAGTATGAGGAATTCCTCACTGTGGCTTTACAAAGCACACATGTGCAGGTTTGCCTTTGTCAGGCTGTAGGTTAACCTAGGAGAAAGCTCTGGTCTTGCGCCAGTTAGAAACAAACCAGAAACGAGACCCTCTGGGCACCATCAGAGTTCCTCACTTCAGCTCAGGATTAATTTCCTGTAAATTGCAGGATCTGAACCAATACAGGTTCATGCTCCAGCTTAATGCGGAGCAGAGGCAATACCTTGGCTTTCTGCTGGCCTGCCCAAGGAATAATCCCTTCTCAAACTCAGCCTGCCCCAGGATGAGAAGGATGATGCCGTGCTCCCTGTTGCAACTCAATTAGGGAAGATCCTCCAGCAACTAACATCTCCCATGGTTTCAGTGTCTGAGATTTTTATAAGATGACACAGCTCAATCCCAGGCTCCACTCTATTATCCATCACTGGGGAAAGGTTTCAAATAGTTTCTGGACACACGATGCTGTAACTGCTAATCCACTTGGGGTTTCAGTCTTTTTTTCCTTCATTTTTTAACAAAACATTCCTCTTACTTTCAAACTACCTCCAGGCTGTTTTTGCTGGGTAATTTTTTTTTAATTAAAAGCGCATACATTTTTCAGCAAGAAATTTCAATAATTGAGCTGCAAGGAACTCCTCAGATGTGAGATCTTGATTTTGCAAGTGCCCTGAGGAAACAATTTGGGAAATCCGCACTGCAAACAACTGGGAAAATAAGTGGACAAGTTGCATCAACAGGATGAAATATTAATTAAAGGGAGAGTGACTTGGCAGCAAGAGAAAGAGATTCAGGCTGAACTCGATGGCAGACGGCATCCACTGTCTGTGTGAGTATGGTAATTTTGCAGCTCCCTTCAAGATGGAGGTCCTCAAACTGTGGTGTTTGGGATGTCATAGGCTGCTGTTTCATTTGCATGATTCAGCAGCCGTCAGCTTCCCTCTAAGTGGGATTTGTGCCTAAAGTGGTGTTACAGCAACTGCAGGCGACGTTGTGATGGCCATAAAATCATTTACACAGAAACAGAATGTCTCTGATGATTTAGCCCCTCCATCTCTTCTATAAGTGCTGGCCAGAATTCACAGCAGTAAGAACTGAGACAAAGAGCTTTACATAAACAACCTGCAATGTCACTCAGGGATTTTTCTCACTGAAAATTAACACATGGGGTTTCATCAGTGAATCAGGATTGTAGACAGTCCCACCACCTCTTGTTGTCTCACAACAGGGCTTGCAGGGGTGAGTGAGGTCCATAAAGTCTCAGCTCCTGGAGTAACTTGATTATGAGTCACATTATTTTTTTTTCTTTTTCAGTAAGGTACAGACCTTCAAATTCAGAGGGAAAAAATAAACCTAAAAATAAGAGTTTTCAGTGATAAGAAAGGGAAGATTAATAAAAAGAAGCCTCAAATTCAATATAGTATTAAAAATGCATGACTTGTAAAACAAGCTTATGGTTTTGGGAACCTGATAGTTATTAACTGAATGCTTTCAGGCTGCAGTGCCAGGCAGAACAGAGAAGAGTTAGAGAAGAGTTAGAGCAGTTACAGAAGGCTCCTCAGCCATATCCATCCCTACGAACTCATCCTATAGCACGAGTCCTGCCTCAGCACTGAACTGATGCTGGCGTTCAGCATCTCGCCCTGCCTGTGCTGTAAGGTCGGCCTGTTTGACTGTTGAGAGTTAACCACACACACATCTGGATGCACAGTGAGGTGTAAAGGTTGTGGTCCACGTGTTGCCTACACCTGCTGGGTGAATTCTCTTCAATTTTTATTTTTTTTTTATTTCCTAGAGAGGATGTAAGGGCCAGCAGATTTCGGTTTTTGACAGCACCTGGCCTAGAGAAATGAAACCCAGCAGGTAAAGAAAAACCCTTCATGAATTTCAAAAGATGGGATACATTGTGCACTGAAGCACAATCTCTCCACTAGCTCTGGAAAGAGGATAAGCCACACAGACTAACAAAGAGACTCAATTTAGCCACATACAGGAACCCAGTGGTTTATCAAGACAATTTGGAATTAGTTATTAAATGCTGTAAATATCATTAAAAAGAAGTGAGTCAGGGGGGCAGTGGGGAAAAAATCAAGAGTCTCTGAAGGACTACAAGAGTTTGTAGAGGTTATACAGCTGCACAGCACCTCCAGGGGCCATTACTTGCTGTCTTGAAAAGAAAACATGGTTATTTATGTAATCACTGAGCTGTAATATGGCCCCATGAAGGAAACAACTTTGCCTGGAAGATGCCTTGGTAATGCAGACCTTAATGATCCCTGCAGCTGCCAAGTCAAGTTCCTTTTCTCCCTGAGCAAAAATCCAGCAAGATTTCTGCTGGTGTGGCATGAAACAGCCCTCCTGCCTTTGCACAAAACCACAGAGATTTGGGGCAGGAGGTGCCTCAGAAGGTTGTACCAGCCATCCATGGACATGGCTCACCTCTACCCAAAGCTTTGCTGGCAGACACCCATTCAGCCGGTTCCACAAGCTCTTCATTCACCACTACCTCAGTCAGTCCATCCCCGAACCAAGCTATCAGACAGACCTTCAAACCTTCAGCCCCAGCTCCCACTACCTGTGAAGCCACAGCGGGCAGAAAACAATGTATTAATTTTCACTCTCACCTGAAGATTTGAAAACTACAGCTACATTTCTGTGCTCCAGACTAAAAGCCAGTTCATTCCCTTTCTCTTCTCTGCCATGTCTTTTAGGTCTTGGGACACACCTGGGTCTCTCCAGGACTTTCTCAATGTCTTCGGTCCATTTCAGCTCATTCCCCGTGCTATGTCCTCACTGCAGTATTTTACGGTGTGTCGGCTTAGCAGGGCAGAGCCACATCCACAAAATGAAACAGGGCTTTGAGTCACCACTGCTTTTCACGTGCTGGGGCAGTTTGATCCCAGACCCTTCACTTCTGCACCTTTCAGCACGGATAAAGCCTGGGGGGGCACAGACATGTGCATGAAAGCACTTTCTGAAGCTCACCATCATTTCCCTGGCGCTGGTAAGAAAGACGGCCACCCCCAGATCTCCCTGGTGCCAAGACTGAATTTTACAGCTCATCTTGGTATCCGTGAGGACCTGACTGTCACACAGTAAGAATGAGTCTTTTCACAGGCTCTCTTTAAGATGAGAGGTACAGCTACAAAGCTCTTATTGCCCTGCTGATGGTGTTCTGCACAGGTCAGTGTGTGGGGGTAGAGGCAGAGAGAGTGAGCTGAGTGGCATGATTATCCCCGGCATGCCTTTTTCTAAATATCACAACAGATATTGCTCTAGTTTAATTAGTCTCGGCAGCTTCATTAGCAGAGCTGTGCAGTGAGGTCGGATGCTCCCATCCAATCTTCAGGGATCCACAAACAAAATGGGCTTTCTGGTTCTACGTGCAGGAGATGGAAAGATCATTCCTGGAAGTGTTGCTGCCAGGGCTGGGGAGGGGGATTTCGAGGAAACAGTGTCAGAGCAAACGGCAGCCTCAGGTAGCTGCTGTGCTTGCAAACTGCTCTCTCCTGGGATACCTGCTGGGAGGTCAGGAGCCGTCTGTTTGGCAGCCACAGCCCTGTCTACCGCAGACCAAAAATAACTCATTGGTTTCAGACGCAGCCCCTGCTGACACAGCATCCTGGTGCCCACAGGCAGCCCTGCATCTGCTGTACCGCTGCAGAGGTTGATCCATAGCATCCTCTGCCCTGGTGGAGGTACCCCAGCCCTGGTGCCACAGGCAACACGTGCAGGTGATGTTTCTGCCTCACCATCACCTGTCCTCTGACTCCCTCAGCTTTGAGCAAACATCACACACATTACCTTTTCCTGAAACACAGCCTGGACAGGAAAAGGAATACAAAAACGGAGGTGGTTGTTGCTGTATGAGAAGGTACTTGGGACAATTAATATTAAAGCTGGTTGGACTCTTCTCAGACTTTTCGTATATGCATTTTCATATCTATCTCATAGTCTTTGGACTAAAAATGCTGACGTGCAACCCAGGAGAGCCATGCAAAACCCAGATGATGAAGGTACTTGGACCCAAAAAGATACCTAAATTTTTACGGCAGTGACTGGGCATAGAAGTTCTGTGCAGAGTGAGGCATTCACAGGGAAATCCTGGATATCTGCGTATGTTTTGGAGACTTCTCTCTCCCGTCTTGCACAGGGCTCTCCTTTAGCAACAGGGCTCTAATTGCAGGATTTACCACTGCTTTTTGCTTTTTTTGCTACCAGTGGCATGTAATCCACTGTTCTGCCTCCTCAGACCAATGAAGAACTTACAAACCCCTGTCCTTACCAACCTTTCAGCTATGTGACATGTTGAGAATGAGGGAAAATGCAAAAGCATTTCCCTCCTAGCAGCTGCAGCAGTGACAGCTTATAGCCCTGTGCAGGCTGCAGAGCTTCCCACAACACCAGAGGAATATTTTTTTGGGTACTTGAGATTTAGCTTGAACTCAAGGCGTTCAAAACCATGAACCTGGTGCTGTTGGTTGGTTTTCTGCTTAATCTGCTGCCTCTAAAGCAGATAGATTAAGCCACACAGAGGTGTGTCACCATAAACCCCTGTTCCTGAAGCAACAGGGACTGAATCTCAGGGGGACCCAGAGAGGATGGGATGCACAGATTCTGCCTTCCCGCTGCTGACAGACTGAAATGCACCGTTGGGCGTCATTGCACGTCGGTGTGAGCATGTGTGTGGGGGACTGCGCGTTCTGGGAAGCAAGACAGAGGGACAGCACATCCTAACAAACCACTCGCAGAACGCAGGGCCATATGTTTCTGGAAATGTCAGTATAAAAATCATTATAGAAATGGAAAATTACTTCTCCATTCCTTCTCATTCCTATAATACTGCTTTCTCTCTATTTTAACACCTGAATTTGTCTCATTATTAAAGCAGGGACAGGGCTAAGGAAAGATTGGAAGGATGGGTTGGGATCCTGCCACAGAGGAAAGATGGTCTTATACCTAACATCCCACAGCCCTTGGTACAGGAGTGGCTTAAGCAAGGTTACGAAAACAGTTTTGTGCTTAAATATTTGCAAGGTCATCAGATATTCCAAATGATTCTTATTTTTATTCATCAGATACTCCCCAAACACTTCTTTTTCTACATAATATCCTTTGGCTCTATGCTGATGCTATGCACTTAAATGCACATGGAAGTTATGTATAACAAAGACATGGAAAATATAATGCTTTCCCATTAGGGGCATATTTTGCCATTCCTATTACTTTCTCAAACAATTACTTGCTAAGAAACCACGCAAGGGGCTAATGCAATCCAAGGAGACTTACAAAGTTCTTATTCTTGTTACATCCAGGATGAAGTTGGTCCAGGCTATCTGAATTACTCCCCTATGGCATAAAATTTGAAGCAATATTCTATTGTGATACGAGATATTCAAACTAGCTATCAAGTCACTCCCTTTGGCTATCAGTGAGGGGAGATGGGTGCATGTACTTTTCTTTTAACGTGCAAGTAAAATCAGCTCCATTGCTGATGGGACAAAATGCATATGCAGAAAGGGGAGTTCTGCTTCATTCATCAGACACGCTGAGAGTCTGTTGGTGCTCCATGTTCTTGTCATGACGGAATACTTCGTCCCTGAGGACTTCAAAGAGACACACTTTTAACTTTGCAAAGGAACAAGAAACATGAAAGTGCAAGAGAATTGGGGGAGGGAGCTGAGGGGGGAAACTGTGACAGGCTGTAATCACGAGAGGAGTTTACAGTGGAAATAGCAGCCATGAATAATGCAACACTTCTCCCCCTGGAGAGAAGGAAGCATTGGAAAAATGATTTCTCCAGATCTAATGGCTGAAACAGTCCATTACAGGTGCCACAAGAGGCATCTGTCTCCATTTACATACCCATTTGATCAGATCCTGGAGCTACAAATTGTGCACTAATCAAAATTAGGACCACAAGGAACTTGTAGCACACAGCAAGCCCCATAAGGCGTAAGGACAGAGAGTTACCATCCCACAAAAGAGCCAATAAAACCATTGCCTATGTCCCAGTGGATACTGTAGAATATTAAAAAGCATCAAAAAGGTTAAAACAATGTTCAGGGGCATACAAACACTAAGGAGACTAGGACAGTGCAGCTTAAAATCGAGATGACTGCCAGGGAGTTGACAGAGAGCCATAAAATCAAGAGTGGTTTGGAAAGGTGAATAAGAAATTCATGTTCCTTATTTCTCATAAGTCAAAATTTAGGGGAACACACAGAAGTCATCAGCCAGTGGGTTTAAAACAAAAGAGGTATTTTTCTAGGTGGCACAGCAATAAGTCCTAGAACTCCAAGCCAGATGAGCCGCAGTACAAAGGAACTTTGAGATACAAATATTCAGGGGGTTGCTCCACTGCCAGCTATTGAATAAGATGCTCTGGATGCAAACTCTAGCAGAGGAAACTTTACATTATTGATAGCATCAAACCAGGAGGCGGTATCTTTTATGGTCTTCCCTTAAGTGCCTGCTATGCCCAATTATCAGAGACAGCCCACTGAGTAGCTTGATCTTTGGTTGGGCCCAGTGTAATGGCTTCTGTGTTCCTATGTTGTGTTCAAAAGAGGTGCCGCCTCTATAGCTAATGGCTAGTAAAACCACCAGAAAAGGACTTTTATCACTTGGCGTTTGTATTACACAGCATGGGATTTTCAGATATTTCTCTACAAATACAATCTGTGTGCTGAAACCTGATGGATAAAATTGCATGAAGGAGTAAGGGTTAATTCATTACCAGCTATATTCAACTGGATTTTTAGGCATACAAATGCAGTATGGAAAATATGGTGAAAATCTTAGAGCAAAGGTCAGCCTCCTTCTAAATCTGATCTTCTACAACAGCTTGTAAATAGGACTTTCATTATTTCCAGGAGAAAAATATTAGTTTTTTTAAGATACTAGAGCAGCATCTTGGAAGCAAAAACCCTGATGGACAATGATGTGAAATATTTTCTTGTCTGATTGTTGCAGTAGTTTGCCCTCATCTATGCAGAACAGCCTTGAATCAGACAAAGTAGTGAGTCTGCTTTGGCTCATTTCTTAAAAAAAGCCTTCGGCTTTTATGAAAGGTTTGATTTCCTCCTTTTGTATTTAGTTTAAATGATGATTAAGCTCTTGAGTCGCTCCTATACTTAATTGTCAGGCATTGTTTTTTCTAATGGATATTACATGGACTCCATACAGAAATTCACTTTTACTGCCCTCCCTCATCCATGCTAAGAATGACAAGCAGATGTAGTGTTAACAAGAGACAGTTTATCATTGTAAATGGACTATTCACACAAAATCCAGACATTCGCTTTATCTTCTGTATATTTTGGTGTGCCTTTTAAAATGTAACTAAATAGAGATATCTTAAAGATAGGATCTAGTTATTATTTTACAGTGATTTGGGAGAGGGTGTTGGTGGTGGGGTTGGTTTGTCTATTTTTCCCCCAGTGAGTTTTCCATGTTTATCCTCAGAAAAAATACAGTGTTCCTGATGGCTGCCTGTGGTCAGGTTTGGGATCCCTAGGCAGGGGGCCAATTCTGTTCTTGGTTACTTGGAGTAATGCCATTAAAAGCTCTGGGTCTGACTATTAGCTGATGTAACTGAGGATATCCACATTCGATACACACTTTCAAAGGACTATTCTGATTAATTCTGGAGGAAAACAAGACTTTCTGGGAGGGATTCTCTGCTCTGTGGAGTTCTCTGCCAGCACCAACACTGCTCTTCTGACTTGAGAATTGCTTTTTCCTTCCTCAAATATTCTCCAAAATGAATTTCAAAGTCGTGCATGGACAGACTCCAGATTTAAAACTCATACAGCCCTCCATGCCAGAAGAATCAGAGCCTCAGGGAAGGTAACAAACACAACTCATGAGAGCAACCAGATGATACCTGATACCTTAATACACCCTGAATGTTATCTACGTGCAGGGAAAACTTGCATTGCCAACTCATGGAACTGAAGTGATTCTCCAAGAGAAAACCTCCAAATTGTTCCAGGCAATAAATAGATATCAGCTCTATTTTTCTATTCCACCAAGGGTTAATTGGACTCGGGAACAACATGAAAGGAAAAGGGGATGTGGAGCACGATGTGAGTCAAAAGGAAAGAGGATTCCCGTTCTCCTCATAGCATTAATTAACAGTTCTTTTGCTATCTCCCAAACGAAGGACCATCCCTCCATGTAGGAGAATGGTTCCCTTTAACCCTGTTGCCTCCTTCCAAACCAACAGGCTGGCACTAGACTGGTAAAGTACAGGCTGTGGAAGAGCTGCTGCTGACACCAGCAGGAGAATCAGAGACCCAAGTCAGAACACAACCTTGAGGATGAGACTGGGTAATCCAGGTACATCACAAAGGACTCATTATTGTCCCCTGAACCCCTTGGTGGGAAACAGCCTATACGTGTCTTCCTCTGACTCCATCTCTCTCAGATACTGGGATCACAAGTCTTTCTTCGTGGTGCTTCCCTTTGTCCTTTCTGCTCTTTTCTCTCTTTCTTCTCCTTTTCTTTTCTTTCTTGTCTTTTTTTTCCCTCCTTTAACAATTTTCAGGCAACCCCAGGGAGACAGTCCCACTCTTATTTGCTAAAATAACTACCAGTTAAATGACTGACATTTAAAGCGATATCTTAGGCTTCAGCATTGCTCCACTGGGAGAAGATACAGTGATGAGTGTGTGGGGAGAGGGAGGAATAGGATGTGGATCATGCTTCTGAGAGCTCTTCTCTTTTTCTTTTTTTTTTT